>CM077158.1:72163014-72715117 GCA_039583875.1 Platanthera guangdongensis | reverse complement strand
TTGACACCAGTCCTCCGTGTCGACAATACTCTTGTAGTGGTGTCGACATACTTTTGAATGTGTCGACACCTCCTTCACCTTGTCTCGACACCGCTGATGTTGAATGTGTCGACACTAGTCCTGAGTGTCGACACTGCTTGTTTCCAGTCTTAACTCAGCCTGTGAAGTGTGTCAAACATCTCTTGAGTGTCGACACAGTTGTATAGAGTGTTTCGACACTTATCCTTAGTGTCGACACAACTTTTCTTTGTCTCGACGCAACTTATGCAGTGTGTGTCGACCTAGTCCTGAGTGTCGACACAGTTATTTTCTTATATCATAGTGTCAACCCAAGTCCTAGGTGTCGACACAACTTTTTCCTTAACTCAGCACTTCTTGACAAGGGGTCGGCACATGTCTAGTATCTTGACACTTTTGTACTTATCTTTATTTACCTGCATACATGAACTTAACATTCATCAAATACAACTATGTGTATATCATTGAACTGAAAGAGCTTCTTCAAACAAGTACATTGTGATCAATGTACCCAACAGGAGGCCTGGCGCTCCTTTTATATGCTCTGGCATGTGGTTATGGTGGTTACGCGACTTTCCGCACACCATAACCACCCTCAAGACTCTTTTCGGTATAGTTTAAATGTGCATATTTTGCTATTTGTAGACCATTTAAATAAAATATTAATTAAATCCCCCCCACAAACCTGGTGGTTAGTGGATGGTTATGCGTGGATCGGACGGCAGGGAGAGCCCCCCATCGATAAGACAACGGGAGCAGGACTCCACGGCGGGCCGACAAACTCGCCGCCAAATTCGCCAGCGAGGGGGAGGACGGACGACGGCGGCTGGGGAGGACCCCAGCCGCTCCCTTTGGCCACGCGTTGGTGGCCGAGGGAGAGGGCGGCCCGGGCGGCCGTCCCCCTCGGCCGCGCCGGGATCGGGCGTGGGGGCGTCCTGGGCGAACCCCCCTTGGCCACGCCGAAAGCCGAGGGGAGCGCGGCCCGGGGGGCGCTTCCTTGGCCACGGCCGGGCTGGTGTGGCCAGAGACGGCGGGCGGCCGACGTCCAGGGAGGAGATCAGCCGACCGCGCCGACGAGGTAGTGCTCGCGGCGGTTTGCCCATTATGCGTAATGGATCGGTGCGCGGTATATCGCGCGCGCGGTCAATCTCATAATTCCGCCTATTTTGAGGTGAAGATCATGAGTGTGTGATTATGTGCACACCCAACCTTTATAAAATGGAGGTCATCCTCAACAAATATATTTTAAAATGAATAAAAAATGTTGACATTAAATTTAAAATGCAAGAGGAGCCAATAAATATATAATATTTAATTAATCTATTCTCTCTTGCTTTTATGATTTGTTTAAATATGCAGTTTTTGAGTTTACCTCTCTTTGTTATAAAAATTTCAATATTAAAATTTATATTATTTTTTATTTTAAAATGTGCTCTCATATAGCCAATGCCATCTACTTACAATAAAAAAATATTATCTGCGCTGCTCACGAACCCTCGTTCACACCGCAAAAATGAGCAATGAGCGGAGTATAACACACATGGCTTTGCGAGCGGCTGGAATGTCGTCGGGTCGGGACAATGTCGTGTCGGAAGGGCACGAGGGCTCTCGTGCACAATCACAGTTGAGGTACTCCGTAGAATGGTCGTAGGGCTGGAGCCTCATGTCTGTCACTCGTATATATAACTAATAAAATAAAAGTGCAATACTTCAAAAAAAGAAAAGTTCCCCTTAATTACATACGAGTGACAAACATTCACCATGCGCATGGCCCCAGGTCCAAAAAGCAACAGTATTCCGACCACGACATTATCCCGGCTCGACGGCACTCCCACCGCTCGCAAACCTTCAAACGCTATACTTTGTCTGTCACTTATTTTTTACTTGTGCACAGGGATTTGCGGGTTGTTAGGATTTAGGTGGGCATATTTTTTACTGTAAATAGGGACTTTGAGCATATGTAAGCTCATTTTTTAAATTTAAAAAATAACAAAAAATAAAAAATTTGTAATAAATAGAGGTAAATTGAAAAAAAAATTAAAGTTTAACCAAATTTTTTTTTCAGTTTAATATAGTTTAGAACTTTAGATTATATTTATATAGTAAATTTTTAATAAAATACCTTATATTTTCTGATTTTCTCCCATTTCATATTGCTATTTGCTAATGGCGCAAACCAATTTAGTTAGTTTATTCCACTAGGCTCTCGAGAAAACTACACATCCGCGTGACAAAGACTGCTTCCACTGTGATTTGAGGCGGCCATTCGATTGATTTTCATTGTCCACGTTGCGGACCCTTGATAGGGACCTCCATATTGAGAAATTAGACCCATGCCTCTGTCTTTTTCAAAATATTCATAAGATCCCATGCTGTCGTGGCCGCACTCTCTCCGCGCCTTCTCCTGTCTATGATGTGCTTTCGTAAGGAAAAAAATTTAGGCGGATTATTTTCATTTAGAAATAAATTCGGTATTAAATATGACCGTGATCTTATATCCTACGATCTATACGGTATTAAATACTGACCGTTGATCAGTATTTCAATCAATCATGTTATTTCTGCACAAATCAACAGTCGGTATTTAATACTGCACTTATTTTTAGGTGAGAGTAACCCACCTAAACTTTTTTCGTTCACAAAACCTTAGGCCTTGCGCATCGTGGATGCACATTGTAGTCGGGAGAAGACGAGCGAGGAGAGTATTGTTGCGCAAGGAACGAGATTTCCCCGTAAAGTACTTGTATAATGATAATATAGCAATAATGGCTTTTATCATAATATAATACGAGTGACATTGCACGGGGAAACCTCTGTGCCGTCACGGAAGTGTTGGAAAAATTAAGATGCGTCACTAGTAAATTGTATTATCGAAAATTTAGGATAAATACAAAGTCATTGAATGTTGCGACGATGTAGAATGCAAGATTGTCTTATTCAAAATCTACTAATCTCTATTGGAGTGATTATGTAGGATTACTTTTTCTAACCAATAAATCATGAACACGCAAATAAAAAGAAGCTTTAGCAAACGATAAATTTACTGAAGTGCGAAAATTAGTTTACAACATTCTATGCCTCAAGCTCATGCTTCTTGATGACGGATATTCACAATAATTACGGCGTGTTGTTTCTTATGAATACCGCCGCGATATAAGACCCTTTCAACATACAAGAGTATTAAAACTTTGTGTTCTGCGATGAGATTTAATAATCTGATAATTGAATACGTATATCTCAACTCACCACATAATCTGATAATTGAAAACAACGATGTATTTGATGTCAAGGCTGCCTCAAGATTTAATAATCCAAAGGCTAGATCTCCACAATACTCACATAAATCTAACTTAAATTTCAACAAAATCAAAACCCTTATAACTTGATCAGGTGAAATGAATAAATGAGTACGTTGGTGTGAGCAATGTGCCCTGGGCAAATATCTTATAATATTCCCTTTGAATGTTGAGATGTGCTGTAACGGAAAACCAAAACTAACAGCAATTAAGAAATAGATTACCATTACTGAGACCATGACCTTACGGGTAACTTGATGTCTGAAGTCCACGACATGGCTGCAGTTAGGAGCACCGAGCACGTGACAGTGGGGAAAATCTAGGTTTACTTGATTGAATCGACAGGCCATTAGCAAATAGAAAACCTTTGAGGTTTTCAATTAATGGCCAAAACCTGCAGAGAAGATGAATAATGAAGAGCCAGCGGTTCCAGGCTTTGCTGAAGATCGAGCGGTACTATTTCTTCAAATCGGCAGTCCTTTCTCCTTCAGCATTGAGCACAAACAAAAGTTGAGAAGGGCCTGATCTTTAGGCTTCACCTGGAGCCAAGATGGAGAACCAAAAGTAGGAGGAACCCTCGACTTCTCACGGGGCCAAATGGAGAAAGAGAAGTCGGCAGTAGGGCTGAGCATATTATTCGAAACTCGAAAGTCGTTCGAAAATCGTTCGAAAATTGAGCCGAATCGAAATCGGTTAAAATTGATTCGACTCAATTTGAGTCGATTCAATTTGGCTCGAATCTGATTTCGTGTCGATTTCGAGCCAGTCCTGAATCACTCGAAATATGATTCGAATCAACTCGAATTAATTAAAAAGTTATTTATTTATTAATATGTTCCTATTTTAAGATTAAAAATAACAAAATTTAAATCTAAATAAAAAAATGAAGACTTTAAGTGTTTCATTTGCTAAATTTATAGTTTTCCCAATTTAATTTTGAGCAAATTAGAAATAAAATGAAAAATTGTTCAATTTCGAGCCGATTTGATTTGGTTTCGAGCCGATCCGATTCGATTTCGAGCCGAGTCGATTCAATTTCGAGCCGACTCAGAATCGAGTCATTTCGAGTCGAGCCGACTCGAATCAATTTCGATTTCAAGTCGATTTCGAGCCGAGTTCGAGTCGTAAATTTCGATTTCGAGACGAGCCAAAATCACTCGAACTCGACTCGATATCAGCCCGAGTCGGCAGTATCACAAGAGGATGAAGGTAGAGAGAGTGAGAGAGAGAGAGAACCGCTTATCAGCCCTTGTTCATCCATAGAACATGAAAATTGGATTGTATGAGCTTTAATAGGCAAACCCATAGAAGTTACAAAAAATGAGGTTAATTAATCCTCATTACTTCTAAAATGAAAACAATTAATTAAATTTAATCCAATAACTTAAATAGGATTTAAATCATCATATCTATTCATATGTCAAGGGTGAGACCGAGTTCACGACTAAAGTTACGAGACGATCTGACCCACCTATCACAAGCTT
Organism: Platanthera guangdongensis; assembly: GCA_039583875.1. Classification (NCBI taxonomy): domain Eukaryota; kingdom Viridiplantae; phylum Streptophyta; class Magnoliopsida; order Asparagales; family Orchidaceae; genus Platanthera; species Platanthera guangdongensis. The sequence continues at coordinate 72,710,319 of CM077158.1, read as the reverse complement.
CGACTGTTCGCGCAACTGAATTAACACACGCTTGTAGAAGTCCGAATAGACTCTAGTTTTTCGTGTACAACTTTATTGGGACGTCTCGAAGAATTGAGTCCACCAAATGAAAAATATCTAACAGAAAGTACTTCAATCATGATGTTGTCGCTGCGCGACGATGCTCCCTCCACTCACACTCTTGGAGCACATTAGAAGATTGACCAACAGCCAGAATACTGAACTCTGGCAGTGCGAGCGAAGCCACCCCACGACAGTGTCGCAGGGCGGGGTACTGTTGCGGTGGCACGATGTTCCTTGTGTACTGTCACTCGTAATATTATAGAATTATATTAATTACAATTTAAAATTTTAGTGTGTGTATTCGTATACCTATATATAACATAAAGTTGTGTTTGATATATAAAATCTATTTTGTTTTGTTGGTTAATGATATTGTATTAATGTTGTAATTCGGTGGTTCAAATGTCTGTGTCATTCTTTTTTTTTATCATGTGAGAGCAAGAGGATTTTAAAAAAAACAATAGACAATGTTATGAACAACTAAGGTTGTTTTGATGGTCCTTCATGGTTATACCATGAGCCTCAGAAGTATTTCTTTGTATATATTATAAGTGGATTAAAAAAACTCCACCCAATGTGATTAATGACTAGAATTGCTTTGATGATCCTCCACAGTTACACCATGTGCCTCACAAGTATTTCTGTGTTGCAGTCCACTCAATTCTCCTGATAGACAAGACAAAATTAGGCTGTCATAGCCCGTGGAGCGGTCGAGCGAGCACATAATCACAAAGTATACAAAAGTACATGAGGCGGCTTAGGCTTCGTTTGGTTAAACATTTTGCTCTGGTACGTTTTCCGCAAATGAATCGCGCATGCCTATATTTTTTGTTTTTCCGCCATCTTTTCGAATCGATGTGTTTCACTCCAAGTGCAAAAGCTTCGCGTCCCGAAACCCTCCTGAAACCTCCAATTTATAGCATTCTTGGGAGGAGGAAAATCCTGTTCGTGCCCTCCCGTGCCCTCTCGTGCCCTCCCGTGCCCATATATTTCGGGTTGTCGCCGGCGGTGGAGCCGACGGCGGCCTGCCCGGATCCAACCGGCCGCGGGTTCGTCAGGATCCGACGAACCTGCCAGGGGTATCTCGTCTGCACTCTGGCAGGGCCCACCGCCGGCAGTGGCCCAGATTGTGAGGCCCAGATCTGGGCCTGGGCCTCACGGTCAGGGCCACCATCGGCGGTGGCTTTGTTGGAGCCCTGTCGGACTACCCTCGGCGGGTTTGCCAGGGTCCGGCGACCCCGCCGGTGGGCTCCGGGCAGGCCATCGACAGCGATGCCGGCCTTACTGCCCGTGGTTTTAAAAAAAATGTTTTGTTCCAATTAAGTTATTTTCAACAATTTAATATATATATATATATGTGTGGTGTGTGTGTGTATGTATATATATATATATATTAGAAAAAAATAATTAAAAATTAAATAATAGAAAATATTTTATAATAAAAAATATTTATAAAACGTCACCGATGTTTTGTCAAATAGTTCTCTGTTTTGAACAGTTTTACAAACACAGACTTTCAAAGCAGATCTACATTTGCAGCAATCAGTTTCCAACAACTTCATTTACAAACCAACATTTCCAACATCTCCTTTTACAACCGCAACCGCTTTAACAAATGAAGCCATAATGTGGAAAAACCCCTCAACCGAGTGAAAAATCACATGATCGGCACGGTGCTATTCAAACTTCACTATTGGAGTCAGTTTACATAGTGTCTTGAGAATCGAGGGCGACATTCCACTCCTCGTTACAGCTTTGAGATGAGAGAAAGTATTACACTTGGTGGACGACATGCTGCCTCACACGAAGCTTGTCCCTTTCTATTTTCTGATGGGGACGAATGTTCTAGGACGATGCTTGACTGGCGAACTTCGTGATGGGATGCACAGATATGCGTCAACGGTGACTTGAGGAACATTGCACACATAGGAGGCTTTGCGGAATGGCGAGTAGAACGCCTTCTTCTCAAGAGCGTCGTGGACTTAGACAACTTTTTGGGTAACCCGGTGGGTGGAGGAGGCCCGTAGGAGGATTTCAGCAGAGCTCCGACCTGAGGAATAAGAAGGTTGGGAGTAGGAAAAGTTAGAAATGAGAGGGGTCCCAAGACCCTTTTACAGGTTTCAGAAGGTGGTTACGGTGGTTACACGGCTATCCGCATGCCGTAATCACCCAAAATTACCAATTGAAGACCGCACTTAGTATAGTTTTGGGCATATACTATTTCCATGATTTTGGCTACATGCAGACCTTTAATTAAATAAATAATATTCACCACTAACCATGAGAGTTAGTGAGTAGTTACGTAGGTGGTTACTCTTGTAATGAATGGTGGTGATCGTGTTGGGATGATCAGACGGTGGTGAATGCCCACTATGTGCGACCGACCAACTTGGCGATGATCAGGTGCTGGAGGAGGAATCGCGATCGGCAGATTGGTCGGTCATGGTGGAGAGGTCGCATCCACGGAGGCCGCCGCATGGGTGGACATCGTGTGGGGGGGGGGGGGGACGCGGGATGCGGCTTCCCCATGCGGCCTTGTCCTCGCAGCCAAAGGAGGGCGACCGCACCACTTGGGCGCGGTCACGCAGCCGCGTGGCGCGACCACCCCTTATGGCAGCAACCCAGAGGCCGCGTGTGATGGCTTGTGTGCGCGAAAGCACATTTTGATATATTGCCATACTTGTGATATGATATGCCTGCAGGGAAAATTACCGCTGCCCCGAGAGAAGGGTAGGGTCGTTATAATTTGGTCAGCTGAACGCTGACCGTTGCTTTTGTTTGCCACCGTTGGGTGGATTGTTCTTGCACAGGTGCTGGAGAGCCGAGCGGGTCGCATAGAGGTTGATGCTCCTGCTGGTGTTGCTGCTGCTGCTAGCCTCGAAGGCTAATGTTCTTTTGAGTGTTTTTCTTTTGTGGCCGGCCTGCGCCAATTTGTTTTAGGCCACTGTGTGAAAGCCCTGTAAGGCCCTAAGGCCAATACTTTTGATGCTGTAAGACATTCCTATCTATATATAAAATGTGGAGTTTATATTTGGACATTCATGAGGAGTTCCAGTAGTTTAGGCTTCCGCTAGAATGCTGTGTATAGGTGCGATGCGCTATCTGGTATCATCCTGTACCTTCACCGACTGTTTTGTGGTATATCCTGTGGGGCCCCGGCCGGACCTTCTAGAATATATCATATGAACGGATGGGGTTGTTACACCGCGGGGTGCGGCCATCCTTAGCGGTGTGGCTCTACGGGCGGCGGCCGCGGGAGGGTGGCACTAGTCTTGGCGGGGCCGACAGGGCATGGACTATTCGATGTTGGGATGGCAGTGTCGACGTCCGGTCGCGGTGGCTGCATGTAAGGTGCGCGTAGTGTGATCCATGTGAGGGTCATACTGGGGATCGGGCACGCTGATTGCGTGTGCGGTAGTTACCCATGATCCCACTAAGTTTGTAGGGATCATGAGGGGGGCTATTAGCACTTCACCTTTCTATAAATTCTAGGATGACCCGTCATATGCCCCAAAAATTCTCGCTGCTTGGAGCTGGTGTAAGAAGAGGGGATTTTTACAGTTCTTTGCGGTGATCATAAGGGGATGAACTGAGAGGTGTCGTCGGGCTTTTATGGCAACAATACACGTGCCAATTATGTGTAAGTGTCTCGGGAAAATGATGTGCGGTGGGTACATGCGCAAAGGTGGGCGTTCAGAGCGGAGGCGCGGAAAGGCAGAGGCGCACAGAGGCACATAGAGGTGGGGGCACGTGAGCCTGTACGCATGTGGGCACCCATATGGGGGCTGCTACATTTTTTGACACTAGTCATACATGTATCTGGGTGCACGCTGTAACACCCCAAATTTAACCGAATTAATTTTGGGGTGCGTTTAGGGGGCGTGGTATGCAGATAGCAATTCGGCTAGGATTTTTCTATAAAACCTAATTCCCCCCCCCCTCTCATTTCCCTCAGCTGCCTCTTCTGATTTCTCTCTCCCTCTTCCCGATTTCTCTCTCCATCTCTCGGTTTTTCTCTCACGCGCAGCAGCCGAGCCCGAAAACTCCTCTCCTGACCTCTCTCCCGTCAGCATTGGATGGAGCCTAGCCCAGCCTCCCACTCCTCTCCCGACCTCTCTCCCATCGTCGCTGGAAGGAGTCGAGCCCAGTCTCCCTCTCCTCTCCCAATCTCTCTCTCTCTCATGCGCCTCCTGAAGGAGGACCCGAGCCGCCTCCTTCCTCTATCCCGACCGCCGCCAGTATGGGGAAACCTTCCTTGTCTCGGCCGCCACCAACAAAGAGAAACGACCTCCCTCTCCTCTTGGCCGACCAAGAGGGATTAGGGTTGGGTTTACACTTGCGGGAGGAGGCCGTCCGGAGGTGTTGATGGAGATCAACTAGGGTTTGGCTAGGGATCGTGACAAAGTGTTTTATTTGGAGCTCGAACCGGTGCGTGGAAAGCAAATCCGTGACGACCGTGCTATCGCTCTGAAACGCGCATCTAGGGTAACGACTTTTCTTCTTGGGCAGGTGAAGCACTTAATTTTAACATGTTTGCTTGGAAGCCCCTCCCCACCGACGGGTGGAGGAAGGGTGCTCTACGACGGGTCGATGTGTACATCCCTGTTATCTAATTGCATTTATTAGCCGGAAGCATGAGTACAGTTTTAGGCATGTTGTGTGAAGCACATTTGGATATGTGGTCTGGATTTGTAATTTTTTTGGGTTTCCAAAGAAGACTCCATGGAAGTTGAATGTTTCATAATGGGGGTCTGCCTGGGACAGCAGTTAGTACTAGAGGTGTGCTCCAGGAAACACCCTAATGGTTGTTTTGTATCAATGTTTTGTTAGTATTATCACCCAGGGAGCTTTTGTTGTGATGTGTCCATAACCAGTCTCTCGAAGACCGTGTGCTAGCATGTTGAGTTGTGTGCCTTGGGTGCACAACATAGGTAGCCACGAGTGCCAATCTTGGAACATAACATGCATTATGTCATGTACGAGAAAGGGGATGCTGACCCGTATCGTTATCTTTAATTGGCACGACGATTTGAGCAACGAGAAATAGCTGAATTATAATCGCTCTATGTCGTTCGGCTAAATAAACCTAAAGTATGTGGCAATTGTGATTGACATACGGGTGAGTCGAAGCTATTGTCTGTGATGGCAAAAAGGTGGGACTCTTGGAAACCTGGTACGTCGTTAAGGTGCCTTAAGTGCATAAGATGTTTGATTGTTTGCGCTAACATTTATGATGTATGGTGCTTAAGTTACATATTTATATTAAATATGTAAAAATGCTAATTGCTTGCAAGGATTAAGCAACACCACCCCGAGAAAGGGGAAAAGGTCGTATAAATTTGGTTAGCTCCAGCTGACCGTTGCCATGTTGCCACCGCTTGGTGGAATGTTTTACATGCAGGTGCCGCGGAGCCAAGCGGGATGTAGTGGGCTGGAGCCCAAAGCTGCCGGCCCTCGAAGGCCTAAATTTTACTATAATTTTCATGTGTTGCCGGCCTGCGTGCCAAAGTATGGAAACCACATTTACTTTGGTAAAACTTTGTTGATGTAAGTCCTTAAGACCAAAACATTATGATGTCTTTTCATTCCTGGTGTAGTGGACATTCATTTTTGGGTGATTGGTTTTATAACTATTAAATGCTTCTGTTAGAATGCATCTCTGTATTAGGGTGTGTTTTCCAAATAGAAAAAAAATGTTATGGTTTCATTTTGTAACCCTTTTGTCTGTTCGTGTAGTATGGCATGGGGCCCCAACCGGACCTTTTGTTATATTATTCGTGGTTTAATGGAGGTGTTACAATTTGGTATCAGAGCTTATAGGTATCGATTCTTGTTCATTGAATTCGTGGTCGAATTCTTTTAAAGGGTGAAGAGCACGTGTGTTAGTCGTCTTAAAAGCATAAAATCGTCAGTGAATGTCCACTTAGGAATGAAAAATACACATGAAACATGTTAAAAACAATGTTTGTGGAACCTGAGCGTTCCTTTGTTTGATGTTTGCTATGTTTATTAGTCACTAAATTTCGTGTTGCGCAATTATAAGTGACAAGGAGCGGTGCAGAGAAGTCTCAAATCAACACTCTGTAGAAAAGAAATGCACTGTCTTAGGTGCCAACCTCCTGCCGAGACAATCCATTTAGTTGTTGAAGCTATGTTCGCAATGATCAATACAAGCCAAGAGGGGAAGTACACCTTGTAGTGGCCCCGGTGCAGGCTGGCTTAGTTGAGCCAATGGCGGTGAGGCAAGTGTCTGCTGAGCCTTTGGCAGAAAAGCGAGCGACGAAGACGCGACAGAAGAACTTTATGAGTTTCAATCCGCCTACGTTTACGGGAACGAGATCCCCGGCTCAGGCCGAGGATTGGCTCTCGCGACTCAGTGAAGAAAATCTTGATGGTTACAACATGGAGGAAAGCAGAAAGTCACGCTAGCCACTTCATATGGACTGAGAGGCAAGGATATGTGGGATGAAGAGAGTGCACCAGCTTGCAGGCAGGCTACTGTCTAAGGACTCAAGGGAGGAATTTTGAGACTATTCCTTGCACGGTATCTCCCTTTTGTGTCAAAGGATTGCGATGTAAAACCAATTGAAAGATATTGTACCTAAACACCTAGAGGGGGGGGGGGGTGAATAGGTGACTTGAATCTTTTTAACTTTTTAAGGCAGCAATCAGATTTTATCTCAGAGTTGTATCTATTTGTACACAGCAATCACACAGCAATCACAGAATATCACAGCACACAGTAGACACACAGTTTTATAGTGGTTCCCCAAGGTTTGAGTACATCCACTTTCCCCCTTCGCCTATCTAGCAGTGTACTAGATTCGGCCAAACTCCTCCACTATCTCAGAACCCAAAACAGGTTCCTATAGCTCAGGCCCAAGGCCCCACAACTCAGCTTCTTTACAAAGCCTACACTCAGCCACCAAGGCCTACACTCAGCCAACAAGGCCTACACTCAGCCACCAAGGCCTACACTCAGCCACAACAGGCCTACACTCAGAGATTTCAATCTCCTACACTCAGGCACTCAAGCCCTACACTCAGCCTTTATAATTACAGGCTTACAAGACTCAGATCCAAAGGATCCTACAAGAAAATATGAATACAATAATGTTAACTCAGCAACTCAGAGACAAGAGAGGAGAGTTGTGAGTTTCTTGATGAGTTCTTGGAAGAACTCAGCTGAAATCAATCTGACTTGGCTTTCTTCAAAGCTTCTTGAATGTAGAACTCAATAAGATTGACCCCTTCTGCAGTTGATCCTTGATCTCTGCTACTTAAGATTCAGAATAAATCTGAACCTTTCTTCTCAGCCTGGTTCCAACTACTGATTTCTTAGATGGAGCTCTCTCTCTCCAACTTCTTAGATCTTCACTTGATAGCTAGATCTTCTTTGAATTACTTCAACAACAACTTTCTGTAGACAGCATAAGCCTATTTATAGGCCTTCTTCATGGTAACCGGCTGGTCCGGTTCATAACTAATTTCTGACAACTCTGACAGGTGCAGTAGACCGGCTGGAATGGCAGCTGTCAAGTCATCCAGTCAGTTCTTGAAAATTCTGTAACTGTCTGTAAGTGTCGAGACTGTCTGTCTTTAAGTGTCGACACTTATAGACCAAGTGTCGACACAAGTTGTCTATGTGTCGACACTAGCCTACAAGGTGTCGACACAACTCCTTGTGTTGTAGATTTTATATCTCGATACTGCTTCTTCTTCATGTGTCGATACTGATAATGTGTGTCGACACAAGTCCTTGTACTTCAGTATTTTGCTGAATTCTTCTAAGTGTCGACACAACACCTTTGTGTCGACACATCTTCATGTGTTGAACTTGTCAGTGTCAACACTGCTTCTTGGTGTCGACACATGTCTTCAGTGTTGATACTTGCTGAGTGTCGACACATTGCTCTGGGTGTCGACACATTCTTCTTCTGTCGAGACTCTGGCTGAGTGTCGACACATCTCCTTAGTGTCGACACTTGTACTTAGAAATTTCTGAACTTTGCTAAGTGTCGACACAGCTCCTTGTGTCGACACTTTCTTCAAGTGTTGAGTCTTCAGCTGAGTGTCGACACATTCTTTCTTGTGTCGACACTTTCTTCAAGTGTTGACTCTTCTGCTGTGTGTCGACACCTTGTTCTGGGTGTCGACACTTATACTTAGTCTCTGCTGACTTTTGCTGAGTGTCGACACAGCCTCCAAGTGTCGACACTTTTTGATGTAGACACAGTTCCACTGGGTGTCGACACAACTGCTAAGTGTCGACACTGCTTCACTGTACTTTTCTTCACTGAGTGTCGACACAGCTCCTTGTGTCGACACTTTCTGTCTGGTGTCGACTCAGCATCCCTGGTGTCGACACAATGACTCCAAGTGTCGACACTGCTTGTCTGGGTGTTGACACAAGCCTTCTTAAGTGTCGACACTTTCCCTCTGGGTGTCGACACATGGACTTAGAAACTTTTTCTTCTTTCCTGTAAATACTTAGCCTGCACAAGTAAACTCAAAACACATCAAATACATTTTGATGTATATCATTGAGTTGGGTGAGGCTTCTTCAAATCAGGTACATTTGAACCAATATACCCAACAATCTCCCCCTATTTGGAGAAGTCATAACCCTTAGTCAATGATATATACCATACAGAATAAAATCATAACATGATGTATAGCAGGAATATATAACAGGGCAAATATAAACATGTATTAAACAAACATGTACACATAGATAGCATCCCAGAACAATTATGAAATAAATTTATCACATAACAAATTTATCACACAGCACATTGTTCTAACAGCTTGTCATATACATTTTCCAAAAGTTTACAAAAATGTTTATCAATAAAAGATTACAAAGTAAACTTAAGAAAATTTCAATTCTATTTCTGTTCAGCCTCCTTGATCACTATCCCTTTTCCAGATTGTACTTTGGCTTGAACAGGAGCTTCAGTAACTTCAGTTTCAGCAGGCTTTTTCCCTTTTAGCTCCTTCTTCTTAAGCTCTTCTGCTTTAATCTTTTGCCTTTCAAAATAATGATATGGCTTGGGAAAGTACTTGCTTGGCTCCTGAGCAGTAGGAGGTAGCTTTCCCATCATGGCCTTTCTTCTATATTGAACTATTGCTTCTTGCCTTGACTCATGTTTCCTCTATTCCAATTCAGAAAACCATTTATTTCTGTCTTGAATGTTATCTTTTGCAGCTTTCCATGCAGTCAAAATAATAGTTCTAGAAGTGGGGCTCCACTGCTCAAAGTCTGGTCTTTGTTCAGCTTGTTCCCTGAACCTCTTCTTAGACAGTCTGGCTTCTTCTTCTTTCTGCATGGCTTCTTGCATAGCTTCAGATATAGGCTGAACAACTTTCTCTATAATGACATTGTCCTTGCCCCCAGGTGGGCTATACATGGACTGTATATCAGCATGTATCATGTCAAAATCTGGTGGAGGATAGATAACTTGAGCTACTTCAGGTTGCTCACCTCCAAGATATGCAGGATGTATTCCAGATTCTGCAACATTATCATCATCACAAAGAGGAGGATATCCAAGAGTTGCTCTGATAGAATTAGATATCCACTTAGCATGATCAGAGCTGGCCTTGACTAACACTCTCTACCCATTTATGACTTCTCTTTCTATGTGATCTCTGACATCATCTTTTTGAAATCTAACCTGGTTATCCAAATAATTGACTCCATCTTTAAAATAAGGTTTCAACCTTTGGAGTTTGTCAGTGATGATCTTCTGAGAGTCTTGGATGGCAGTCTTAACAGCAGTTATTTCCTCTTGGAATGCTTTGTCAAATTCTGCTTTAGTAGCAGCAGTAGAAGTAGGCAGGCCAGCAGCTATGTTCTTCATCTCTATGACAATTGCATTATGGGAAGCAGTTAAGTTATCATTCATTCTGATTTGGTTCTCAAGAACATATCCTTGCTTCTGTGCAATGTCATCTACTTGAGCTTTGATCTTTTCTTGATGAGTAGCCAAGTACACCACTGCATTCCCTCCCTTGTGGAAGTAGTCTGTCATCTCCTTCTTATTGAGATTCATCTCAAATCTTATGGACTTTATGTCCTATGCCGGATCAAATTGAAGAGACTTCTGTCCTTCATTTACATACTTCTCAATGGCTTGCCTGTGCTCATCAAGCTTGATTTGCATTGCAACCATTAGAGCACTATAATCAACAGTTGGTGCTGGCTGTGATATAGGCTGTGGAGCAACAGTTTGCAATGCCTTCTTATAACTCTAGCTCCTTCTTCTGAATACTTGAAATTTCTTTTTCTTTGCCCGTGTAGTCTCCTCATCTTCAGATGCTGAGGTGCTGACTATGTCTACCCTCTCCTTAGGTATCTCCTCAACTTCTTTGGGCTTTTCTGGTTCTTGCCTTGCAGGCTCTTCAACATATACTACTTGCTCCCCCTCAATTGAAGCATTCTCCTCTTCAGCAGCAGCAGTTTACTTGTCAAAATCTTCTTGATCCAGATTAAGAAATAAATCTTCCATTGTATACTCTTGTGGAGAATGAGCTGGAGAAATTCTTGGCTCATCTACCACAGGATCAGATACAATTTGAGTTATAACAGATGTGTCCTCCATGACAACATCTGGGACTTGACTATCAAGCTGAGTTTTATTATTAACATTATTCAATGAATCAGCCAAATCAGTACCCTCTATAGGAAAATCTAAAGCATTAAGCTCAGTGATTACCTCAAGGATGATGTTTGTAGCTTGCTCACTCTCAAGAGGAGTGGGTTCTTCCACAACTAGTGGCTCCCCCTGGATTTGTTCCTGGTGAAAGGGGCTAGCTGGTGGTAGCTCCCCCTGCCTCTCAGCAACTTCTTGTTGAGCTGTGGACTTCTCAACAGTCCCTTCTTCATGCTCATCAGGTGAGAAAACAACTTGCTCTTCACTCCCAGAGCTGCTAGTTGACTCTTGAGCCACTGGGGCAATTTTCTTCTTCTTCTTGTGTGGGGTTTCTTTCTCAGGAGTAGGCATCTCCTTTGTCAAGACTCTGTCCCACCTGGAGAATATCCTCATGTCCATTTTTCTCATATGATTGATTTTACTTCCTGCAGCTTGACCCATAACCTTTGGTATACTTCCAGCAAGGTATAGACTTAAGATCCTGCCCAAGTTGTGTTTCTTCAGGCTTTCCTTGATCTTCTCAAAGATCACTACAGACCAGTTAATTTTCAGATTGAAGATTATCCTGGTCATAATGCTGAACATATGAGCAGATACCCTATCATGTCCTCCAGGTTTGCTTAAAATCACTTTGCCAATAATTTCTGACATGAATTTCCCTTGGCTGTTCATGTCTTTTCTATTGAAAACAGATCCAATTTTCATTTTAGAATCTAGTCCACACCAAGTTAGAGCTTCTCTGGTCTTTGAAGCAGTAACTTCATCTTCTTCTTTAGTTCTTGGTAATTGTAGTACTTTCCTCAAACTTTTAGGTGACACCTTCACCTTTTCACCATGGACCCTGGACTTGATCTTGAATCCAGTGTCGTCTAGGGTGGCTCCATTAAGGAATTCCAGTACTTCCTTCTTCCAGATCTTTGTGGGTTCAGAAATAAGAAATTCCAACCCCGAGTCTGCAACTAGGGTTATTACATTCTTAATTTCTGGGTCTGCATCCTCAAACGCTTGTCGCACCAGTTCGTAGCCTTCGTTGACGTTCTCCTCAAGCTTTGGCGCCATTAGGGTTTGAAGAATTTGAACTGAGAGAAGAGAGGTGTCGACACACAAGTTTGGTCTCGAAACTTTTGAAAGCGTGTCGATAAATAAAGGCAAAATCCTATTTATACCTTTCTAGGTTTGAAGATGAAAAGGCGGGCAGCTAACTTAAATTGTGTCGACACTGTCGATAAGTGTCGACACTGACTTATAATGTCTCGACACATATGTGTCGACACAAGTTTAGTCAACAGATTATATGTGTCGACACTTGTTTATGTGTCGACACCACATAACTCGACATTTAGTCGAGACTTTACTTAGATAATTCTGAGTAAAACCTAAGTGTCGACACCACTTTGGATGTGTCGACACCTACTTGTCAAGTGTCGACACTAATATTCTGAAGTGTCGACACTAATTTCCTAGATGTGACGACACCTTTTTCCTGAAGTGTCTACACCACTATTCTGTGTCGACACAGAGATCTCTGTGTGTCGACACCTTTTGACTTAGCCATTTTTATAAAATTAATCTAAGTTTATCATTCCTAGTTCAATTTTAAACCTATTGAACTTAGTTTCTTCTAAAGGCTTAGTATACATATCAGCTAATTGATTATCAGTTTTAACATATTCCAGTAAAATATCTTCTTTCTCTACATGATCCCTAAGAAAATGATATTTTATTTCAATATGTTTAGTTCTACTATGAGAAATAGGGTTTTGTGCAATTGATATAGCACTTGTAGAATCACAAAAGAGTGGAGTTCTACTTACCTGAATTCCATAGTCCTTAAGCTGATGTTGTATCCATAGAAGTTGAGCACAACAACTTCCAGCAGCCACATATTCTGACTCTGCAGTGGAGATAGCCACAGTTGTTTGTTTTTTGCTACTCCATGAAATCAGTCTTCCACCTAGAAAGTGACAGGTTCCAGTTGTGCTTTTTCTGTCTTCTTTGCATCCTGCAAAGTCTGTATCTGAATAACCTGTTAGTTCAAAATCCCCATTCCTAGGGTACCAGAGGCCTAGATAAGGAGTGCCCTTTAGATACCTCAATATTTTTTTGACTGCTGTCAAATGAGACTCTTTAGGGCAGGCTTGGTACCTTGCACAAACACATGTAGCATACATGATATCTGGTCTACTTGCAGTCAAATATAATAGGGAGCCAACTATCCCTCTATACAAGGTTTCATCTACAGGTTTCCCTGCATCATACTTGCTAAGAGACATACTTGACCCCATAGGAGTCTTCATGGTACTGGATGAATCCATACCATACTTCCTTATGAGTTCTAGGGTGAACTTGGACTGGCATATGGATAATCCATTCTCAGTCTGTCTTACTTGGAGACCCAAGAAGAACTTTAGCTCTCCCATACTACTCATCTCAAATTGACCTTGCATTAGTTTTGCAAACTTTTTGCAAAGGCTACTTTCAGTAGACCCAAATATAATGTCATCTACATATATTTGGACTAGTATTACTTTGCCTCTGGATTCCCTAAGGAATAGAGTCTTGTCTATTTTCCCCCTTGTGAACTTATTCTCAATGAGGAAACTAGACAGGGTTTCATACCAAGCCCTAGGGGCTTGCTTTAACCCATATAAAGCTTTCCTAAGTCTATAGACATGATTAGGTAGAGTTGAATCAACAAAACCTGATGGCTGTTCCACATAGACTTCCTCTTTTAGATTATCATTTAAAAATGCTGACTTGACATCCATTTGGTAAACTTTAAATCCTTGAAAGGTTTCATAGGCCAGGAACATCCTTATTGCTTCCAGTCTGGCTACTGGAGCAAAGGTTTGATCAAAATCAATAACTTCTTCCTGCCTATATCCTTTAACAACCAATCTTGCTTTGTTCTTAATGATGACTCCATGTTCATCCATCTTGTTCCTAAAGATCCACTTGGTTCCAATTATGTTGTGGTCTTTTGGTTTAGGAACAAGCTCCCAGACCTTGCACCTCTTGAACTGATTCAGCTCTTCTTGCATTGCCTCAATCCAATGAGGGTCTAGGATGACTTCTTCAAACTTCTTTGGTTCAACTTGGGATAGAAAACTAGAGTAGATTGCTGCATTCAGATTTCTGCTCCTTGTTTGTACCCCTTGTCTTGGATCACCAATGATTTGTTCAGCTGGATGATCTCTAAGATGCCTATTGGCTGGAGGCATCCTGACTTCAGGTTGAACTTCTTCAACTTCTTCATCTTGCTGTACTCCTTGTACTTCATCTGCATTAGGTACATGTAGTACTCCTCCTGGACAACAGCCACTGTCTTCTACTTGCTGTCTTGCAGTAGGTCTTTCTTCAATAGTGAGCGTGTCCATCTTCTTAGTTATACCTGTGGGGCTGCAAATACTAGTAGACAACTCATTGTCAATAAGTCTAGTTTCATCAAATACTACATGTACAGATTCTTCTACAACTTGAGTTGACAAGTTGTAGACTCAATAAGCCTTACTGTTGTTGATGTACCCAACAAAAATTCCCTCTTGGGACTTGGCAGCAAACTTAGTCAAGTAAGACTTTCCATTGTTAAGTATAAAGCACTTACAACCAAAGATCCTGAAGTAGGATAGGTTTGGTTTCCTGCCTTTCACAACCTCATAGGGGGTCTTGTTGTGGCTTTTAGTTGTGGTAGCCCTATTAATAACATGCCATGCAGTATTGACTGCTTCAGCCCAGAAGTATTCTGGTAGTGATGTATCACTTAATAGGGTCCTACCAGCCTCAATCAAGGTTCTATTCTTCCTTTCAGCAATGTCATTTTGCTGAGGTGTTATTGGTGAAGAAAACTCTTGAAATATCCCAAAGTCTTCACATAGTTTTGTCATGCTATCAGACTGAAATTCAGTACCATGGTCACTTCTTATTTTGACCACTGTACAAGCTAGTTCATTCTGAATTTGCTTGACAAAGCTATAGAAGACACTAGGTGTTTCAGATTTCTGTCTAAGAAAGAACACCCAGGAAAACCTTGAGTAGTCATCTACAACTACAAAGGTATAGACCTTCCTACCTAGGCTGTGAACTGGCATTGGACCAAAGAGATCCATATGCAAGAGGTATAAACACCTCACAGCATCTTTGTTTTCAATGCTTCTAAAGGTGGATCTAGTATGCTTGCCCTTTTGACAAGCTGAGCAAATACCATCTTTAATACACTTAACTTGAGGACCATTCCTCACTAACTCTTTACTAAAGAGTTTGCCAATTGTCTTGTAGTTTAGATGGGCTAGCCTCTTGTGCCATTTGACACAATGAGAGACTGTCTCATCAGCTACAAGACACACTGGAGAACCATTGTTCTCAGCCATAATGTCTAAGCAATAGACATTCCTTTTTCTATAACCAGTCAAAATGATCTCTTGATCATTTGACCTCCTGATATGACAACCATCTTTCACAAATGAGATGTCATAACCTACATCACTCAATTGACTTATACTAATAAGGTTATGTTTCAAATCTTTAACATAGGCCACTTGAGTAATTGTAATATAGGAGTTAGATATGTTACCAAAACCCTTGATGATCCCTTTTTCAGATCCACCAAAGGTGACTTTTGGACCATCCTTTATAGGTGTGTAGTCCTTTAGTAAACCCCTTGTTCCAGTCATATGTCTGGAACATCCACTGTCCAAGTACCATATTGGGGCATAGCCACTTGGACTTACCTGCAAAACAGATTAGTGAACCTTAGAACCCAAAGAATTCTTGGGTCCTTGGTACTGGTTAGTTTGCATCCTAACAAAGCTACCTGCAGGTTTTCCAATAGGCAGTTTGCTACTCACTTTGGCACTAGCATTGTGCCAACAGTCCATTGCATAGTGGCCTACCTTGCCACAGCACCAACACTCAAACTTATTGTACCTTTGCTTAGGTACTGTCTTTGTCGTTTTATCTACAGCAAACATGTTGAGAGTTGGGGCTTTGCCCTTGGACTTAGACTTGGACTGAACAGTCCTTGCAGGTCTAGTAAATCCCAGTCCAGCTTTACCTTTGTGATGAACAAATTCATCAATTAAGGGTAGAACTGACTTAGGTTTAGAAAACCTAGCAACTAAGTCTTTCTCCTTCTGAAGATTAATCTCCAGACTCTTGATTTGATCATTCTTAAATGATATAGTCCCCATCTGAATCACAGTTATGTGCTTCAGTCTGGCTATCTCATTAAGCTTTTGATCAAACAACTTCTCAAAATCAGTTGCAGCAGCTTTGAGATTAGCAATTTCCTTTGCCTGACTTTTGGCTAGGGACTTGCTCTTCTTATAGGCTTGCAATAGAACTTTATATTCATCTATCAACTGATGAATATCCTCTTCAGACTCAGATGCACTCTCATCATTTGATGATGAATCTGATTCTGTACTGGCACAAGAAATTGAACTAAAAGAACAATGTTGTACCTTACTAGGTCCTGGCTGCTCCAGGATTTTGTCACTTTCAGTCAATGCCATTTGTCCTTGGCACTGACTGTCCTCTTGTTCATATATAGAGTTCATGATCTGAATGAACTCTTCTTCTTCTTCCTCAGCAAACAGTCCTATATATGCCTCAGCATCAGACTCAGTTTCTGATGAAGAAATATCTGACAGGCTCTTGTCATTTTTGGCAACAAAAGACTTTTCCTTCTTGCCCTTGTATTGAGTCCTTTTCTTGTCACTAGACTCCTTCCTTTTTTCTGGACAATCTGCAACAACATGGCCTTGTCTATTACAGTAATAGCATACTATTTTTGAAAGAGTTGCTTTGCTAGACTTAGTCTTTTTCCTATCCTTCTTTGAAGACTTTTTATTCTGATAATAGTCTTCTTTTCCATGTGAAGTAGATGGCCTTGTCCTCCACTGTTTCTTCTTCAAGAACTTCTGGAAATGTCTTGTGAAGGCAGCAAAGTCCTCATCACTTTCACTGCTTTCAGATTTTCTGCTGACTGACTCATCTGACTCAGATTCAGCTGCTTTTGGAGGTGGAGTTGGTGACTTACTTCTGTACTTTCTAGGGGCTTCTGTTTTGAAGGCCACTGTCCTTTCTTTATGTTCATTTCTTGTAGATTTCTCCTCTTCTTTCCTCACCATTAACTGCATTTCATAGGACAGCAGTTTGCCAAACAGTGTTGGTGGAGGAATTTCTCCCAACTTTGCCATTTCCCTAATGACACAGATCTTAGTGTCCCAATCTTTTGTTAGGGACCTTAGAAACTTATCATTGAGTTCATAATTACTGAACTCTCTGCCATAGGACATGAGCTCATTCACAATCCTGTAGAACTTCTTATAGCATTCAGTTATGCTATCAGCTTTACCTTGTCTAAAACTTCATATTCTTGGTTTAGCAAGGATTTTCTGTCTTGCCTTACTTCTTCAGAACCCTCCATATACACAATAAGAGTATCCCACATCTCTTTGGCTGTCTTACAGTGTATTAAATTCTGAAAAGTTGCATCATCTATGGCACTCACAATGATGTTTTGAGCCCTCTTATCCATAGTGGCTAGAACAATTTCATCCTTTGTCATTTCAGAGAAATCCTTAGGTGTTCTCTGAGTTGCATCTAAGACTGACACCTTCATGGGCACATATGGCCCTTCCTTCACTGTGATATAAATCCTAGGGTCTGAGGCTTCCATAAACAGTCTCACCCTTTCCTTCCAGATACCAAAGATCTCTTTTCTACATATGAGTAGCTTCATGGATCCTAATTCCTTGTGATTCTCAGTGGAACCCATGGTTCTTGATTTTCTTGATTCTGTAATGTGACTTTGACTGAATCTGCCAACAGGATCTACTCAGACAGTTATGTCCCTTTTTGAGTAACCTCGCTTTGATACCACTTGAAAGATATTGTTCTTAAACACATAGAGGGGGGGGGGGTGAATAGGTGACTTGAATCTTTTTAACTTTTTAAGGCAGCAATCAGATTTTATCTCAGAGTTGTATCTATTTGTACACAACAATCACATAGCAATCACAGAATATCACAACACACAGTAGACACACAGTTTTATAGTGGTTCCCCAAGGTTTGGGTACATCCACTTTCCCCCTTCGCCTATCTAGCAGTATACTAGATTCGGCCAAACTCCTCCACTATCTCAGAACCCAAAACAGGTTCCTATAGCTCAGGCCCAAGGCCCTACAACTCAGCTTCTTTGCAAAGCCTACACTCAGCCACCAAGGCCTACACTCAGCCACCAGGCCTACACTCTGCCACCAAGGCCTACACTCAGCCACAACAGGCCTACACTCAA
Organism: Platanthera guangdongensis; assembly: GCA_039583875.1. Taxonomy (NCBI): domain Eukaryota; kingdom Viridiplantae; phylum Streptophyta; class Magnoliopsida; order Asparagales; family Orchidaceae; genus Platanthera; species Platanthera guangdongensis. The sequence goes on along the minus strand of CM077158.1, from coordinate 72,692,302 downwards.
AGATTTCAATCTCCTACACTCAGGCACTCAAGCCCTACACTCAGCCTTTATAATTACAGACTTACAAGACTCAGATCCAAAGGATCCTACAAGAAAATATGAATACAATAATGTTAACTCAGCAACTCAGAGACAAGAGAGGAGAGTTGTGAGTTTCTTGATGAGTTCTTGGAAGAACTCAGCTGAAATCAATCTGACTTGGCTTTCTTCAAAGCTTCTTGAATGTAGAACTCAATAAGATTGACCCCTTCTGCAGTTGATCCTTGATCTCTGCTACTTAAGATTCAGAATAAATCTGAACCTTTCTTCTCAGCCTGGTTCCAACGGCTGATTTCTTGGATGAAGCTCTCTCTCTCCAACTTCTTAGATCTTCACTTGATAGCTAGATCTTCTTTGAATTACTTCAACAACAGCTTTCTGTAGACATCATAAGCCTATTTATAGGCCTTCTTCATGGTAACCGACTGGTCCGGTTCATAACTAATTTCTGACAACTCTGACAGGTGAAGTAGACCGGCTGGAATGGCAGCTGTCAAGTCATCCAGTCAGTTCTTGAAAATTCTGTAACTGTCTGTAAGTGTCGAGACTGTCTGTCTTTAAGTGTCGACACTTATAGACCAAGTGTCGACACAAGTTGTCTATGTGTCGACACTAGCCTACAAGGTGTCGACACAACTCGTTGTGTTGTAGATTTTATATCTCGACACTGCTTCTTCTTCATGTGTTGACACTGATAATGTGTGTCGACACAAGTCCTTGTACTTCAGTATTTTGCTGAATTCTTCTAAATGTCGACACAACACCTTTGTGTCGACACATCTTCATGTGTTGAACTTGTCAGTGTCGACACTGCTTCTTGGTGTCGACACATGTCTTCAGTGTTGATACTTGCTGAGTGTCGACACATTACTCTGGGTGTCGACACATTCTTCTTCTGTCGAGACTCTGGCTGAGTGTCGACACATCTCCTTAGTGTCGACACTTGTACTTAGAAATTTCTGAACTTTGCTAAGTGTCGACACAGCTCCTTGTGTCGACACTTTCTTCAAGTGTTGAGTCTTCAGCTGAGTGTCGACACATTATTTCTTGTGTCGACACTTTCTTCAAGTGTTGACTCTTCTGCTGTGTGTCAACACCTTGTTCTGGGTGTCGACACTTATACTTAGTCTCTGCTGACTTTTGCTGAGTGTCGACACAGCCTCCAAGTGTCGACACTTTTTGATGTAGACACAGTTTCACTGGGTGTCGACACAACTGCTAAGTGTCGACACTGCTTCACTGTACTTTTCTTCACTGAGTGTCGACACAGCTCCTTGTGTCGACACTTTCTGTCTGGTGTCGACTCAGCATCCCTGGTGTCGACACAATGACTCCAAGTGTCGACACTGCTTGCCTGGGTGTCGACACAAGCCTTCTTAAGTGTCGACACTTTCCCTCTGGGTATCGACACATGGACTTAGAAACTTTTTCTTATTTCCTGTAAATACTTAGCCTGCACAAGTAAACTCAAAACACATCAAATACATTTTGATGTATATCATTGAGTTGGGTGAGGCTTCTTCAAATCAGGTACATTTGAACCAATGTACCCAACACAATTCCAGAGGTTAACTCAGTGCGAGAGTCTGGTGGATGACTGCTTGCATGAATTCACTAGGTTGGGGCGGTATACAGGAGCCACATTTGCTGATGAGGAGAGGAAGATCAACCGATTCTATTAAGGTCTGCAGGATGATCTGAGGCTGTTGTTGGCAGGTCCGATGACGCAACTATTTCTTACATTGGTAGACACTGTCTGGTCTCTAGAACAGGATATGAAGAGAGTGCAGGGTAAGAAGAACCTCTCTGGGAGGAAGCAAGAGTTCAAAGCACCGAGTTCTTAGAAGTCCGGGTTCCGCAACAGGTGGAACAAGAAGGCTAGGTCATCTTAACCAACTCCTTCTACTACTTCTGGAGGTACTACATGTCAAGGATCACATACGTGTTACAACTGTGGTAAGGTGGGACATTATCCTCGAGATTTTTAGAGCCATCCCGCGAAGTTGGACAGAAAGGAGGGTGTGTCATATGCTGAGAAGGGGAATGCAGCAGAGTCATCTGCATCTCACTATACACCAGCGCAACCCAGAATTTACAATCTTGGCATGCAGGAGGTTATTAAACAAAGCAATGTCGTGGTAGGTACATTTACTTATAATTACTGCCTTGTGTATTGCTTACAATCCTTGTGTATGTTTGATTCTCGTGTACTCGTTAGGTTTCGTATTGGTATTCAATCATATAACGAGATTATTGGTCTATACCGGTGTGTCGCACTCCTTATTATCAAAAGACTTTGTGGTGCGAGTCGGAGTGCCTTGTATGTTGGCAGAGGCGAAGTTGGATGTGCTCTTACCCAATGGGTGCCTAATGAGTACATGGAGGAAGAGCCGCATAAAGGTTAGAATTGGAGAGCAAGACTTCGATTGCGAGGCCGTGCTGCTACCACTGTCAGAGTTTGATGTCATATTTGACATGGATTAGCCGATAAAGCAGGGCGCGTGGATTGATTGTAAATCAAAAGAAGTCATGTTATACGGAGAATGCAGAGACAGAACTCGTTTTACGGGTCTATGGGGTGTGAGCAAAATCCTGATGACCACCCTCCAAGTGGTGAAAGAGACGTGAAAAGGCACTGAGTTAATTCTTCACTTTAGTAGAGGATTCAGAGCAGAAGCCCAAGATATGTGACATGGCAGTTGTAGTAGAATTTGCAGACGTCTTTCCAGATGAGCTTGCTGGGGCTCCGTCTCAGAGGGAAATCTATTTTTGCATCGAGCTTATGTCGGGTGATAAACCCATGTCACACTCTCCTTATCATATGGCGCCAAAGGAGATGGCAGAGTTAAAGGTACAACTTACATGAGTTGCTTGAGCAAGGGTATATACGTCCGAGCTCATCAACATGAAGTGCACCGATCCTTTTCGTTAATAAGAAGGACGGTAATTTGTGCCTATGCATAGACTATAGGGAGTTGAACAAGTTAACAGAAGAATAAATATTTGATTCCCCATATCGATGATCTGTTTAATCAGTTAGTAGGATCCACAATGTACTCAAAGTTGGATTTGAAGTCTGGATACTATCAGCTCAGGATACGGGAGTCGGACATTCCAAAGACTACTTTCAGCACTCTCTACGGACATTATAAGTTCACGATGATGCCCTTTGAGCTCACAAATGTGCCATCAGTTTTTATGGATTTGATGAATAGAGCATTCCAGGAGTACGTGTAATTTTTTGTTATCATCTTCATCGATGATATTCTAGTGTACTCGCAGTTCGAGGTAGACCATGTCGTCCATCTTCATATAGTTTTGACAGTCCCGATGAGTCATCAGTTGTATGCAAAATTCTCTAAGTGCGAGTTTTGGCTACCGTCGGTGTCATTTTGGGGCACATTGCTAGTGGAGAGGGTATTGTGGTAGATCCGGCAAAAGTTGTGGCGATCCGAGAGTGGCCTAAGCTGAGAAATGTAACAGAAGTCCGAAGCTTTTTAGGACTTGCCGGTTATTACAGGCGCTTTGCGGAGAATTTTTCTCGAATTGCACTTCCGCCCACTATATTGACTAGGAAGGATCAACGGTTCGTCTAGACGCCAGAGTACGTTCGAGCTTTCGAGGAGCTGAAAAGCTGACTAATTTTCGCTTCGATTCTATGTTCGTTGTGTGGGATTGAAGGTTACTATGTGTACAGTGATGACTTGGGCAGTGGTTTAGGTTGTGTGTTATATCAATATGGGAAAGTTATCGCTTACGGTTTGCGCCAACTGAAGGTGCATGAGAGAAACTACCTGGTCCATGATTTAGAGTTGGTGGTTGTGGTGTTTGTTCTGAAGTTATAGAGACATTACTTGTATGGTGTGAAGGTAGAAATCTTCGTGGACCACAAGAGTCTGAAGTACTTGCTAGATCTGAAAGATCTGAATATGCGTTAGAGGAGATGGATGGAGTTTCTGGGAGATTACACTTTCGACATACTCTATACCCATAGGAATGAAAATATGGTGGCGGACGCTTTGGGTAATCGAGCGCCGGCACAGGCGAGATGGATTTTGGCTCACGAGGAGTGTTTGTGTAACGCCCCGAGGAGCATTTATGGATAACTTCTGGTCTTGTCTACTGTTTCCGCTGTTATTATATTCTGAGTTATGAGATTGGGTAGTTAATATCATCTTTTAACGCTAAAGATGTGTCGTCTATATGTTGTGGGGCCCCGGCCGGACCCATATTATACGGTCATTACAGGGGAGGTGTTACAGTTTGACACGTGAGTTTGAGGCCTTGGAAATCTCATGTGCAGATCGAGGTTCATCTTCCACTGCCATTCTTAGCTGGATGGAAGTTCAGTATGATAGTGCCAACCATTTGGAATCTGCCTTGGCGTTTGATCAAAGCATGCAACGCTATTTGTCGGAACCCGTCGAGGGGCCGAACGCCGAGTTTCTACATGAGAATAGACTATTACGAAATAATGGCAGGATTTGTGTTTCTAATTATGGCAAACTACGTGATGAATTGATGTATGAAGCTTATTTCACCATGTGCGTGTTTCATCCTGGAGCACAAAATGTATTAGACATGAAAGCGATGTTTTGGTGGCCAGCGATGAAGAAATATATAGCTCTTTTTGTGGCAAAGTGCCAAATGGGCGCGTTGGTGAAGCCCGAGTGTCAGTGACCAGGAGGATTCTTGAAGTCATTGCCAATCCCGGAGTGGAAATTCGATGATACATTCATGGACTTTGTACACGGATTGCCAAAGTCGCTGCAGAAAAATGACTCAATTTGGGTGATTGTTGATCGGTTGACTAAAGTTGCGTTTCATTCTAAATTGGAAAAGTGATTTTGTGGAGAAGTTGGTAAAGTTATATGTGGATAAGTTGACAAAGTTATATCTGGAGAACATTGTTCGATTACATGACGTCCCTCGCAGTATTGTTAGCGACCGTGATGGACAGTTTACGTCCGGCGATTGGAAGCATGTTCATCATTTTTTGGGCACGAAGCTCAAGTTTACCACCGTCTTCCATCCATAGACGGATGGGCAGACCTAGAGGACAAATTGGGCGATGGAGGATATGCTACATATGTGTGTTTTGGATTTCGTACAGCGTTGGGAGGATCACCTTTTCATGGTAGAGTTCACCTATAACAATAGTTAACAGACAAGTATTCAGATAGCTCCATTCGAAGTGCTATATGGTAGGAGGTATCATACTCCTTTATCATGGGCAAAGACCAGTGATTCCAACTGTTGAAACATAAAGATGTTGAGGAGGCAAATGAGTCCATATGGATCATTCGAGAGTGGTTGTTGATTGTCCAAGTTCATCAGGCGAAGTATTACAATGCCAAACACCGGAACGTGGAGTTCGCGGTTGAATATTGGGTGTATTTGAAGATAAAGACTTTCAAGGGAGTGTTGAGAGTTCGAAATTTGAAGAAGCTGAGTCCCAGGTATTTAGGGTCATTCGAGATCATCGAGCACATCAACGAGGTAGCTTACAAATTTGCTTTGTCGACGAAGCTAAGTGGGTTACACGACGTCTTCCACGTTACTGTGTTGAGGAAGGCGGTGCGGGAGCCTGATTATATATTGGAGGCAGATAATGTGTCAGTGGATAGTGGCCTATCTACCAAGGTGACGCTGATTTGCATCGTCGATAGCGACATATGACGGTTGTAGAGAATGACCATCAAGATGGTGAGAGCCTATTGGGACAATTGTGGCCACGAGTAGCTCTCTTGGGAGCCAAAAGAGACTATACGCGAGGAGTACCCCGATATATTTTACTTAGGTATGACAAATTTCTTTCGTTGATCATATTTTAAATTTTGGGGTGAAAATTCTTCAAGGAGGAGAGAATTGTAACACCCCAAATTTAACCGAATTAATTTTGGTGTGTGTTTAGGGGGAGTGATCTGGAAATAGCAATTCAGGCTAGGATTTTTCCTATAAAACCTAAATTTCCCCCTTTCCTCTCATTTCCTAAGCAACCTCTTCAGATATTTGTCTCCCTCTTCCTGATTTATCTCTTCCTCACTCGGTTTTTCTCTCACGGTCAGCAGCCGAGCCTGACAACTCCTCTCCCGACCTCTCTCCCGTCGCCACTGGAAGGAGCCAAGCCCGACATCCCACTCCTCTCCTGACCTCTCTCCCGTCGCCGCTAGAAGGAGTCGAGCCCGGGATCCTGTAAAATTTGTAATTTGCGGAAAACGGGAAACCAGGCGCAGGAACACTCAACCAATCCGAGCTCAAGTAAGCGAAATGCAAACAGAAGAGAAAGTATCTTGTACTATCAAAAAATCTTTACAAGGCGAGGCATACATGAAGAGACATGATTCACCAATGTATACAATGGAAGCAGAAGAAATACAAGGCAAGAAACTAGTCGTGCAGACTCAAATAGTAACCACCGGCTCTGCTGCTACACTACAGAGTCCGCTGAAGCCGTTAAGTCGCCAAAAAACAACCTAACTGTGTCGAATGCCCGTTATTCCAGCACTGAACTCTGTCTGCTGATCTACAAGCTTCCTAACCGCACGGCCGCCTAACCACCAGATCACGTGAAATGCTGCTGTCAAACTGAACAAGCTGCTAGAAATGGACTGCTTATTGAACTGGGAAACAAGTTGCAGAAGAGGAGACCGCCTGGTCGAAAGCCGCAACCTGCTGCTAACCGCTGGTTGCTAACTGCAGAGTCCGCATTGTCCCTGACTGAAGTGAAAACCAAGTCCCTGGTATTCCAGTACTATCCACACAACCTGCACAACATAACTTGGTCAAACTCTTCAAACCGCGCGAATAGAAAATCCTGTCTGCGGCAACTACCCGAGCTCACTTACTGTTCATTCAGTGTATGTGTAATGTGACAGGAGGTCCTATTTTTACACAAGAAGAGGAGAGTCATCACTGCCCTAGATAATAAGATTACCACCCTATCCTGCGGCGAGTACGAAGAGTATCTGCACAACCACATATGGCCAAACCACCAACCTCCAAGGCCAGATAAAACTCTTATCTGCCCTACCACCACACCCAAGCCAGGACTAGAATGCCATAACAACAGACTCTGCGGATACACCACCAGTCCGCACACAAGCGCACTTAGCTCTAGTACGCATACTCCGAGCTCGCAAATAAGCACAAAGCTAACAACTACCAAGCTCGGTAGACAAAGAAGGCAGACAGTGCAAGCCGCACGACCTCCTGGATTGAGCACACCTGGACTTAGTACAAACCGGACCAAGCCCACACCACCAGCCATCCCTGGTACGAACACAGCACCAGCTGATACAAAGATTAGTCCGCACAAAGCCTGCAGACTCCAGAACTAGTCTGCACAAACTGGCAAACTGAGCGGATAACCATCCTATCCGCCCAGCTACCTCAGGGAACAGTCGGTCAGCCACTTCTAAGCCGACCTGTCAAGTCTCCACCCTCTGTCCACACAGGTCATGCGGACAGACCGCCTTGGCTGCCCAGGACGCCCACTTTCACTTCAAAAATTCAACACCTCCCACTCCTCCCCCGATCTCTCTCTCTCCCTCTCTCTCTCTCTCTCATGCGCCGCCTGAAGGAGGACCCGAGCCACCTACTTCCTCTGTCCCGACTACCGCCAGTAAGGGGAAACCTTCCTGTCTCGGCTGTCGCCAATAAAGAGAAACGACCTCCCACTCCTCTTGGCCAACCAAGAGTGATTAGGGTTAGGTTTACACTTGCGGGAGGAGGCCATCCAGAGGTGTTGGTGAAGAGAAACTAGGGTTTGGCTAGGGATCGCAGTAAAGTGTTCGATTTGGAGCTCGTACCAATGTGATTGAGTACGAGATCCAAAGTGCTGCTCTTATGCACTTTCTAGCCTAGCTCGTCAAAGTGCTTATCTTATGATATTTCAAGTTGCCTGTGTTAAGAAAGATCAGGTATTAAAGCAGTGCGCGAAAATGAAGTATCAACGGTGTAAAGCCAAGCCCAAGCGATTAGCCTAGAGCTTCGGCTAAGACTGAGTAAAGATGGGAGCTTGTGCCTAGATCTCCGATAGCACAGGATCTTATGGCATTTAGTAATAGAAACCAAATCTTTGACAACCGAGCTATGGCTCTGAAATGCGCATCAAGGGTAATGACTTTACTTCTAAGGTAGGTGAAGCCCTTAATTTTAGCATGTTTGCATGGAAGACCCTCCTCACTGATGGGCGGAGGAAGGGTGCTCTATTTTAGCATTTTTGCATGTAAGCCCATCCCCACTAACAGGTGGAGGAAGGGTGCTCTACGACGGGTCGATGTGTACATCCCCGTTATTTAATTACATTTAGCACCCAGAAGCGCGTGTAAGGTTTTAGACATGCTGTGTGAAGCTCATCCGGACGTGTGGTCTGGATTGGTGATATTCTATGGGTTCCCGAAGAAGACTCCATGGAAGTTGAATTTTTTGGAATGGGGGTCTGCTCGGGGTGACAATTAGTACTGGAGGTGTGCTCCAGGAAACACCCTAATGTTTGCATATGATCGATGTATCATTAGCATTAGCTCCCGAGGAGCTTTTTTTGTGCTGTGTGCGTAATTGGTCTCTCAAAGACCATATGCTAGCGTGTTGAGTTACATGCCTTGGGTTCCCAACATAGGTTGCCACGAGTGCCAACCTTAGAACATAACATGTGATATGTTGTGTACGGGAAAAGGGATGTTGACCCGCGTTGTTGTCGTTAATTGGCACGATGATTTGAGCAATAGGAAAAGCTGAACTGTACCCGCTCTATATCGTTCGACTAAATAGACCTAAAGTACGTGACAATTGTCGTTGGCATAGGGGTGAGTCGAGACTATAGAGTTGGCTAGCAATGCTCAAGCGGAACCATCCAGTCTAGGACTGAGAATGGTGGTGGACTAGCGAAGTTCACCATTGGGGTGCTTTATGCACTATCATATGCCTGTGATGGCAAAAAGGTGGGACTTGGGGAAAATCGGTACGTCATTAAGGTGCCTTAAGTGCACGAGACGTTTGGTTATTTGCGCCAACATCTGTGATGTATGGTGCTTAAGTTGCACATTTATATTAAATATGTAAAATGACTAATTACTTGCGTGGATTAAGAACCCCCACCCCGAGAAAGGGGTGGGGTCGTTATAATTTGGTCAGCTCCAATTGACCGTTGCCTTGTTTGTCACTGCTTGGTGGAATGTTTTGCATGCAGTTTCTGCAGAGCCAAGCGGGAAGTAGCGGGATAGAGCCCAAAGCTGTGTCGGCCCTCGAAGGCCCAAATTTTGCTATAATTTTCATGTGTTGTCGACCTACGTGCCGAAGTATGGAAACCATATTTAATTTGGTAAAACTTTGTTAATGTAAGAACTTAATGCCAAAACATTATGGTGTATGTCTTTTCATTCCTGGTGTAGTAGACATTCCTTTTTAGGTGATTAGTTTTATAACTCTTAAATGCTTCCTTTAGAATGCAACTCTGTGTTAGGATGCGTTTTCCAAATATAAAAAATGTTTTGGTTTCATTTTGTAACCCTTTAGTCTGTTCATGTAATATGTTGCGGGGCCTCGACTATACCTTCTGTTATATTAGTCGTGACAGAATGAGGGTGTTACACGTGTGCTCCCACGCGCATTCCAGAGTGCACTCGTGCCTTTAGGCGCGCGCGCACTCAGGCATTTTGATGCAGGCCTTCGTGTCGAGGTGTTTGTGATGGTTAAAGTGATGATTCTCTCAAGACCTTTTTGATTGAGCTCGCATGGACGTGAGTTCGAAGCCACTCCAATATTTTGAATTAAATCACATCACATGCATAATTTACACTGAGAGAAAATTCGACCAAAATGGCGATTCAGAAATGTGGTTGAAAAAGAAAAATAACCTAGGATTACCCTAATCCTTTAAGCGTCAAAATAAGGAGTTACCTACTCCAATCAATGTCACAATAAGGATTTACCCAATCCTTTAAATCACAAGAATGATAGGAAAATATGCAAAATGTTTTTCAGAAAAATCCTGCGATGAAATCAATGGTTTCGAAGACAACGCCGACCCCTTCCACCGAAAACCATGTATTAGATGAATCCAAAAGAGGAGTAGAGAAATCATTACCCAAGCTCACAAGATAAACATTATGGAGAGTCTCTCTACCATGGTTCCATTGGAGTCACACTGAATAGAGGAGATAACCTGCCAATACCTCAACGGAGTCACACCGAGGAAGTGGTGGAAGGCACAGAGGCCGGATCTTGACTGGCTGGAGGTTACCGACAGGCTGGATGTCGCACAAGTAGGCACCACAGTGGGGAAAAACATAAATTGAGCCCTTATTGGGTCATTACGCATTGGCGGCGGCTTTACGTGGCGACACGCGGTTGGAAGGGGTTGGCGGCTGAGTCGCACAACTTACAAAAAGGGGAGGTCGGGCCAAACCCTAGGGAAGAATTACTCACAAAATTTCTTTTTCTTTGTCCAACTGTACCCTTCACTCCTCTTCACATCTCTTGTTTCTAGTTTTTAGTTTAATTACTTTATGCAATTATGACCTCCTTTTTGGTTTTAGATTGAAGCTCATGCTCATATAACATTCACATGGAACGACTATTATGTGAGTTTGAAAGATGTATACTTGACTCTTCAGGAGAAGCTCTGAGTGGAGATGAGTTCACTTGCTGAATTGAAGGAGGAGCATGATCAAGATATTTCTTAATTTCGGCGGATTAGTTCAGGGCTGAAGTCAGAGGTTGAGGAGGCCCGAACAACATTGCTGACAGAGAAGTCCTTAGTGGAGAACACTGCACAGTTGCTGAAGACTGCACAAGAGGAGGCTTCTCATTTGAAAATGGAGTTGGGAGCTTCGAAGGCTGAGGTGGAGTGATTTTTCTCAAAGGATCGGGTGTCAGAGCTGAAGGCCATCAGGCTTGCTGAGTACATGGATTCCTTGGACTATATGCACAATCATTGCATGATTGGCGAGGAGATCTGCGAGGAGGTCTGGACCAGAAAGGTAGAACCCAAGATGAAGGATATTTGTAAGGTCACCCTTAGGCGTGGTGTGTCAAAGGCGTGTCGAATGGTGGCCAAGAGGCTTGAGTGTGATGTCTCAAGCCTTGACTTTGATGACCTTTCTGATGATAATGATTCAGGCTCTGATTCTGATGAAGACATAGTTGGCAAGTGGTAGTCTTGCCTTTGGATGTTTGTGTTTGCTCTGTCAGTTGAGTTTGTATAGTGTCGTCGCATTGTGATGACTTTGTATTTGTTTTTGTACTTTTGTACTTGTACTTTGTATCTTTCTTTGCTGATATGTATGTTGTTTTAGAGTATTTCTTTGAATTTTCTTTGGAATTTTTCCTCAGCATTGAGCTAAGTTGGTATGATGATTTCAGACGTGTTGACGTCATTGACTGGTTGAATTTTGAAGAACGAGATCCGGGGAAATCTTAACTCGTTGGCCAGGCGAAAATTATGATATCCGAACTTGGGGTGTCACTAATTATAGTGACCTACCGTGGGGGAGAAGGACACATCTTCGATCTGGGGCAGTGAGAGGTCAGTTGAAGACGATGAGGGGTAGACCCTACCAATCATTTATTGATTATGATGGTGAAGTACCAACATTCGACCAATGCAGCTGTGAGGGGGTAGGCTCTAATAGTGTCGTAACCTACTGTAGGGGAGAAGGGTGCACCTTCGATCCGGGGAAGTGTGAGGCCACTTGGAGATAGCAAGGGATAGACCATACCAGCCGTTTTAACATATATGAGGGAGGCTTGCTCAGTTATTACCATGATCTACTGTGGGGGGCACCTTCAACCCGCTGCAGTGAGAGGTCATTTGGGGTGTGGCCCTTCGATGTGTCCTTACCGTAGTGGAGAAGGGCGCACCTTTGATCTGGGGCAAATACAGACTATCGTGATGTTGGATGTTAGCAACAGAGTGGATGAGCTTCGATCATTCCTATGACAACAAGATTAGAAGCAAATGAAAGGGATTAGATTAAACAGTATATAACATATGTGCGTAGATATATGGCAGCATATTTGTCCTTATTAGTCTTAGTAGATGTGACAGGGATAGAGATTTATGGGCCGGAATATAGTAAGGTGTTTCTACCTGATTCCCAACTCCCTTTTGTAAACGGCTCTTAGGTGCCGATAGCTCCTAGGCACATGGCTGCTTCCTATTCAGGCTGAGTCTGTCATAGATAGCATGCACATGCGGTCTCCTAATTCTCACGTTCAACTCCAACTCCTGCAGAGGTGATTAACTTCATTGCTAAATGGGGGATATATAGAATTGTATTGAACACTACTTGAAGGGGTCGTCCAAAAATCACATTGAAAGGTGACTCTATATTGATAGCTACACACAGAATATCGTGAGTCGCTCACTTCATAAATTCTCCCAAGGTGATTGGGAGTTCAATGGTGCATTTGACTGGGACGTGTCTGCCATCGAACCCATAGATAGGGCCGGAGGCTGGCCGAAGCTAATCTTTGGAGATTCCCGTACTGCGAAATGTGGCTATAAATATGACATTTGTTGGGTCCATTGATCCCAATGTCCTGGATTTGAAGAAGGCCTAGCAAACAATGTATACACATGTGGTGATCTAACTTATGCTCAAGTTTACTGATTGCAGGATGTCCTAGTAATAATAATGGGACAGGTAGCCTAAGTGGCTAGGTCAGGTAAACACTTACCTAAGGTATAAATAGACAGCAAACTGTCCAAGTCCACAGGCATTGAGTGAAGGTCATTCACTCAACGCCAGATGACTTATAGCGATGAATGGAGCCTATACTGTAAAAGCCAAGGTAGTGGCAAGCTGAGAAAGAGGCTAAGTCCATAGACATTGAGTGAAGTCAACTCACTCAATTCCATACAGCAAAAACTTGTGAGACAAACTAATATAGTAAATGCCTAAGAGGAAATGGGCAGAAAAAAGGCTAAGTCCACAGGCGTAGAGTAAGTAACACTCACTCAACTCCATATTCTATATTCATTAAGTATTCCCTTATAAGCCAAAGCCGTTGAGTGAAGGTTACTCAGTCAACACAAGATAAATAGAATAAAATCTGTTAAGTAGTTTGGCATTGGGTGGAACTTACACACTCAACGCCAAGTAGAAGAAAAATCTAGCTAAGGTAGAAAGCGTTGAGTGAGACATGCTCACTCAACGCTCTCAGAGCCTTGATTCAGAAAATCTGGCTAAAGCTAAAAGTGTTGAGTGAGGCGAGCTCACTTAACGCTCTCAACGCTAAGCATGCAGAAAAGACTGAAAAATAAGTTAAGGCAAAAGGCTTTGAGTGAGGCATTCTCACTCAACGCTGTTAACGCCTAGATAGACAAAAAATTTTCTAAGTACTTTAGCGTTGAGTGAATCTCATTCACTCAATTCCTATTCTACTGATGCTTGATTTATGACTGTCCACAGTTGCTGACATCAGTAAGTCATCCTTATTCAAATTGTTAGCGGCAAAGCTACAGTACAAGATAAAAGGCGCCGCAGAGCTACTGTATGACGATTAACGTTAAAGCAAGATAGCAGTTGGCCATCAATGGTGTGGGGTGCACTGCTAAAAGAGCGGTTGAGTTGTATTCAATAAAAGGAGAAGCCTTTTACGGAAAAGGCAGCAGTCACGGTAGTTCTTCTTCATCGCCATTGTTATTGTGAAGAAAATAACAGAGAGCAAAAAGACTAGAGGTCTAAAGACTCAACAAGTTAGCTATTTGTCTTCATGATCTACTACAGCAAGATGAGAGCAGATCTCTGAAGAGGAGAAAGAAAGTTAGCTGGTGGTATTTTCCATCTATACCAGCAGGTTCTTCACAGATCTAGCAGTATAACTCTGAAGAACAATTACTGGAGGCTGTGAAAAAGACTTTAGGGCTGAATCTCCTCAGTTCAAGAAAGAAAGATGAAGCAGAACAGTTGTCTGCATGCTACTTCCAGTACAACCTTACTGCTTTGAAGAAGTTGAGTTGGGAATCCTTCAGCTCAGGCAGCAGCAAGTCTTTCTTTAGGTACTTCATAGCTCTAGCAAGAAAAATCTCTGGTGTTATGAAGAAGAAAGTCAGAACTGAGTATCACTCAATTCATGAAGTAGGCTCTGGGATCATCTTCCTAGATTCATAGTTAGGCTGAGTTTAGCTCAGCTTAGAAGCTTGGTACAGAGAAACATCTCTTATGTTAAGATCAACCACACAACTCACTTGCATCTTGTGGGATCCTTTTGGATCTGAGTGGTGGGAGCAAATTTGCTCTGAGATAGGATTCTGTTGAGAATCTGAGCTGTGGGACTTGGTTTCACTGAATAGTAGGGCACTTGTGCCTTAGGTAGGATCTGGGTGTAGATCTGAGTGTAGGTCCTTTGTGCCTGAGATTATAGGAGAGTCATTCTCTCTGAGCAATAATATCCCTAGTGGATCTGAGGTAGGGTTGTCCTCCTAGCCTGAGTGTAGGGCCTTTGGCTTGAGGTATGTGGTCTGCTGACCACTAAGTTGTAGGCCCTTGTGGCTGAGCTGTAAGTCTTGGAGGAGACTGAGAGATCCTGAGGATCTAAGATGTAAGCTCTTTGGAACAGAGTTTTGGAGAAGTACCTAGTCCAACAAGATAGTTGGATAGGTGGGAGGGAAAGTGGATGTACACTTGTTAGGGGAACCACTATAAATATTGTGTGTCTTGTGTGTTTTCTTTGTGTTGGATTTATTGCAGGTTACATGTATTGAAAGCAGAATATAATCAACTAACAAAGCATCCAACTAAAAGAAAATAGAATATAGTCCTTAAGGACTAAGAAGCCTATTCACCATCCTCTAGGTGATTTAGCAATACTTGAAATCAAAGACTTTGAAGTGGTATCAGAGAAAGGTTACTTAAAAAATGACCTAACAGTCTAAGTAGACCTCAAAGGATGGCTAAAAAGGTTTAAACTTACGTGTTCAAAAGTAGACCATAAGGTGTGGAGATCAATGGAGCTCCAAGTCTGTAGAGAGAACAAGAACAACATTTGACTGTTGGCAGCTCTTTCAGAAGACAAAGTCTATTCAGATACAAGAGTAAGGATTAAGGCCCCTCTGTCACATTCAGATAGTGACTTAGAGGTGGATGAAGCTGAGGAAGGTGAATATAGATTCTATGGGCTAACAACTACACCAAAAGAAGAATTTTGCTAGGATTAGCCTAGACAAAATCAGGTATATTCCCCATCTAGCTCATTCTCAGAGTCAGGATATGAATCATGCACAGATTCTGATGCATCCTCATCAAGTGATGATGAGAGTCCTCTATCAGAAGATGATATCAATAAACTGATTGAAAATCATGCTGCACTTCTGAAAGCTTTCAAGAAAAAGCAAGATGCTTGTTAAGAAATAAGCAGAGGAAATTGTCTCCCTACAGCTAGCTGCTTCCCAGCAAGATGAGACTTCATCTCTGTTATATCTAAAAGTAAGGGAAGTATCCCATCTGAAGACCATGGTTGATATCCATGTTGAGTCCATCAAGTATAAGGACTCCAGTATCAAGGATCTTGAAGAGAAACTTGAAAGGGAGACGAGGATAGTGACTAATTTCTCTAAGATAGATGTTATCAAGAGAAAATCTGAATCTGAGTGGATTTCTAAAGTTATCCAATCTCAGAGGATAGGCCAAGCTCCTATCAGGCCTCAGTCAACCTTTCACAAGGTAATTCTCCCACCCATTAGGCATGACCAAGACTGTAAGTGTGGTCACTAGAGGTGTGGGAATCTTCCTTATAATATTACAAAAACACCTTACAATGGTAGAAGAGAGGTCATGGGATTGAGTGCATAGAAGGCTCCCCATGTAAAAGTCCAAAAGTCCCATCCTGGATGTTTTGTATTTAGTGCCTCAGCCACCTCATTCAAGGATAAGGTTGTTGCCCATTCTAAGGTTCTTCAATCCAGAACTCAAACCTATAGTGCTTCAGTCAGTAAGGCTGACTTGACTACCTCTGAAGCCATTAAGAACATGTCAACTGCAAAGAGGGTTGTTGCTATTGGAGTTCAAAGTAAGCCAAGTTCCTCTACTAACAGACCCACTTCTGGTCAAGCTCTTGCTAGAAGAAATAAGAAGAAGGCCACATTTCTCCCCACTGAACAGGCAGCCAGAAATGGCTTGCACACTTCAAGGTGTGTTCAGAAAAGGAGATACAACATCCATGAATGTTGGTGTTGTGATAAAGTAGGCCACTTTGCCATATATTGTTGGCGCAACCCTTGTGTGCCAAAGGCAAGTTAGTGTCTTCCTGATAGGACTCCTATAGGTAGACATATGCATTCTTATGCTAATAGGGACCTAGGACCCAAGTCAACTTGGGTTCCTAAGGTAAGGTAAACTCTATTTTGCAGGATAGTCCAAGTGGCCATGCCAATTTGTGGTCCTTGGACAGATATGTGTCAGACCTAGTACCGGTACAAGAAAGCTATCTTCTGAATAATTCACCAAAAGTTGGTAATAGAGTATTGACCATAAAGCTCAAGATGTCAAAGACAAATGCAATTGCTGAGGGGGAGCTAGTAAAGGAAAGTCAGATGCATATCAAAGGTTAAAGTTCAGGAGCAAGGATGTTGGTGTCCTCAGAGACTATGAATCCTGCATCTGCTTCTAGTCTACAGGGCAAAGATAAGTAGAATTAATATTATTTATGAATCTTCTAAATGTTCTCTAAATTGCTAAATCTATACATCTTAGAGATAAGATATTTGAAATTAAAGTCTGAGAAGAAGTGAGACAATTGTCTAAAAACTCTTCTAAATAAATAATTTAGTGGCACACATGTATACTATGCCACAAGATGTAACTAGATTCAACGTCCTCAAAATTGACAAGGGCATGTTCAAGCTAGTACAAATTTCACACTCCACTAGGACACGTTATAATGTGCATTGCAGGTCATCTTAATCCCTGCTAATTAGACAAATGTAGTATCACTAAGGAAGTCAAAGGCAATTCAATATCTAAAGAAATGGTCAATCAATTAAGACCAAAAGTCAAAGGTTGAGGAAAATAAGCTTACTCAACTGAATCTATCGATTAATCGACCGGCGGATAAGATCCGGGACTCAATCCCTACCGTTGATCAAAATTGATCAACAAAACAGGTAAGTGACTTTTCGCCTTCTCTTAAGAAATAACTATAAATAGTAGAGCTTGTGCATAAAGCAAAGTTACTATTCCTTTCCCTCTCCCGCCCGTATTCATCGAATCGACGGAAAGTCATTCTCGCTAGGTTGCAAAATTCTCAAGAGAAATGGCGCCCAAGGGACACAATTTCCTGTTCGAGGGTTCAGAATTGGTAAGAAATGGATTCAAAGATGCTCCTAAAGAGGTACAGTATGTTATTCATCTTCTCCAAACTTTTGACCTAGATTTCGTCCTGTCGGAACCCTGTTTACTTTGGAAAAGAGAGGTTCTAGAATTATTCTCCAATGTCAAGGGATCTGATACAGCTGAGAAATTCAAGACGACTGTAAGTGGAACAAAAGTTAAGATAACACCAAAAAGGCTGGTCAAAGCCCTAAAGCTGACGAAGTTCTCCGCAACTGATGATGAAGACGAACTATCGCGGGATGATGTAAAGACTGCCATGAAATGGTGTGGGTTGTCCAAGCACTCCACCGAATCAATCCTAAGGAAGGAACTGAACATGAAAGGGAAGTTCTTGGAAGACGTCATCAGGAAGGCTCTGCTATGTAAAACAAGTTCCCACGACAAGATCTAGAAAAAGATGTTCGACCTGATGAGCAGGGTCATACTGACCAAAAGAACTGACTGGGGAAGAATTATATTTGAAAGGATTACTGAATATATGACTGTACTGAATTTAGGGAGAATTCTATCGCTATTTCTTCAACAAACTGTTCCATAGATTCTGAACCTGAAGCTTGGAGCTAGAATACATCACATGAGAAGAATGGACTTCAAGATGCTGGAAAGGTGGGGCATGGCCCTTCTACCCCATGGACCATCTGCAGGAGAAAAGAAACGAAGCAGTTTGTTGTTCCTGAGCCTAACCCCACTAGCAGTTCCAATCCTCTAATATGGAAGAACCTCATAATCCAGAACTGAGATCTTCTGCTGAAGAGTCCATGTAGGACATGAACACTCAGTTATCAGCCTCTTCATAACTTACCCCACTAAATCTTGTAAGCAAACCCGGGTCAGATACTGTCCCTATGGATGATGTGCCAACTGTTGAGATGGTTGAAACAGTGACAAAGGAAGTTGTTTACAAGATCTCTACAAGGATGGAGGAAGATGCTTCTAGACTGGAAGATGTTGTAAGACCCCCTTGTTTTTCTTTATCGGCTCCGGGGTCTTAGGCCCAGAACCGCCGTTTTGCGGTGACTCCTTCACGACCTGAAGGATCATCACCACAAAGCGCTGATTCTGTCGGCCAATTCGATCACAGAAAAGTAGCACAATAATGTAAATGCAAATTGCAGTCCACAGAGAATCACATGTCGTAATAAATATAACTCCACGAAGGGAGTGTCCACAGAATAAAACATCAGAGTAGCAAAAATACGGGCTTATGCCCGGTACATCATATCCTCACTACAAAATCACTCATGCGGAAGCAAAAGCATAAAACTACTCAAGGTCGAGACTCACGGTCCCGGCTGTATGAACTCCGGAGCTAGACTGCCCCACCTCCAAGTGCACCGGTCTCTGGGGCTGCTCCTCCAAGCTGGTCTCCACGATCCCCTAAATGATGTGGTTCGAAAACCGTTAGTCTAAAAGACTAAGTCCTATCATCCCCCGCCCCTTCCCCCACGGCTCCTAGGCACCGAGCAGAGCGGAAGAAAGGGGAGGACTTGAAGGTGGAGAATATCAAAAACAGATGGCAGCGGACCTATACTAGCAATTCTATAATATGTATAGGCAATAAGCTGAAATATGAAAAGTAACCTTCACTTATGTGAGAACACATAAGCCAAGGGGTCTTCTGCAAGGCTCCCATCGTATAAAAAGTCCCATATCAATTTATACGTTGGGGTGTCGGTTATCAAACAGCAGTAAATATATATATCAAAATTAACCTTAATTTATAAACTTGCCCACACAAGCTTATAGACCATGGGGTCGTTTTGCAGGTCCTAATGTATAAGAGTCTCATTCCACTTATACTTTAGGTGTCAGGGGTTAAATGAATCGATTATGCTATGACATGCAAGTGGGTATGATGGACATGCAAGTACAACGCACACACCCGACTTTGTGCACACAGACCTTTAGTTCCCCCCTTTCTAGAGCCGTAACCTCCCAGGATACCTCCGTAGTGGCAGACGGAAGCAGTGGGTTGGGCATCGCCCACCTCTAAACCAGTAAAGCACTATCAGTCAGACCTATCGTACGCCTCAACGCTTGGTGCACGAAGCGGACTCCTGCGTACTCTTGCCGGCTCGCGCACCGGACTTCTGTTGGCGAAGTGCTAACCACACTTGCCGAGTCAACGTATTGGCGTCGGTGCATCGACCCTCCAATACCGAAGACCCACCACCTTAATTTCCTTTCCTTTTATGCACATGCAAGTTTAGCGTAATCAAAACCCGAGCCGAAGCTCCCCGGACCAACACGTCTGTCACAAACAATCGAGCCGAAGCTCCCCGGACCCAAAATCTGTCTTTTAACCATCCGAGCCGAAGCTCCCAGCTAACTTCTGGTGCCAACAGTGTTTGTGAAATGTGCAACCCTAATTACTAAGTTACTCTTTTCAGCTTGTTAAAATAGTTTACGTTAACCCAGGACTGGCCCCGGTATTCCCTGTGAAGGGCTCTCAAGGGGCACTAGGAACTGTGTTGGGATTACGCCCAGCGTTCCCTTTCGCAAGGTACTTATTTTGTTATTGGTTGATTCCCTTACCCTTTGCTTTATCATGTTCCGATATGCTAATCCTAGGGTGATTTGACTCCAACTCTCCTTGGGTAGGACGATCTCTCGTCGGACCCGAACGCCTCTAAACCCTAGACAAAACCACACTCTACTCACTCATCTTCCATAGATGCAACCCATTCTACTTATCCTTCCAGAAAACCATCAAGACCCATCACACGTGCTCTAATTCATA
Source organism: Platanthera guangdongensis (assembly GCA_039583875.1). Taxonomy (NCBI): domain Eukaryota; kingdom Viridiplantae; phylum Streptophyta; class Magnoliopsida; order Asparagales; family Orchidaceae; genus Platanthera; species Platanthera guangdongensis. Next base: position 72,672,184 of record CM077158.1, on the reverse strand, counting down.
TCCACAATGATTTCCTGCAGTTTTGCTATATGCAGACCACTTAAGCTACATGACCCGTAAAAAGGGAAGTACATGAAATACTCATCCAGTACCCCTATGATAATTATTAGAGGGATAAAATGACATTTGAAGCATAAATCCAGAAATCCATAATTTTCCTACTTTGTCTGATAATTAATTTATTTATTCTAGTATCCAAAAAGCTCAAGTTTGAACACGAAGTAGCAATTTAAGATAAGATAATATTCCAATAAATTTATTGTAATTAAAAAATGCATAATCAACTCTAAAGCCTAAGTCTTCAAATTTTTCAGCAAGGTTTAGGCCCTTAAATTTAATTTTAAAGATATCTCATAAAGAGTCATTTTAAAAGATTTTACAGTAATAATACCTCCAAAAATTCAGAGAAAATTCAGGGATGATTATGATGGCCTACAAATACCCTAGAAACAGTTTCATAATTTATCATTTAAAAATAAGGCTATACTTAATTTTCTCATGAAATTTCAAGTTTATGGGTTAATGAACAAAGTATACTAATTAACCATCAAAAATTTCCACAAAACTTCCCACATGATAATATTGAACTAGAAACACTATGTATCAAGTTTCATAATTTTCCAACAAGTATTGAGCTCTTGTAAGAATTATTTAGTATGCAACTAAAGTAATGCACTTGTGAAGTAGATGCCCTAACTAGATATCCAAAAATTCTATCAAAAATCATACATGATCAGTATAGTCTAAAACTACCTCTGCCAATGTTTCATGCCCTTTCAATGGGCAGTGAGACCACAATAGCCAAATTATTAATTAGGGCAATCCTATTGGTTACAAATGAAGTGCTACAAATATTGATCAAAACTTCCCAAGTAAATTACCAGAGGCTCAAAATATCCTTATTCCCTCACTACACAAATTTGGTTAAGTTTCAAGATGTTTAACTAACCTAAACCTACACTACAAGTTTTAGATCCTAAGCTAGGGTTAGGGTTTTGGGGACCCTAACCTTTTCAAAATTAGTTAATATTTTTAACTGACGGTTTTATATATCCTAGGAACCTCCTTGCAAAATTTGATGTTCATCCAAGGTGTTTAGGACTCATGCCCTTCACAAGGCAAAAAGGTCTCTCCTTAGGGTTTGGCCTAGGAACTTAGGGCAAATCAATTCCACACTACCCCACATTCCATTGGGAGGTGCTAAGTGCCATAACAAGTCAGTGTCCCAAATTTCAGCCTCTGTTGAGGTGATTTGGTCTCTCAAAATCAAAGGTGCACTTTTGACCAAAATACCCTTATTAAGGTAAAGTTAGGGTTGGGTCAATACCTATCCAAAACACATCCAAATTAGGTGAAACTTTATACAGATACAAAACATGAGCCCAGGGACCACTCACCAAAATTTGGGAGGGTTTGGAGGTCATTAGACCACCTAATTAAATTATCATAGAGAAATTACATAATTTCCAAAACTATAGAAATATTGTTCCCAAAAATTCCCATTTTTGGTGTACTCCTAGATATGGTCTATAGTGACTCTCTTACAAACTTTCAGCTCATTTGGATCAAAGATAAAGTGTGAGGAACCAATTGAAGTTCTACCTAGCCATATGTGTAGGCCCCACCAAAATGGGTGCCCTGGTCAGACCAGGCACCCAAATTAGTCCAAACCAATTTTCAAAAAAACTAGACCCAAGGGGCTACAAATCCTATGTTGAGAATTTCCTCATACAGAGCTTCTATCTATTTTTAAATAATTAAAACATTAAATGACATAAGTGTGACAGAATTCATATAACACACATTTCATATACTATGGTTTAATTCATCCATCTGCACGAATCTTGGCGCAGGGATTAACGGGATCCTATCGTCTTCTCTGTTCAGCCAACGGTCCGGATTCCTCTCGCCTGGAGCAACTTCCAAACGCCACCGCCGGCAATCCGGCCGCCTCCCCGGCCGGCCACTGCCACCACCACCTCCGTTGAGGTGGTGGCCGTCGCCAGGCGGCGGCTTGGCCGCCGGAGGGCCGTTTTCCGGCGATCCCGAGAGGAGGATTTCCATGGAAAAACCATGAAAATTAGAAATGGATTCGGGCTCAATTGAGCCCGAACCTTGAACCTAGTGAATGCTAAGAACTATCCATGAGAGAAGGAGTGGAGGAGGACCTTCCTGGCGGCCTGAATGCGAGTCGATCTTCGGGTTGCCATGGTGGTGGTGCCGGCCGGATTTCTGCAACTGTGCAGTCAAGTTGCCTGAATTCCTAAGGTAAACGATGGGAAGGGATCCTCTCATGCCACTGATGGTGTATATATCATCAGTTGGGGGAGGGGAGAGGCCAACCACCAATGGCCATTAATGCCCTTGAAGGCTTGGCTCGGGTTGAGTGGGGGGGGGGGGGGGGGGCTGAATCCTCGTTTTGGTGGCCGGGAAACGGCTGGAATCAACTCCTCTTCCCTAGAGGAGTTGATTGCAGCCATAAATGGTGGCTGTTGATCTCCTTGGCCGGCCTTTCCACTCTCCCCTTCCTCTCCCCCATCTTCTCTCTCCTCCATTATCATGGAGGGAAGTTCCTTTCTCTCTCCTAGTCACCTATGGTTGACTGGTCAACCCCACAAGCTAAATGCAGCCCACTTGGTTATGATGGTCATGGAAATGGGGTTAGCCTAAGGAAGAAGTGGCTTGGGCTTGGGTTAGCCCTTTTGGGCTAGGTTTGACTTGACCTAAATGAGGGTTGACCTGGGCCAATTTGACCATCTGGGTTGACCCCATTGGGGTTTTAGTGGCCCATTGGACTCCCTTAAGGTCTAGGATTACTTGAATAGGGTTGGTTGGGCATCTTGGTGGTCACATGTCCCTTGGCAAGGGCACTTTGACCATTTTAGGGCTAGAGTTGACTTGGGTCAACATGACCAATTGGGTTGACCCCTATGGGTCCTTGGTGACCCATTGGCTTCCCCTAAGGTCTAGGTAGGGTTATGTAGGGTTACCCTGCACTTTGGAGGTCACATACCCTTAGTAAGGGTACTTTGACCAGATTAGGAGCTTGAGTTGACTTGGGTAAACCTGGCCTCTAGGGCTGGCCCCCAATGTGTCCTTAGTGACCCTTTGACCTCACTTTAGGGTTAGGATGGCATAGGTGGGGTCCTCTAGGCTAGGAGTAGGTCAATTGACCCTAAGTAGGCTAGTTTGACCCATTTAGGGCTAGGGTTGACCTTGGTCAACTGAGCCTCTTTGGTTGACCCTAATGGGTCCTTATGGCTCTAATGGGCCTCCCAAGGTATTAGGGGGGTGTTGTGGTAGGGTCTTGAGGTCAAGGTGTAGCCCATGGTCATCCTAAACCATTGCTCAGAGTTCTACTATTTGCAGACCATGATGATTTTCCACATTTTGTCCCCTATCTCTTGGCCCATTTCTGGCTTCCTAGGGTTTTGTCATGACCTAGTCATGGCCAAAACCACTCTTAGGGGTCTAGTTGGAAATGGGATGTTACAAATCCCAATAAACAAAACAAAGATTTCGTCCTCGAAATCAAGGTTGAGCCTACAGGACTTACTACCGAAGAAAAGAAACTTGTAACATCCCATCATGACGCCATGTTTGCTAAATTAGGTTTAAAGGGAAACCTAGATCTATGACCATTTCGCCCAGTTGGTAAACCAAGATCCCAATAAACAAAGATAAGCCCCCAATAGATACGCCTCTATCTGCCTAGAGCAGCCCTTAGTAGTTTAAAGCAGGAAAATAAATTAAACATCTTGAGGGGTTTGTGAGGTATACCTGACTGAATAGCTCTGGGTTTCTTTGTCGCATCAGGTCCTGCGGCTCCCAGGTATACTCCTCCTGGTCGTGGTTCCTGCACAGGACCTTGACTAGTGGGACCTTCTTGCGTCGCAAGACCCATACTCCTCGGTCATCGATCCTCACCGGCTCCAAACGAACCGACCGGTCTGAAGCTACCGGCCCTTCGGTGGTCAAAATCTGCTGCTCCGGGCGTAGCAGAGCCCTCCTCAGCGAAGAAATATAGAAGACGTCGTGCAGCGCTTCCAGCTCTAGTGGTAACTCCAGCCTGTATGCTAGGGGTCTGATCCACTCCAGGATCCTGTAAGGGCCCATGTACCTAGGGCTGAGCTTCTTCCTCCGACCACGCACCCGCGAGACTCCATGCATGGGCCGGATCTTCAAAAACACACGGTCTCCCACCTGGAACTCCACATGTCGATGTCGGGCGTCATAGTACTTAGCCTGTCTGCTATACGCCTCTAGCATCCTGTCTCTGATCAGCCTCACCTGAGCCTCGGTGTCTTCAACAAACTCTGATCCCAACACCTTCGGATCTTCGTCCTGAACCCAAGAAAGCGGGGTCCGGCATCTCCTTCCGTACAAGGCTTCGTAAGGCGCCATCCTGATGCTGGACTGGTAGCTGTTGTTATAGGAGAACTCGACCAGTGGTAAGAGTTTCTCCCACGGTTCCCCGCGGTCCAAAATGCATAGCCTCAAAAGGTCTTCCAACATCCGGTTGGTGCGTTCTGTCTGCCCGTCCGTCTGGGGATGAAATGCAGTGCAGAAGGTCAATCGCGTGCCTAAGTAAGCTTGCACGGATGTCCACTCCCTGGAAGTGAACCGGCCATCCCGATCTGACACGATCGTCTTGGGCACCCCGTGATATCGAATGAACTGCTCCACAAATCTCCATACTAATACTCCCACAGCGTCGTCCTTCCTGATCGGAATGAACCTGGCTACCTTAGTCAACCGATCGACGATGACCCAAATTGAGTCATTCCCTGTTCGTGATCGGGGAAGTCCGTGAATAAATTCCATCGCGATGTCTTCGAACTTCCACTCTGGTACTGGGAGTGGTTGCAACAACCCCGCAGGGTTTTTGCACTCTGCCTTCACTAGCTGACAAGCTTCGCAGTGGGTCACAAACCGAGTAATATCCTTCTTCATGCCAGGCCAGTACATAGTCTTCTTCAAATCCGCAGTCATCTTCGTGATTCCCGGGTGCACCAAGTATCTGCTGTGATGGGCTTCCGCCATGATATCCTCCCAGACCTGGCCTCCTCTCGGTATATAAGTCCGGCCTCTGAAGCATACCACGCCGTCCCTCATCGTATAATCTCCTGCTATACCGTTCTCCAAGGACCAGAATATCGGCTCCAGGTTGGCATCTCGCCTCTGTCCCTCTCTGACTCTGTCCCGGATATCATCTATAGCACTCACCGCTGCTAAATACTCCGTGTAAAGCTCGGGGTCCTCGGATGACACCAGTGTGATGTGCATATCCTCCAATCTCCTCACCAACTCCATAGACATAACCTGAGGCCCGACTGCGGAAGTGGCAGCTCTCCGACTCAATGCGTCCGCCACCACGTTTGCCTTCCCTGGATGGTAGTGCATCTCATACTGATAATCTGCAAGGAACTCCACCCAGCGCCTCTGCCTGATGTTCAGTTCCTTCTGCGTGTCCACGTATTTCAGGTTCTTGTGGTCGGAATAGATATCGCAGTGTACTCCATAAAGATAATGGCGCCAGACCTTCAAAGCAAAAACGACCGCCCCCATCTCAAGGTCATGCACCGGATAGTTCTGCTCGTGCTTCTTCAACTGGCGAGATGCATATGCAATCACATGGCCCTTCTGCATCAGTACAGCTCCCATACCCTGGTAGGAAGCATCAGTGTAGACCTGAAATCCTTCCCTCCCCGAGGGGAGAGTAAGAATGGGAGCCGAGGTTAGCCGATCCTTCAGCTCCTGGAAAGCTGTCTGGCACTGCGGGGTTTACACGAACGGTACCTCCTTCTTCGTCAAGGAGGTGAGCGGGAGGGAGATTCGAGAGAATCCCTCCACGAACTTCCGGTAGTAAACGGCAAGTCCTAGAAAACTCCGTACGTCGGTGGTTGTCTTCAGCTGCGGCCAATCCCGAATAGCCTGAATCTTTGCCGGATCCACTGCCAATCCGGCTCCACTGATGATGTGGCCTAAGAAGCCCACCTCCTTCAGCCAGAACTGACATTTACTAAACTTCGCATATAGATGATTCTCCCGCAGTCTCTGCAGGGTCAGTGTCAGATGGCGAGTGTGCTCCTCCTCCGTCCTCGAGTAAATGAGGATGTCATCGATGAACACAATGACAAACACATCCAGATATTCCTTGAAGACTTGGTTCATGAGGGTCATGAACGCTGATGGTGCGTTGGTGAGTCTGAAGGGCATCACCGTAAACTCGTATAAACCATATCTGCTACTAAAAGCAGTCTTCTGAATGTCCTCCTCCCGAATCCGAAGCTGGTAGTATCCCGACCTCAAATCTAATTTCGAAAAGAACTGTGCTCCCTGCAGCTGGTCGAACAGCTTGTCTATCCTTGGCAGTGGATAGGTGTTCCGGACCGTCAGCCGATTTAGTGCTCGATAGTCGATGCACAATCTGAGGGTCCCGTCTTTCTTCTTGACGAACAATACCGGGGCTCCCCAAGGTGAAGAGCTTGGCCGGACAAATCCGGCTTCCACTAACTCCTGAAGCTGGCTCCGGAACTCCGTCAACTCCTTTGGGGCCATCCGTTAGGGTGCCTTGGACGCTGGCTTGGCCCCCGGCACAAGCTGTATCTGGAAGTCCTGCTCCCTGCGCGGGGGTAATCCGGGTAACTTCTCCGGAAAGACGTCCTCAAACTCTCGCACCACCGGGATATTCGATATAGAACTCGTGGCCTCCGTCATCTCAAACAGCACCTCGTAGACCTTCTCCCCCTGTAAATAGGCCTTGACGGCCTGTACTGAAGATAAGGGTATACGTGAGGCAGGTCTTATACCTTCGATGATGATGGTAGAGTCCCCGTGCCGCACGGTGATCCTCTTCGCTTGACAATCAATCTGGGCATGATTCCACTGCAACCAAGTCATGCCAAGGATCAGCTCGAAGACTGGCATCCTCAGGACCGTTGCCGGAACTTCGAACGACTTCCCTCCAATCTCTGCCTCCATGCTGCAGTGAGCTGAGGTGAGTATCTCTGATCCGTCGGGTAGACGCACCCTACTCATCCGGCCTGAGAACCGTTCCACTCCTTCCAGCCCTTCCAGGAAGGCCTCCGACACAAACGAGTGTGAAGCACCCGTGTCGAACAGAGTATAGGCGGGCTTGCCGCTGATGAAGACTATACCTGTGATGATTAAAGGTCTTAGTATTTTATGACGCGTTTTCTTTGCTATTCATTCTGCTTAGGGAAGTTCTACTTGTTGGATAATTGAGAACGGGAATTTAGCTTAAACAATTTAAAACATCTTAGCTTACCTGTGATGACCCGCTCTGGATTTCGAGGCTGTGCCAGATCCAAGGCATATGCCTACTCCCTTTCCTGTCTCTGGTCTCCTCCCTGGTAACCACGTCCTCGGCCGCGTCCTCGGCCTCCGAAATGCTGGGCAGGTGGGCCACCCTGTGGTGGTGGAGGTGGTGCCCCCCTCATGGGGCAGTTTCTCCGGAGGTGTCCCACCTGATGACAATGGAAGCACTCCGGTGGGGGATACGCCATACCCCCGGGTCTCGGCATCTCCTGAATCCGGAGAGGTTGAGGGGCCAAAACCACCTGCTCTCTCGGCTCCTGCCTCACCTCCTAACGAGGCTGCTCCTCTGTCCTTCTCCCATCTGGTATGGTGCCTCGCCGCTGATCATTTCGGGCCCTCCGGCCCTGATCCTCCGCTTGCCGCTTCCGGCCCCGAGTGGTGTGCCAATCGGCCTCAATCCTCTTCGCCATCTCCAAAATCCGGGAGATAGGCTCGTTAGATACAAACAGCAAGGCCTCCCTCAACTCCTCTTTTAGGCCCTTATAAAATCTCTTGACGTAACCTGCTTCGTCCAGCTGGTAAGAGCCCGCATATCGGGCCAAATGATCGAACTCTCGGTGGTACTCCACCACCGTCCTGGTGCCCTACCTCAGCTGCAAGAACCGCTCCTCCAACTCGTCCCTGGCCGACTGCGGAATAAAGTGCTCCAGCAGCGTGGCCCTGAATTCCTCCCAAGTGATTTCTGCAATCTCCCTATCAGCAAATGTCGTCTCCAACAGCGTCTTCCACCACCTCTTAGCATGGGACTCCAAGCAAGATACCACCAGGGCCACCCTCTCCTCCCAAGGGCATCGTATCCCAGTCAACATCTCGTACATAACATCCAGCCACTCCTCTGTCTGCACTGCCGACTCTGTCCCCAAGTATGATAGGGGAGAGAGTCCTCGGAAGGTGCTCATCCAGTTGGCCCCTGGGTTTGGCTGCTAGGCCGGAGCCTGCTGAGCCCGGAAGGCCTCAAGGATAGCTGTAAGGGTTTGCCCCATGTCTGACTGAAGGAAAGGCGTGGGGACCATGGGAGGTGGTGCAATCTCTGGGGTCTGCTGAGCTCCACCTTGTGGAGTGGGCTGAGCTGGGGGCTGCAAAACGAACTACATTAGTAGGTAATCGACTCAACGCCCAATAAAAGTGGAAAATTTACATGTGATCCCCCATATGGGCACACCATTGCTTCCGCTGCTTAGTTTGTCCCCAAACTAAACTCGCGCGGGGGTGACCCAGGGTTGTGGACTGCTACTTTTCGATCGAGGTCTGATACCACTTGTAAGACCCCCTTTTTTTTCTTTATCGACTCCGGGGTCTTAGGCCCAGAACCGTCGTTTTGCGGTGACTCCTTCACAACCTGAAGGATCATCACCACAAAGCGCCGATTCTGCCGGCCAATTCGATCACAGAAAAGTAGCACAATAATGTAAATGCAAATTGCAGTCCACAGAGAATCACATGTCATAATAAATATAACTCCACGAAGGGAGTGTCCACAGAATAAAACATCAGAGTAGCAAAAATACGGGCTTATGCCCGGTACATCATATCCTCACTACAAAATCACTCATGCGGAAGCAAAAGCATAAAACTACTCAAGGTCGAGACTCACGGTCCCGGCTGTATGAACTCCGGAGCTAGACTGCCCCACCTCCAAGCGCACCGGTCTCTGGGGCTGCTCCTCCATGCTGGTCTCCACGATCCCCTAAATGATGCGGTTCGAAAACCGTTAGTCTAAAAGACTAAGTCCTATCATCCCCCGCCCCTTCCCCCACGGCTCCTAGGCACCGAGCGGAGAGGAAGAAAGGGGAAGACTTGAAGGTGGAGAATATCAAAAACAGATGGCAGCGGACCTATACTAGCAATTCTATAACATGTATAGACAATAAGCTGAAATATGAAAAGTAACCTTCACTTATGTGAGAACACATAAGCCAAGGGGTCTTCTGCAAGGCTCCCATCGTATAAAAAGTCTCATACCAATTTATACGTTGGGGTGTCGGTTATCAAACAGCAGTAAATATATATATCAAAATTAACCTTAATTTATAAACTTGCCCACACAAGCTTATAGACCAAGGGGTCGTTTTGCAGGTCCTAATGTATAAGCGTCCCATTCCACTTATACTTTAGGTGTCAGGGGTTAAATGAATCGATTATGCTATGACATGTAAGTGGGTATGATGGACATGCAAGTGCAACGCACACACCCGACTCTGTGCACACAGACCTTTAGTTCCCACTTTCTGGAGCCATAACCTCCCAGGATACCTCCGTAGTGGCAGACGGAAGCGGTGGGTTGGGCCTCGCCCACCTCTAAACCAGTAAAGCACTACCGGTCAGACCTATCGTACGCCTCAACGCTTGGTGCACGAAGCGGACTCCTGCGTACTCTTGCCGGCTGGCGCACCGGACTTCTGTTGGCGAAGTGCTAACCACACTTGCCGAGTCAACGTATTGGCGTCGGTGCATCGACCCTCCAATACCGAAGACCCACCACCTTAATTCCTTTCCTTTTATGCACATGCAAGTTTAGCGTAATCAAAACCCGAGCCGAAGCTCCCCGGACCAACACGTCCGTCACAAACAATCGAGCCGAAGCTCCCCGGACCCAAAGTCCGTCTTTTAACCATCCGAGCCGAAGCTCCCAGCTAACTTCTGGTGCCAACAGTGTTTGTGAAATGTGCAACCCTAATTACTAAGTTACTCTTTTCAGCTTGTTAAAACAGTTTACGTTAACCCAGGACTGCCCCCGGTATTCCCTGTGAAGGGCTCTCAAGGGGCACTAGGAACTGTGTTGGGATTACGCCCAGCGTTCCCTTTCGCAAGGTACTTATTTTGTTATTGGTTGATTCCCTTACCCTTTGCTTTCTCATGTTCCGATATGCTAATCCTAGGGTGATTTGACTTTAACTCTCATTGGGTAGGACGATCTCTCGTCGGACCCGAACACCTCTAAACCCTAGACAAAACCACACTCTACTCACTCATCTTCCATAGATGCAACCCATTCTACTTATCCTTCCAGCAAACCATCAAGACCCATCACACGTGCTCTAATTCATATCCACAATGATTTCCTGCAGTTTTGCTATATGCAGACCACTTAAGCTACATGACCCGTAAAAAGGGAAGTACATGAAATACTCATCCAGTACCCCTATAATAATTATTAGAGGGCTAAAATGACATTTGAAGCATAAATCCAGAAATCCATAATTTTCCTACTTTGTCTGATAATTAATTTATTTATTCTAGTATCCAAAAAACCCAAGTTTGAACACGAAGTAGCAATTTAAGACAAGATAATATTACAATAAATTTATCGTAATTACAAAATGCATAATCAACTCTAAATCCTAAGTCTTCAAATTTTTTAGCAAGGTTTAGGCCCTTAAATTTAATTTCAAAGATATCTCATAAAAAGTCATTTTAAAAGATTTTACAGTAATAATACCTCCAAAAATTCAGAAAAACTTTAGGGATGATTATGATGGCCTACAAATACCCTAGAAAAAGTTTCATAATTTATCATTTAAAAATAAGGCTATACTTGATTTTCTCATGAAATTTCAAGTTTATGGGTTAATGAACAAAGTATACTAATTAGCCATCAAAAATTTCCACAAAAATTCCCACATGATAATATTGAACTAGGAACACTATGTAACAAGTTTCATAATTTTCCAACAAGTATTGAGCTCTTGTAAGAATTATTTAGTATGCAACTAAAGTAATGCACTTGTGAAGTAGATGCCCTAACTAGATATCCAAAAATTCTATCAAAAATCATACATGATCAGTATAGTCTAAAACTACCTTTGCCAATGTTTCATGCCCTTTCAATGGGCAGTGAGACCACAATAGCCAAATTATTAATTAGGGCAATCCTATTAGTTACAAATGAAGTGCTACAAATATTGATCAAAACTTCCCAAGTAAATTACCAGAAGCTCAAAATATCCTTATTCCCTCACTACCCAAATTTGGTTAAGTTTCAAGATGTTTAGCTAACCTAAACCTACACTACAAGTTTTAGGTCCTAAGCTAGGGTTAGGGTTTTGGGGACCCTAACCTTTTCAAAATTAGTTAATATTTTTAACTGAGGGTTTTATATATCCTAGGAACCTCCTTGCAAAATTTGATGTTCATCCAAGGTGTTTAGGACTCATGCCCTTCACAAGGCAAAAGGGTCCCTCCTTAGGGTTTGGCCTAGGAACTTAGGGCAAATTAATTCCACACAACCCCACATTCCATGGGGAGGTTCTAAGTGCCATAACAAGTCAGTGGCCCAAATTTCAGCCTCTGTTGAGGTGATTTGGTCACTCAAAATCAAATGTGCACTTTTTGACCAAAATACCCTTATTAAGGTAAAGTTAGGGTTGGGTCAATACCTAACCAAAACACATCCAAATTAGGTGAAACTTTATACAGATACATAACATGAGCCCAGGGACCACTCACCAAACTTTGGGAGGGTTTGGAGGTCATTAGACCATCTAATTAAATTATCATAGAGAAATTACATAATTTCCAAAACTATAGAAATATTGTCCCCAAAAATTCCCATTTTTGGTGTACTCCTAGATATGGTCTATAGTGACTCCCTTACAAAATTTCAGCTCATTTGGATCAAAGATAAAGTGTGAGGAACCAATTGAAGTTATGCCTAGCCATATGTGTAGGCCCCACCAAAATGGGTGCCCTGGTCAGGCCAGGCACCCAAATTGGTCCAAACCAATATTCAAAAAAACTAGACCCAAGGGGCTACAAATCCTATGTTAAGAATTTCCTCATACAGAGCCTCTATCTACTTTTAAATAATTTAAACATTAAATGACATAAGTGTGATAGAATTCATATAACACACATTTCATATATTATGGTTTAATTCATCCATCTGCACGAATCTTGGCGCAGGGATTAACGGGATCCTATCGTCTTCGCCGTTCAGCCAACGGTCCGGATTCCTCCCGCCTGGAGCAACTTCCAAACGCCACCGCCGGCGATCCGGCCTCCTCCCCGGCTGACCACCGCCACCACCACCTCCGTTGAGGTGGTGGCCGTCGCCAGGCGGCGGCTTGGCCGCCGGAGGGCCGTTTTCCGGCGATCCCAAGAGGAGGATTTCCATGGAAAAACCATGAAAATTCGAAATGGATTCGGGCTCAATTTAGCCCGAACCTTGAACCTAGTGATTGCTAAGAACTATCCATGAGAGAAGGATTGGAGGAGGACCTTCCTGGCGGCCTGAATGCGAGTCGATCTTCGGGTTGCCATGGTGGGGGTGCCGCCGGCCGGATTTCTGCAATTGTGCAGTCAAGTTGCCTGAATTCCTAAGGTAAATGATGGGAAGGGATCCTCTCATGCCACTGATGGTGTATATATCATCAGTTGGGGGAGGGGAGAGGCCAACCACCAATGGCCATTAATGCCCTTGAAGGCTTGGCTCGGGTTGAGTGGGGGGGGGGGGGGGGGCTGAATCCTCCTCTTGGTGGCCGGGAAATGGCTGGAATCAACTCCTCTTCCCTAGAGGAGTTGATTGCAGCCATAAATGGTGGTTGTTGATCTCCTTGGCCGACCTTTCCACTTTCCCCTTCCTCTCCCCCATCTTCTCTCTCCTCCATTATCATGGAGGGAAGCTCCTTTCTATCTCCTAGTCACCTCTGGTTGACTGGTCAACCCCACAAGCTAAATGCAGCCCACTTGGTTATGATGATCATGGAAATGGGGTTAGCCTAAGGAAGAAGTGGCTTGGGCTTGGGTTAGCCCTTTTGGGCTAGGTTTGACTTGACCTAAATGAGGGTTGACCTGGGCCAATTTGACCATCTAGGTTGACCCCATTGGGTTTTTAGTGGCCCATTGGACTTCCTTAAGGTCTAGGATTACTTGAATAGGGTTGGTTGGGCATCTTGGTGGTCACATGTCCCTTGGCAAGGGCACTTTGACCATTTTAGGGCTTGAGTTGACTTGGGTCAACATGACCAATTGGGTTGACCCCTATGGGTCCTTGGTGACCCATTGGCTTCCCCTAAGGTCTAGGTAGGGTTATGTAGGGTTACCCTGCACTTTGGAGGTCACATACCCTTAGTAAGGGTACTTTGACCAGATTAGGAGCTTGAGTTGACCTGGGTCAACCTGGCCTCTAGGGCTGGCCCCCAATGTGTCCTTAGTGACCCTTTGACCTCACTTTAGGATTAGGAGGGCATAGGTGGGGTCCTCTAGGCTAGGAGTAGGTCAATTGACCCTAAGTAGGCTAGTTTGACCCATTTAGGGCTAGGGTTGACCTTGGTCAACTGAGCCTCTTTGGTTGACCCTAATGAGTCCTTATGGCTCTAATGGGCCTCCCATTGTATTAGGGGGGTGTTGTGGTAGGGTCTTGAGGTCAAGGTGTAGTCCATGGTCATCCTAAACCATTGCTTAGAGTTCTACTATTTGCAGACCATGATGATTTTCCACATTTTGTCCCCTATCTCTTGGCCCATTTCTGGCTTCCTAGGGTTTTGTCATGACCTAGTCATGGACAAAACCACTCTTAGGGGTCTAGTTGGAAATGGGATGTTACAGATGCAAATAGGCATTTGCCTATATCTAATGATGAAAGAAATTGTACCTAATCACCTAGAGGGGGGTGAATAGGTGACTTAATCTTTTTAAAACTTTTTAGGCAGAATTCAGATTATATCTCAGAGGTATACTTACTACTTCACAGAATCAATCAGCAATCACAGAATAACAAGCACACAGTGAACACACAGATTTATAGTGGTTCCCCAAGGTTTGGGTACATCCACTTTTCCCCTTCGCATATCTTGTAGTGTACTAGATTCGGCCAAACTCCTCCAATATCTCAGATCCTCAGATCTTACACTCAGAACCCCAAACAGGTTCCTACAGCTCAGGCCCAAGGCCCTACAACTCAGTCTTCTCCAAATACCTACACTCAGCTTCTTCACAAAGCCTACACTCAGCCACAACAGGCCTACACTCAGCCACAACAGGCCTACACTAAGAGATAAGAATCTCCTACACTCAGGCACTCAGGACCTACCACTCAGCCTTTATAATTATAGGCTTACAACTCAGATCCCTAAGGATCCTATAAGAAATTTAAAATACAAAGTGTATATACCTACAACTCTGAATAGAGAGATGAGTTGATAGGTTCTTGATGAGTTCTTGGAAGAACTCTTCTGAGAACAATCTCACTTGGCTTTTCTTCAAAGCTTCTTGAATGTAGAACACAATAGGATTTATTCTCTGCAGCTGATCTTCAATCACTGCAACTTAAGATTCAGAACTAAGTTTGAACCCTTCTTCACAGCCTGGTTCCAACGGCTGTCTTCTTGGAAGGAGCTCTCTCTCCAACTTCTTAGATCTTCACTTGATTCTTCAATGAATAGCTAGATCTTCTGTGTATCACTTAATGTGTTGATCATCATCTTTCTGTTGACAGTATAAGCCTATTTATAGGCCTTCTTCATGGTGACCGGCTGATCCGGTTTCTAACAGCTTTCTGACATCTCTGACAGGTGCAGTAGACCGGCTGGAATGGCAACTGTCATGTCATCCAGTCACTTCTTGAAATATTTGTAACTGTCTGAAAGTGTCGAGACAGTTTGTCTTTAAGTGTCGACACTTATAGACCAAGTGTCGACACAAGTTGACTAAGTGTCGACACTAGCCTTCAAGGTGTCGACACAACTCCTTGTGTTGTAGAATTTATATCTCGACACTGCTTCTTCATCATGTGTCGACACTGATATTCTGTGTCGACACAACTTCTTGTTCTTCAGCACTTAGTTGAATTCTTGTAAGTGTCGACACAACTCCTTTGTGTCGACACATTTTCATGTGTTGAACTTGTTCAGTGTCAACACATCTTCTTGGTGTCGACACATGCCTTCTGTGTTGATACTTGCGGAGTGTCGACACAGCTCCTTGTGTCGACACATTCTTCTTTTGTTGAGACTTTGACTGAGTGTCGACACATCTCCTTTGTGTCGACACTTGGACTTAGAATTTTTGTTGAACTTTGCTGAGTGTCGACACAGCATCCTAGTGTCGACACTTTCTTCATGTGTTGAGTCTTCTGCTGTGTGTCGGCACATTCTTCATTGTGTCGACACTTTCTTCATGAGCCGAGTCTTCTGCTGTGTGTCGACACATTGTTCATTATGTCGACACTTATACTTAGACTCTACTGACTTTTGCTGAGTGTCGACACAGTCTCCAAGTGTCGACACTTTATGATGTAGACACAGTTCCTCTAGGTGTCGACACTACTGTTAAGTGTCGACACAGCTTCATTGGACTTTTCTTTATTGAGTGTCGACACAACCTGTATGTGTCGACACTTTATGTCTGGTGTCGACTCTGCATCCCTGGTGTCGACATAATTACTCCAAGTGTCGACACTGCTTGCCTGGGTGTTGACACAAGTCTTCTTAAGTGTCGACACTTTGCTCATGGGTGTCGACACATGGACTTAGAAACTTTTCAGCTTTTCCCTGCAAATACTTAACCTGCACAAGGCAACTCAAAATACATCAAATACATTTTGATGTATATCATTGAGTGGGGTGAGGCTTCTTCAAATCAGGTACATTTAAACCAATGTACCCAACAGATGATACTGATGTTCCTAGGCATCAGAGTGAGGGGCAGATCAATTTGAATTCTGAAATAGAAATTACAATGTCTGAAGATGAGCATCTTCTAGAAAAGGTCATGGAAATTGCATTTACTAATGACAAGACTATAATAACTGAGGGGAAGCAGCTTGTAGAAGAAATAATGCAAGATACATTAGTTATGGGGGAGCAATTTCAGATCCCCTCTACAAAAATTCAGCCTATAGATGCTACTACTGCTACTATTGACCTGCATGCAAATGAAGGCATGACATAGGTTAAATGGGAGATTCCATCTAAACTCCCAGCTCATGAAGTATAGGAAACATGCCAATACAGGAAGCTCTAGATGAAGGTACCTCTGCTCAACAAGACCATATGCCATCAATGTTCCTAGCCCAGCTAAAGGGGCTACTGGATGAAGAGAGGAGAGCATTAGAAAACTATTTGGATGAAGCCCTAAAAGATATCAGGAATGATCTGGCAACAGAGATCAAATCTATAGGATTTGAAGTAAACTTGCTGAAAAGAGAAACTGTTAAGTTCTTTACAAGAGCTGCTCTAGCTGTAGACTATAACATGGAGAATCTGGATGTGTCAAGACAGAATATAGCCATTATCTTATAAAATCAAAAGATTTGGGCTAAGAACTCAGTGACCATTCATGAAAATGATAAAGTTTTGAGGAATAAACAGAATACAATTATCTTTGCTAAGATGGAAGCCTGTACCAAGTTGCTTGATGACCACATGTTAGAAGTCAAAATTCATGTTACTGCTGGAGTGAACTACATAGAAATAGAAAGAAGCAAGGGAAGCACCTCCCACACCATTCAAACAATTGAAGAAGTCAAAAAGGTGGAGAGTGACGCTATAAGGACAAACACAAAAAACATTATCTGGGCAACAAATATGGTGAGAGGCTCATTTGGAATAGAGCCAATGCAATATGATAACATCCCAATGATGCCTTCTCAAGTGCTAACGGCTTTGAACAAAGACACTGCTCAGCAAGATCATCAAAGTTATCAATACATAGAAGAAGGTGACAGTGCTGGTGATCAGTGGGGAGTGCAGTCCACTATTGATGAGATTCCTTCCTTCAGCCCCACTATAGACCAGGCATTATAGACCAAAGATATGACTTCAACTGCTGAAATTGAAGAAGAAGCCAGGCAAATGAAAAAGAGAAACAAGGATGAAATGGAGAAAAGGCTTGATTTCGAATAATAGAGCCCTGGATCCAGATCTATCATTCTGCTTGCTTGGGATCATGTCAAAAATAAGAGGTCAGATAGAGGAAAGTGGTACAACAAAATGAAATGGGAAAAGATGGATAAGAGGGACATAAAAAGGAGAATTTACTGGAGGAACAAAAATGCTAACACTTTGGATCCTGGTGCAGTTGAACCCTCCAAGTACTTTCCCAAGCCCTTCAGCTATTTTCAAAGGCAGAAAGATAAAGCTGAAGATGAAGCTGAAAAGGGAAAAGCAACTAAGGCAAAGTCAGCTGATGAAGCAGACAAGAAGAGAAAGAATATAGCTGGAACAGAAGACAAACCTGCAAAGAAATCCAAGGGATGTGAGATTGTGATAAGGGAACCCGAAACTTGAAAAGTTTCAGGTTCTGCTTATAAGGCTAAGGAATGTGACATTTTGTTTCATGCACAAACATTATAATTTCTTATATGTTAAATGAAATATCATTTGTTATGATTATGATTTTTTTGATTTATGTTATGTTAGTGCTTTATTTATATTGCATAGTTGTGTTAGTGTATATATTGTCATAGGTTTTGACTTCTTCAAATAGGGGGAGATTGTTGGGTCCATTGATCCCAATGTCCTGGATTTGAAGAAGGCCTAGCAAACAATGTATACACATATGGTGATCTAACTTGTGCTCAAGTTTACTGATTGCAGGATGTCCTAGTAACAATAATGGGACAGGTATCCTAACTGGCTAGGTTAGGTAAACACTTACCTAAGGTATGGATAGACAACAAACTGTCCAAGTCCACAGGCGTTGAGTGAAGTTCATTCACGCAATGCCAGATGACTTATAGAGCTAAGTGGAGCCTATATTGTCAAAGCCAAGGTAGTGGAAAGCTGAGAAGTGTCCAAGTCCACAGGCGTTGAGTGAAGTCAACTCACTCAACGACATACAACAAAAGGCTATGAGACAAACTAATATAGTAAAAGCCTAAGAGGAAATGGGCAAAAAAGTGGCTAAGTCCACAGGTGTTGAGTGAGTATCACTCACTCAACGCTATAATCTATATTCATTAAGTATTGCTTTATAAGCCAATAGGCGTTGAGTGAAGGTTACTCAGTCAATGCCAGATAAACAGAATAAATTCTATTAAGTAGTTTTGTGTTGAGTGGAGCTTACTCACTCAACGCCAAGGAGAAGAAAAATCTGCCTAAGGCAGAAAGCATTGAGTATGACATGCTCAGTCAACACTCTCAGTGCCTTGATTCAAAAAATCTGGCTAAAGCTAAAAGCATTGAGTGAAACGAGCACACTCGATGCTCTCAACGCTAAGCATGCAGAAAAGGTTGAAAAATAAGTTAAGGCAAAAGGCGTTGAGTGAGGCTTACTCACTCAACACTGTCAACGCCTAGATAGACAAAATTATGTCTAAGTACTTTGGCGTTGAGTGAAGCTCATTCACGCAATGCCTATTCTACTGATGCTTGATTTTTGACTAAGTCCATAGTTGCTGACGTCTGGAAGTCAACAAGTCAACTTTATTCAAATTGTTAGCGACAAAGCTATAGTCCAAGATAAAAGGCGTCACAGAGCTACTGTATGATGGTTAACGTTAAAGCAAGATAACAGCTGGGCATCAATGGTGTGGGGCCCACTGCTAAAAGAGTAGTTGAGTTGCATTCAATAAAAGGAGAAGCCTTGCCTTTTACGGATAAGGAAGCAGTCACGGTAGTTCTTATTCATCGTCATTGTTGCTGTGAAGAAAAGAATAAAGAGCAAAAAGACTGGAGGTCTAAAGGCTCAACAAGTTAGCTATTTATTTTCATCATCTACTACAGCAAGATGAGAGCGAATATTTGAAGAGGAGAAAGAAAGTTAGCTGGTGGCATTTTCCATCTACACCAGCAGGTTCTTCACAGATCCAGTAGTATAACTCTGAAGAACAATTAGTGGAGGTTGTGAAAAAAATGTTAGGGCTGAATCTCCTCAGTTCAGGAAAGAAAAAAGAAGCAGAACAGTTGTCTGCATGCTACTTCAAGCACAACCTTATTGCTGTGAAGAAGTTGAGCTGAGAATCTTTCAGCTCAGGTAGCAGCAAGTCTTGTTGTAGGTACTTCACAGCTCCAACAGGAAAAATCTCTGGTGCTATGAAGAAGAAAGTTAGGACTGAGTATCACTCAGTTCAGGAAGTAGGCCCTGGGATCATCTTCCTAGAGTCATAGTTAGGCTGAGTTTAGCTCAGCTCAGAAGCTTTGTACAAAGAAACATCTCTTGTGTCAAGATCAACCACAAAACTCACTTCCATCTTGTAGGATCCTTTTGGATCTGAGTGGTAGGAGCACATTTTCTCTAAGGCAGGATTCTGTTGAGAATCTGAGCTGTAGAACTTGGTTTCAAGTCTGAGGTAGGTGAGTCATTCTCACTGAGTAGTAGGACACTTGTGCCTGAGGTAGGATCTGGGTGCAGATCTGAGTGTAGGTCCTTTGTGCCTGAGATTGTAGGAGAGTCATTCTCTTTGAGCTATAAGATCCCTAGTGGATATTAGGTAGGGATGTCCTCCCAGTATGAGTGTAAGGCCTTTGGCCTGAGGTAGGTGGTCTGCTGACCACTCAGTATAGGCTCTTGTTGCTGAGTTGTAAGTCTTGGAGGAGACTGAGAGATCCTGAGGGATCTGAGGTGTAAGCTCTTTGGAGCAGAGTTTTGGAGAAGTACCTAGTCCAACAAGATAGTTGGATAGGTGGGAGGGAACGTGGATGTACCCTTGTTAGGGGAACCACTATAAATCTTGTGTGTCATGTGTGTTTTCTCTGTGTTGGCTTTATTGCATGTTGCATGTCCTGAAAGCAGAATATAATCAACTAACAAAGCATCCAACTAAAGGAAAACAACAGATAGTCCTTAAGGACTAAGAAACCTATTCACCCCCCCCCCCCCCTCTAGGTGATTTAGTTATCCTTAAAATCGAAGACTTTCAACATTTACTAAGTGTTGAAGCTGGGAAATTCCCAACCTCAAATTCGGACCAAAGCCTCCTAAGGTTACCAGCTTAGAGGCTAGATCAGACGGCTAGGGTGACTAGGATGAAGAATCGGGTCAAACAGGACCCCAGATGTTGCGGCATGAAGGACCCACCACGTACCCGGATGCTCAAAAGGAGCAGCCCCTTCTCAACCAAAGATGGTCGAACTGGGTACGAGGGAGACTAGCTGATGATGAAGTCGCAAGGTCGCGACTTGATCTCTAAGGAAGAGGAATCCAAAGACCTGGCTAGTATCTCAGAAGTGAAGCTCGCGAGTATCCTGCAGCAGATTTCATGTGCCTCGCCTCGTACCCCTGGGGTCCTGTTTATAGGCAAATCTAAGGAGGGGGATCATATTTATACCCCACCCCCTGGCAACTAGGCGACTTCCCGGGGAACTCGCACGGGCTGGGCGAGTATCTCGCCTAGTCGCCTACCTGGCGAGTATGCGAGGGGAGCTCGCCTATACTCGCTCATGTCTTCCACGATCTTGTATGCTGTCTTTGACTCCTATCTTGACTTGTTGACCTTGACTTCTGCTGAGCTGGCTGTGGTAGGACCCACCCTCGACAAATACGAGCTGTACACAATCCCCGCTCGTTCTGAGTGACATAGGAGCTCGGAAAAAATCATCAAACACTTATTCGGCGAGCTGCTATGCTGAGTATAAAATCTGCTGGCAATTGATGACTGCATGCCGATCTCTATAAATAGTGGGGCTTGGCTCTTCAAACGGGTCTCCAGAGCTCGCGCAGAATGTCGGATGCAGAGAAAATTCTTCAAGACAGCCTTGCCGCGCTAACTGGCATTATGGCCGTTACCCCCCCCCCCTCAAGAAGAAGAATACCAAGAAACCCAAGAAGAAACCCGCCTCTAACACGGTTGATTCTCCGCCACATCCTTCACAAGTCGCGGCTTCAACCAGCAATCCTGTGCGTTCTGCCAGCACTCTGAGGTTGCTCAGCGATCTCGGGCTTGACGACATCCCCAATGTAGTCGCTCCTGATGCAAGCCTCCTCGGCCCATTGAACATCCCGGAACTCGCCACCACTCTGGTGCCGCAGCAGGTCGAAGTTGTCTCCCTGTAAGGTCGTCATGTTGCCAAGATACTCTTTTCTTCATTGTTGGCCGTTGACACTTCTCGCTGACTTTATTTCGATACTCACAGATTCCCCACCGGGGGGCACTGACGTGGTTCTGAATGTCGCCCCGCTGAACTCCGCGCCGCTGCTCGCCCTCTCTGCCGAGAGACCAGTCAGGACTGCACACACGGTCTGGATCCATGTTGGCGCCAAGAGGGCACCTGAGGCCTCGGTTCCTGCGGCGAGCAAGGAACCGTCGCTGAAGGATCTTCCGCTAAAGAAGGTAGTGCCGGCGAGAATGGAGACGTCGATGAAGGACCCTTCGCCAAAGAAAGTGGTGCCGGCGAGCAAGGACTTTCCGGAGAGTAAGGCCTCGCCCTCCCCTGCGTGAGATTCTGTGCTGCCGACAACGAGTTCTACGCTGCCGCCCCCGCCGGCTCCTTCGAACGTTGCTTCCATCCCGGCGGTGACTGTATCGTTGCCGCTACCGCCACCTCTTGTCGCGCCTCCACTAATCGCTACGACGCGACTTCCTCCGCCTCCTCCGTTGAAGAACCCGCCTCAGCATACGAGTTCGTCGCAGTCCCTGCCTCCTTCATCACAGACTGTGGTCGGGAAGCCGGTCAAGCCGTGGCTGAGCTATTTCCCGCCGAGAGTGGGAGATCCCGACCATGGAGGTCGCGAGCAAGGCAAGGCGGCCGGGCATGCTGGTGGACCATCTTCTGACCGGCGAGAAGCTCCAACTTGCGGCTCTTCTCCTCGCCGATCTAGATCTCCTCGACGCGGTAAGCACCGCCACTGGTACTGCTTTTGGCAACTAAGTGCCCTATTCCTAACCTTGTGACTTTCTTGTTCTGACAGATCGGCCGGCGACTCTAGTGGCGGCCTTCATTGACGTCATCGGGTTGTCGGGCAGCGAATATCGCCATGTCGTTGCTCGCGCCTACCTGGAGTTGGAGAGCATGTTCGACCAGCTGACGATCTGCGAACCCCATCGGCGGATATCATCTCTGGAAGTGCGGGTGGCGAAGATTGAAGAGCTCCGAAGTACTCTAGAGAGCTATGAAAACCGCTTCCACATGGTGAAGGAGAATGGTCGCCAGTTGGCGATCAACAATCATCGCCTCCAGCTTGTCCTCAACGAGTTGGCCGGCATCCGCGCGAGTATAGGCTCTGTTGGACGGCTGACGAGGATGGAGGAGCAACTGCGGCTTGGATACGATGCGATGTCGCTTGCGACGGAGCACTATCGGCGGGCGCACGAGATGTGCTGGGCGGGGCGACATACTCACCCTCCGGAGCAGTCCTGCCCAAAACGATTGCCCTACCAGTCCCAGACCGGTCTTTTAAAAGACCGGTCTATTGCCTTACCGGTCCCGGACCGGTTCCAGTTAAGCCAGTCCTGGTCCGGGACCGGTTTTCTTGCTCAAGAGGAGGACCGGTCCTAACCGGTCCCGGACCGGTTTTTTTATTTAATTTTTTTATATTAAAATTTTAAATTCTATATTTATATTAAAAATGAAATAAAATTCAAAGTGAAATAAAATTTAATTTTTATTAAAAATGAAATAGAATTACAAATTTGCATTTTACATTATAACAAAAATAAAATAACATTGAACGAAAATGAAAATTACATTTAAGTTAAAATAAAATATGAAAATTACATTTAAATATTCAAAATTGAAATAAAATGAAAAATAAAATACATTTTGCCTAATTATTTTTCGGTCGCGCTTCCCAAACTTAAGCTATTCATCTCGTCTTCCACTTCGGACTCACTATCTTCAATAGACGAGACGTGTTGCCTCCTCCTTATAGCATCCAAATGATCTTTGTAGCAAATGCAAATCTCCAAAGATTCCTCGTTCAAACGGCTTCGCTCGTTCAGAATCCTGCTACTCAAAGAAAAAGCAGACTTTAAAGTTACCGTACTAGCTTGAATTGTTAGTAAATCACGGGCTATGAATGCCAAAATGGGATAAACATTTGTTTTAGTTTTCCACCATTTTAAAATATCAAAATTTCCTATTTCGCTTGCGGTCATATAATCTTGAAATTGTGTTTTTGTATATAAACCTAATTCATTTAAAGTACTCGAAGTTCATTGTTTTTTCTAAAGGCTAATTTTAAAAGTTTGTTTTTAAAATATCTTTTGTTTTAGGTTGGGTGGATTCTTCACGAAATTGCGATCCATACATATTATCATAATAATTATATAAACGAGTAAAATCAGAATTAAATTTTGAAACGCTTAAATTAACAAAATCACTAGCCGTTTCGTTTAAATTTAAATTTTGATTAATTTCTTCTATAAAATTTAATACCCCGTCCACACCCATTAAAGGGTTTAAAGCTGAGGCGCATGAAAACATGAGTGACACTTCTTGGTAATATTTTAAAAAATTTTCCTCCATTACTAATATTAACGGACGCCACATTTTATTTGTTTTGTATGTTTTAAATGTTTCAGTAATTAATAAAATATTTTCAATAACTAATGAGGAAGTAGGATAATAAACTCCGGAATCGTTGTTGATCGATAAAAACATCTAATAAATTTACGTAATCTTCGAGGACCTCCCAATCTGACGCACTTAAATCATGTGCTTTTGCACTATTATAAAATTATATTATTAAGTTTTTTGTGCCAAAGCTCGCTTTACCATTTTATAAGTTGAGTTTCAGCGTATAGGCATATCATAAGAAGGAACTAAAAAATTTTTACCTTGTGAAATAACAATTTTTTTAAAATCTTGTTTTCTTTTTTTTGAACTGTAAATAACTCGTAACATAGTTCGTATTTTAAATATGTACTCGTTCATATAAACTAAAATGTCTTGTACAATTAAATTTAAAATGTGACAGACACAACGTGTATGGAAAAAATTCCATGTAACATTGATTGTAAATCTAAAATCAAATATCTTATGGCGGTCGCATTATTTGAAGCGTTATCAAAAGAAATACTCATAATTTTTTATTTTATTTTAAATACTCTAATACACTTAATTATTACGTGGTAAATAGCTTTACCAGTATGCAGATATTCAAATCCTTCAAAACAAATTATTCTTTTATTTAGTTCCCAACTATTGGGATCGATCCAGTGAACGGTAATGCAAATATGTGAGTGTCTCACAGATATACCGCTTGTCCAGACGTCGCTCGTTAAGCTAACGCGACCGTCAAATGTTTCAAAATAATTTTTTAAATATTTTTTAGATTGCATATAACCCGCTAAAGCATCGCGTCTAGTGGTTGAACGACTTACTTGCTGATATTTGGGTTGGAGTACCTCGTGTATGTATGATGTCATCTCTTCATCGTCGTAGTGGTTGAATGGAAATCCGTTTTTGATGACGCTCTTCATTTGTCGCTCCCGCTGCCGAGCTTGATCGTATGTCCAAATGTGCCCGGACGTCAAAATTTGAGCTTTAGTAGATTTCAGGGCTTGTTTTGAAATGCACGATTTCACATGACGGACGAGCGTTGTATTTCTGCCATCGGCCATTAGCTTCCCGCAAAGTTTGCACTTCGCCTTCAATTCGTCGTCTATCCGCACTTTGTCAAATTTCTCCCAGACCACCGCCTTGTGGTGGTGTTCTACTACTTCGTGCGCGACGGACGTAGAGGAAGAAGCCGGTATGGATGAGGAAGACGTCATTCGAGACTTGAGACTTGAGAGTGAATGAAAGTTGAGAGAGAGAGGGAGAGTAAGTGAGTGAGAGAGATGAAAAAGAATTCTTAAGAGGGGGGGGGGGGGGGGGGGTGGGGGTGGGGGTATTTATAAGATTTGATTTTTTAAATTTTTTAAAATTTAAATTTTATATAAAATTTAAATTTTATAATATTAATTATTTAAATAATAAAATTTAATAAATAAAATTAAAAAAAACAAAATTGGTTTCTGGCATGGCCGGCCGGCCATGCCAGCCACCAATTTTGGGGCCAACGACTCTTTAAAGAGCCGTTAAAAACATCACTAAAAAGAGCCGTTTTGGCTCTTTACAGCCGTTTTGGCTCTTTAATAGTTTAATATACGGGACCGGTCTTTTTACCGGTCCCGGTCCGGGACCGGTCTTTTACGGGTCCCGGTCCGGGACCGGTCTTTTACGGGTCCCGGTCCGGGACCGGTCTTTTACGGGTCCCGGTCCGGGACCGGTCTTTTACCGGTCCCGGTCCGGGACCAGTTTTTGAAGTGAAATGAGGGACTTCCTGGGACTTCTGGGACCGGTCTGGGAACGGACCGGTCCCGACCGGGACTGGTCTTTAACCGGTCCTAACTGGTCCGGTCCTAACCTGTCCGGTCCTAACCGGACCGGTTAGGACCGGTTTTTTTGTATACCACTACTCCGGAGAGACTTCCTAGAACTTAGTTTTTTTTTTTTCTTTTATTTGAAGCTCGCTTCGTGCGACTTGTTGTAATGAACGATTATTTGTAATTGTAATAAGCGAGTTTGTATCTCGCGCCTTATTCACTTCTGCTTTCTTCTTGTTGATGTTTTTTTGCGATATCTTGTTCTGTGCTTGCGCGAGTTTACTATGCAAGTTTCTGATCATTGTCGCGACTTTGCTGAAGTGGATGTCGAGATCCATCTGCTTGCTCAGAGGGCGATTTAGGACAATACTTGCCAGGGTAGGGATATACCCCCCTCCCTTTGTCTTCGCCTATAAATAGAGGGGGTATGTAGAACATAAGTACGCTGTTGCGAATTTCGAT
The DNA here is from genome assembly GCA_039583875.1 of Platanthera guangdongensis. Classification (NCBI taxonomy): domain Eukaryota; kingdom Viridiplantae; phylum Streptophyta; class Magnoliopsida; order Asparagales; family Orchidaceae; genus Platanthera; species Platanthera guangdongensis. Next base: position 72,646,194 of record CM077158.1, on the reverse strand, counting down.
CCCTAGCTCGCGAGTATCTATCTTTGCTCGCGTGCTTCGATCTCTCTTCTTTTCTCGCATTCCTCCCTTCTTTCAGCTCGGTAATCTCACAGAAATGGTGGGAGACGATGCCAGTACTCGCCGACAAGCCCATGCCGCCAACTTTGTTGATGCGGCTTTCAAGAAGTCGATATCAACCGAGCGAGATTTGGAGAACTTTAGTGAGCGGCTTTTACCCAAGGGATACTCGGCAAGGCTCCCTAGTCGCAGCGAGCGACAAAACACCTACATAGAGGGTGCGATGGTCATGTCGCTCCGTCACTTTGACACCAGCCTATGACTTCCTCTGTGGCCGGAGTATTGCGAGATCCTGCGATACTTCGACATCGTCCCTGCGCAAATCAACCCTAATGGTGTGGTGATCATCATGGGGTTCATGTGCTACTTGCGGGAAGAGAGGGTCGTCTTCAACCTTTCCGTCTTCCGCAAGATCTTCGCCTTCGCTGCGACCGCCGAGGGAGTGGTTTACTTCAGCAGCCACGTTTGCACCTTGGTGGGGATGACGAATGAACAACCCCGTGTTCGTCGAGCGGGCCCCATCAGGAAGATCGGGCGGACCCGGTCCCGCGACCCGCACCCGAGCGACAAGCAGACATGCGGCAAGGGGCTGGTCCGCTCCCGCTTAATTCAGGCAAGCGAACCTGGTGAGACGACTCCCCCTTATCCCTCCCGCTCGCCCAGAGAATCGCCGACCAGAGCGGGGGGTGCCCTTCGTCGAACCAGTACTAGCGGATGGGCTCGACAACCCATGACCTGCGAGCTGATCGGAGGGCAACGATGGCCACCATCCCGCCCCCTATACGCGACCTGGTCGCCTGTCCGCCCTGGTAGAGGACTGGCGGGTCGCGGTGGTCTGGCTCGCATTCGCCCAAGAAGAATAGGCGAGCCGCTAGAGCCAGGTCGCGCCCGCCTCCCCCGGAAAGGGGTTGGCGGCGAGCTGGCTCCCCATGGTGCGAATAGCTTCTCAGAACAGCGGAGCCACGCTGTTGGCAGACCAGGTTGGACTGCGCATAGCTTCTCAGAACAGCGGAGTTGGGCTGTTGGCAGACCCGATCAAGGGCTTTTTGGTATTTTCAGGTCAGTTCTTTTGGTTATTGGCTGTTCAGATTCCAAAAACTATAAGTAAGACCCAAGGGGTACCTCAGAGGGCACGCTTGGAGTGCCTCCCTACTCCTGTTTTCAAGTGCTTTCTGAGAGTACCTTAGCTCGGCTTCTGGCTAAGGAGGGGAAGCGCTCAGAGATCTTCCGGGTTTGTGGTGGGACCTCCCTGCCGAGCCCTTCGGTCTGTTTCTTCTTGCCTTCTTTGTTGTTTTTCTTGCAGGAGAAAAGTAGGAGCGAGACCACCCCTTCCCCAAGGGTCGAACTCCACAGGTGACTGGATTCCGGTTTCAACATTTTGGTGCGGTGAGCGTGGACGTGGTCAGTGCAGAAAAGCTTCAGCGAGTTCAATGACAGGAGGACAAGGATCTGACAGGCAGAACTCACCCCCCCCCACCGCCTCTCGCAACGGTGGAGATGCTGGAAGATTTCAGAAACGAGGTGCTGGGCCTCATCAAATTCGCACTCGGCGCGCGGGCCGAGTGCTCGACTCCGGCAGCCCAGATCGTGGTCGCCCCCTCTTTGGGCGAGGACGCTCCCGGCAGGCGAGCCGGGAAGGAGGTGGCCGAGGAAGGCCGGGGGTGCGAACTCTCCGGGCGCGAGCTCTTCCCCGGCTCGGCGAGCTGGGCTCGCGAGACTCGCCGGCTCGCCTAGTGGGGGGAGGCAGTCCTTTCAGCGAGCTGGTCTCCTCAGCTCCAGTTCCAGACGGGTTCAGGGAGCCCGAGATGTCCTACTACACCTGGAGGGGAGACCCGGTCTAGCATGTCCAATGGTTCGAGGATGTGGTCTCCATACGTCAGATGTTGGACGGATTCAAATGCCGACTCTTCGCCATCACCCTCCGGGAGAAGGCAAGGGAATGGTTCCACCAGCTCCCGGCCAGCTCCATCTACTACTTCGAGTACCTACGCTGAGGGTTCATGCTGAGATTCACCACCTCGAAGAAGAGGAAGAAGGAGTCTGAGTCTTTGTTCCACATTAAGCAGGGGGTGAACGAGACGTTGGGGAGCTATGTGGACCGATTACAGGAGGAAGTTACTCAAATCCAGGAGATGTCGGGACATAGTCTGACGATGGATTTTACCTTGGGCCTGCAGCAGGGCTTCTTTCGAATGGAGCTGAAGAGAGTTCCCCCCCCTCTCCTACGGGGAGTTGATGGAGAGGGCGGCGAGAGAGGTCGGCGGGGAAGCGTCAAACCCGGAGTTTGCAAGGAAGTTGGCCAGGTGGGCCACGGAGGAAGAGAAAGAGTCGAGAGGAGGAAAGGCACATGAGGAGAGAAGAGGAGAGCCTAGGCAGAGGGAGCAAAGGCAGCTCCAGTGGCAGCAGCAGCCGAGGTGGGGTCACCAGGAGCCCGACTGTTGGCTGGGCTGGAGACCTGAGTGGCAGGGGCAGGGGCCACCGAGAGGATACTACGGAAGGGGTCACCACCAGGGGAGGCAAGATCAGTTCCACCCTCCGGGCTGGAGGCAGGGCCAGAGGCCTTGGCTCCCCGATCAGGAGGAGGCCATGGCCATAGCCTTGGGAGCAAGGAGGGGGATCATGAGGAGGAGGAGAAGGGAGGTCAGGGTGGAGCTGCCCTATTGCGACTTCCATCAGGAAGAGGGGCATGCCACAGCCACCTGCCCAGAGTTCCTTGAGATGAGAGGGAATCGGGAACAACAGCAGTAGCAATAGCAGGGATGACGGCAAGAAGTGAGGATCGAGGAGGTCCTGCCTCGGGCGGAGGAGGATCGTTACGAAGATCGGGTGGATGTCGGAACCCGAGGGGGAATCAGAGTGATCCACGTAGGGGTCGGGGTCGAGGCTTCCCGCAAGGCAAGCCTCCACACCATGTACCGGCGAAGCGTCGCCTCCACATCCCAGACCCCACCCTCAGAGGAAAGGATCACTTTCTCCAGGAACGATATGCCAGACCACGAGGACCCATTCTGCGATGCACTGGTCATCAAGGCCGCCATCGAGAATTTCACTGTCTCTCGGATCCTCGTGGACAACGGGAGTTCCGTCAATGTCGTCTTCAAAAAGGCGTTTGACGCAATGAAAGTGGAGGCTAAGAGGGTGCTGGCCTCAGAAGGGCTCTTGTTCGGGTTTTCAGAAGAAAGGAAGGAAGTGGAGGGAGGAGTTGGCCTCCATGTCACCTTGGGGGGGCAGTCCCGAAACTACAAGTTCGTCATTGTGGACGCCCCCAGCAGCTACAGCGTCATCTTCGGGAGGCCCCTTATCAGCGCCTTCCGCTGCGTCCCCTCATCTTTCCATCAGTGTTTGAAGTCCAACGCTGAGGGGGTCCAGGTCAGGGTTAGGGGGGACCCAAAGGTGGCACGGGAATGTTATGTCACTGCGGTAAACACCATCTCCTGGCAGGGGGGAGCCGAGGAGATGGGCGAAGGATGGAGGAGGTCGAGCAGGAAGCAGGAGAGGAGGAGCTGGAAGTGAAGGACTGCGCAGAAGATGCGGCAGGAGGAGATCTGGAGGCAGTGGCCGAAGTGAGGGGCGTGGGGAGGAGATGGAGGTAGAGGTCCCCGTTCCAGAGGAGGGGGATGCCGAGGGATGGGGGGAGCAAGCCAGGCTGGAGGCAGCAGAGGAAGCGGTGGAGCTGGAAGTGTTCACCAGAGGAGGCAGGATGGAGAAGATCCACGTCAGCGGGGGGCTGACCCCGGAGGACCAAGGCAGGATGCTGGAATGCATCCAGAAGAACGTGGACATCTTTGCTGGAACGCCGCGGAGATGCCGGGGGTTGACGCGGATGTGGCTTGCCACCGCCTCAACCTGGACCCGGGAGCACGCCCCATTCAGCAGAAGAAGAGGTCCACTGCGGACAAGCTGGAGGAGCCCATCAGGGAGGAGGTGGCGAAACTCCTCAAGGCCGGCTTCGTGTCTGAGATTCAGTACCCCGGCTGGGTCTCCAACGTGGTTATGGTTAAAAAAGGAGACGGGCGATGGAGGATGTGTATCGATTTTTCCTTACTTAATAAAGCTTGTCCTAAGGACTGTTATCCTTTTCCTCGAATCGACGCGCTGGTTGACTCAGCCGTCAGTTATTCTGTAATGAGTTTTTTAGATGCTTTTTCAGGTTATCATCAAATCAGGATGCACCCCCCAGACATCAAGGATGTCTCGTTCATCACAGGGGACGGATGCTACTGCTACAAGATGATGCCCTTCAGGCTGAAGAATGCTGGGGCAACCTACCAGAAAATGATGGATAGGGTCTTCAAGGAACAGAGGGGGAGGAATTTGGCATTGTATGTAGATGACCTCATGATCAAAAGTCGGGATGTGGACTCCCACCTCCGGGACCTGGAGGAGACCTTCACAACCCTGCGCAAATACAAGATGCGGTTGAACCCCCTGAAATGTGTCTTTGGGGCCAGCAGGGGAAAGTTCTTGGGACACCTCCTCACCCCCGTGGGGGTCGAGCCGAATCCAGATAAGGTCAGGGCTATCTTGGAGCTGGGGTCCCCGCGGAATGCTAAGGAGGTCCAACGGCTGACAGGGAAGCTAGAAGGGCTGAGTCGCTTCCTTTCTCGGGCAGGGGAGAAGTGCTCCCCCTTCTTCAAAACACTAAGGGGTTGTCAGAGGTTTGAATGGACCAAGGAGTGCGAGGAGGCGTTCCAGGCCCTCAAGGCGCAGTTGACGCAGGCTCCGCTGCTCCAAGGGCCGAATGAGGGGGAGGACCTGTTCTTATATCTGGGGGTTTGGGCGGAGGCCTTGAGCTCGGTTTTGGTTCGTGAAGAGGGGAAGAGGCAGCTCCCTATTTATTACATGAGCCGGGTCCTGAGGAAGGCCGAGCTCCGGTATCCGATTTTGGAGAAACTAGCCTTCGCCCTAATCATCTCGGCTCGAAGGCTGCGACCTTACTTCCAGGCACACTCAATCTGAGTGGTGACTGACCATCCTCTCCGCAACATCTTCAATGGGGTGGAGCATTCAGGCAGGCTGGCTAAGTGGTCGGTGGAGCTGAGCGAGTTCGATGTCTCCTTCGTTCCGCGGCTCTTGATCAAAGCTCAGGCGATGGCCGACTTCCTGGCCGACTACGGGGTGGAAGTAGCGGAGGAAGAGCTTGTTAAATTTTCTCAACGTGGTCAGCAAGATAGCCCAAACACCAAATTAATATCTTCGGAACTACCCAGTTCGCACGCTGAACCTGCGGAAAACCCAAGGACTAGAGGTTGCACCCAACAAAACAATGGAAGCACAAGAAAGTCTTATTATGCATTCACTTCTTTACAATCCGAGGCATACATAGCGAGACATGATTTCGCTAGTATTACAGCTGTAAACAGAAAGAACCCAAAAACAAGCCGGGCGGACAGCACCGGAGTCCGCCGAGACCGCGAGGTCGCCGAGACCGCCGAGACCGCTGAGCTCGCCCAAGCTATGCTGCAATCCGCCGAATACCACGGAGTCCGCCGAAGCCGCGAGGCCGCGCAGACAGACCGTTATTCGCCTCCTGCTGAACCCGAACTGAGGAACTCCCCTACCCGCCTGACACCGGCGGACAGGTTATTGAAGCTAGCAAAGTTGAGACAGAACTGACAAGCCGCAGAGCGACCTCCTGCTGAGTCCGCAGAGACCGCACACTTCCAAGCACTGACCGAAGTCACAGCCAAACTCCTGGCTCCTTGAAGTTATCCGCGCGACCTGCACACAGCAAACCTTCAGCCTGAAACAATCCACGCGGACTGACAAACACAGACTGCAGCACTTCGCACACCCCAACTTACTGTTCACTCAAGTTACTTAGGTTTCTGTAGATGTGCCAGGGGGTCCTATTTATAGGCAAGGTGAGGAGTGTGGTCACCGCCCAAGAGATAGCGACACCACCCTCAGTCCGCGCGAATACAACCACCGTCTGCTGAGTCCGCATGGACTTAGCCGGATACCAAGGAAACCGCCAGGAGCAAGGCAACCATTGACGAACCCTCTCCAGTCCGCCCAAGCTAAGCGTACAAGGCACCAGCCCGCAAAGCTCCAACTGCTTCAGGACAGCAAACCCCCTTCAATGGCTGTCCGCACCAACCCGAGGCAGTCCGCAAGACCCACACCTCAATCCGCCACAAGTCCACGACCAAAGGCAAATAGCAACAGTCCGCCCGGTCACAGCGGACTTGGCGGTACGGCGGACACCAAGAACTTTGGCACAATGTGTGACCAAGTCCAAAACCATCAAGGGCCAGTGCGAGCATGGCGGACACAAAGTCCCGTCCGCCAAACACCCTAGCACAGACCGCAAACCAGTCCGCGAGCTCCTCGCACTTGTCCAACGCAGCAGCTTCCTCCCGGACTCCAAACCCAGGCCGCCAACTGGTCTCCACAGCAATTTGCCTGCTGTAACACCAGAGCTCGACAAGGCCTCTGTTGAAGTTGGAGACCGGGCGGTCTGTCTTGGCGGGTTAGAGACCGCGTGGTCTGGCGGTCTGACTCGGCGACTTGTAAACCGGGCGGTCTAGCAATCTTCAACAGGCGACCTCTCTGCATCTCTTACTGTAAGCCGTGCGGTTAGTCCTCCTGTCTAACCGCGCGGCCTGTGCGGTTTACTTTGTACAGTCCGCTTAGCTTGTAAATTTTAGTCCCACATCTCTTATTTGTATTCTCTCTTCTCTCCTCCATTCTATATAAGGGAGGGCATACCTTTGTAATAGTTATCTTTTTTGGATAATAAAATTTCGATTATTCAAAAGTTTATTCGGCTTGTTCTCTACTTTTCGCTTCTTTTCTCTACTTTCTAACATGGTATCAGAGGACACGGTCTTTTCCTCCTGATTCTGTGCGCTCTCTGTTGTTCGCGGCTTGTCTTCCGCGTTCTGCGGCTTGTTCGCGGCTTGCCTTCTCCTCTGTCCGCGCGGCTTGTTTCTATCCGCGCGGCTTGTTTCTGTCCGCTGCTTGTTTGCGCGGCTTGCTCTTCTTGTTTCTCTTCTCCTCCTCCTGCTCTTTGTCGCAACGACCTGTTTCCGTGTCGCCGCGCTCCTTGCTCTTTCCTGCCGCTCCGACTTCCTAGTCGCTGCGGTCTGTCTCTGTCCGCGTGTGTTGTCTCTGCACTCGCGGTTTGCTGCTGTGATCTGCCTGACCGTGCGGGTTGTTCCTTTCTTACCCGCATCTTGGTCGCGGTCACCTGCTCTTCTCCTCTCTTCTGTTCGCTCGGCCTTTTTCAGTCTGGGCGACCTCTTCCCCGCTGTGCCCTTGACCGCATTCTCGCAACTGCTGTGATCTGCCTGACCGTGCGGGTTGTCCCTTTCTTACCCGCATCTTGGTCGCGGTCACCTGCTCTTCTCCTCTCTTCTGTTCGCGTCGGCCCTTTGCAGTCCGCGCGACTTCTTCCCCGCTGTGCCTTGATCTGAATCCTAGCCGCTCGTGTTCACGCGGCTTCTTCCCTTTTGTTCCCGCTGCGGTTTCAACGCGGATTCTTCCTTGTTTTGAGCGGCCTCTCCGCCTCTTCGCTCTTAGCCGCTTCTCTTGTTAGTCGCCGCGACCCTCCTGGTTTAGTCGCGCGGCTTGTGCTCTGCACCTTGGTCGTGGCCCTTCGTGCCGCTGGTGTGCTGTCACCGAGACCGCTGCAGTTTCTTCTTCCTCCCTTCATGGCTTTCGCCTCGGTTGTCACGTCTTCTGGTCGTGCACACGTTGTTACTCAGGGCAAATGGCTGATCGACACTGGTGCTACGAATCATATGACCGGCCATCTCCCGTGTTTCTCTCTCCTAGAAAAACATGCTCGCTTGCCCCCAGTTACTCTCGCTGACGGCTCTTCATCATCAGTTCATGGCACAGGGATAGTTCATGTCACCCCGTCTCTTCACTTGGCGGATACTCTATATGTGCCCCAGTTCCCGTGCAACTTATTATCTGTTACATCTCTTTGCAAGCATTACAGTGTTCCGTCACATTTACTTCTACTTCTTGCTCTTTTCAGGATCCGGACTCCCAACGGACGATTGCTACTGGGACTGAGAGTGGCGGCTTATACTTCCTAGACAACATTTCTGCTTTTTCCACCTTCTCCTCCACCTCCACAGATCTTCTCCAATGGCATCTCCGCCTTGGTCATGCTCCTCCCCGTCTTCTTCGTCAACTTCTGCCCCACCTTCCTCCTCAAAGTCCTCCGCTCAACTGTGAGGCCTGTCAGCTTGGCAAGCATCACCGCTCCTCCTTCCCTCCAAAGCACGTTCGTAGCTCTACCCGTCCGTTTGATCTTATCCACTCCGACATCTGGGGTCCTTCTCCTACTCTTACCATTGGTCGGGGTAGTTCCTATTTTGTCACGTTCATTGATGATTTCTCTCGCTGTACGTGGGTGTATCTGTTAAAAGATCGCTCCGAATTATTCTCTGTATGGACATCCTTCTATCTCATGATCAAAACTCAGTTTGATGTTTCTATCAAAGTTTTTCGGTCTGATAATGCCGCAGAATATCTCAGTCGTGACTTCTCTACATTCTGCATGCAAAATGGGATTCTTCATCAAACTAGTTGTGTCTATTCTTCACAACAAAATGGTGTAGCCGAACGCAAAAATCGACACCTGCTCGATGTCGCTCGCACCTTGATGACCCAGATGCAAGTTCCTCGCTCCTATTGGGGCTATGCTGTTCTCCTTGCCTGCTACCTCATCAATCGCATTCCCTCCACGGTTCTCCATGGCCAAACCCCGTTCTCCATTTTGTATCCGGGCAAGGAGCCGTTTCATCTCCCTCTCCAAATCTTTGGATGCACTGCCTTTGTGCATGCCCCTTCTGCCACCCGTGATAAGCTCTCCCCTCGCTCCACCAAATGTGTCTTTCTGGGGTATTCCACCACTCAGAAAGGCTACTGTTGCTTTGATCCCGTCCTTCGTAAGCAGTTCGTCTCTGCTGACGTCACCTTCTTCGAGAATACCTCCTACTTCTCGATGCCTCTTCTCCTCTTCTCCAGCTTCTGATTCTCCTGCCGTTCCCTTCGTTCCCTCGTCTCCTCCTACACTTTCCACCACTACACCGTCTCCACCCCCTCCTCTTCCTCCACCTCTCTCTCTCCCTTCCCCACCACCCTCTCCCTCCTCTCCGCTGCCGTCGCTCTCTTCTCCCGGGCCAGCTTTCTCTACCACGGATGCTCCGGATGCCGCGGGCCCGGCTGACCTGGATCTTCCTATAGCTCTTCGCAAAGGGGTGCGGACGTGCACCTTACACCCCCTTGCTGCTGTTGTTTCCTATGATCGTCTTACTCCTCTCGCAGGCCTTTGCACTGGCTATCTCTGCCACTGCCACACCCCGCTCCTATCAGGAGGCCCTTGCTATTCCTCACTGGAAGATGGCCATGGATGAGGAAATGGCGACCCTCACTGAGTGGGGTACCTGGACTCTTGTTCCTCCTCCCTTTGGCACTGATGTTGTTGGCTGTCGCTGGGTCTTTGTGGTCAAATTTAGCCCAGACGGCACTGTGGATCGGTATAAGGCTCGCCTTGTGGCTAAGGGCTTTACTCAGACCTATGGGGTTGATTACTTTGACACCTTCTCCCCTGTGGCTCGTCTCAGCACAATCCGGGTTCTTCTCTCTGTGGCCGTCAATCGGGATTGGCCAATTTCTCAGCTGGACGTCAAGAATGCCTTCCTTTATGGTGATCTTCACGAGGCCGTTTACATGGAGCAACCTCCTGGGTATGTTGCTCAGGGGGAGACACGAGTATGCCGGCTGCAGAAGGCAATTTATGGCCTCAAGCAGAGTCCTCGAGCTTGGTTTGACAAGTTCAGCGGTATTGTGGCGGCTGTTGGTTTTGTGCGAAGCTCTGCTGATCACTCTCTCTTTATTCGCAAAACTCCTTCTGGGCTGGTTGTTCTTGCTGTATACGTCGATGATATCTTCTCACTGGCGATGACCAGGAAGGGGTAGCCCTGACAAAGCTACATCTTCGCCAACATCTGATCACTAAAGATATGGGCTCTCCAAAGTACTTTCTGGGGATCGAACTCTCTCGGAAGCCCGACTCCTTAGTTCTCTCTCAGCGTAAGTATGCCCTTGATCTTTTAAAAGAGGCAGGATTGACTGGAGCTAAACCTGCCCGATGTCCCATGGCTATTGGGGAGGACAAAACCTGGACAGATGATTCGCCTCTTCTTTCAGATAGTTCGCGGTACAGGCGTCTGGTTGGTAAGCTCATATATCTCACAGTGACCAGACCCGACATTTCTTATGCTGTGGGCAAGGTGAGTCAATTCATGCAAGCGCCCAGGGATTGTCATCTTCAGTCCGCCTTGCGGATCTTGGAATATGTCAAAGCAGCGCCTGGGAAAGGATACTGTTTCAGAAGAATGGTCATCTGAGGATTGAAGCCTACTCAGATGCAAGTTATGCTGATGACAAAGGGGATCGCAAGTCTACTCAGGTTTTTGCACCTTTGTTGGGGAAATCTGGTGAGCTGGAAGAGTAAAAAGCAGTCTGTTGTATCCAGGTCCAGTGCAGAAGCTGAGTATCGCAGTATGGCGTCAACCACTTGTGAGTTGAAATGGTTGCGGGCTCTCATGCTAGATTTAGGAGAGGTGTACAACCATCCTCTACCTATGTTCTGTGATAACAAGGCCGCCATATACATCTCCAAAAATCCGGTATTCCATGAAAGAACAAAGCACATTGAGGTTGACTGCCATTTCATTCGTGAAGAGATTTTAAAAGAACAGATTTGCACTCCGTTTGTCACATCTGATAAAGAGCTAGCTGACATCTTCACCAAGCCAGTCTCCGCCTCGTTTCTGCATGTTTGCGACAAGCGGGCATGATTGATATATATGCTCCAGCTTGAGGGGGAGTGTTGAAGTTGGAGACCGTGCGGTCTGTCTTGGCGGGTTAGAGACCGCGCGGTCTGGCGGTCTGACTCGGCGACTTGTAAACCGGGCGGTCTAGCAATCTTCAACAGGCGACCTCTCTGCATCTCTTACTGTAAGCCGTGCGGTTAGTCCTCCTGTCTAACCGCGCGGCCTGTGCGGTTTACTTTGTACAGTCCGCTTAGCTTGTAAATTTTAGTCCCACATCTCTTATTTGTATTCTCTCTTCTCTCCTCCATTCTATATAAGGGAGGGCATACCTTTGTAATAGTTATCTTTTTTGGATAATAAAATTTCGATTATTCAAAAGTTTATTCGGCTTGTTCTCTACTTTTCGCTTCTTTTCTCTACTTTCTAACAGCCTCAGCCAAGCTCTAGGCCCAGTCCGCAACAGCCCAAACCGCGGACACACCAGTCCGCAAGGCTTCCCGCGAACTCGAACCAACCCGCCAACAGCGCAAGCTTGCACCCGCGACCACTGAGCAAAGCACCAGTCCGCAAGCCTCTCTATCCGCAAATACCAGGCCGCACCAAACCGCGGACTCCATGCAACAACCCGCTCAGAACACAGCCGGCTTCCACCAGATTTTTCACCAGGCCGCAAATCTCAGTCCGCCCAGTCCGCAGTCGCGCCCAGTCCGCCAAGGCTGTCCGCCACAGGCCGCGCAGCCTGTCCCGTCACCCACTTCCACTTCACAAATTTCAACACTCCCCCTTGAAGTGAGAAGTGGTGACCAAGCCCAGCAAGCTGCGCAAGCGTTCAAAAGGCCCCTTCGACAGCGGCTTCGTGAAGATGTCAGCAAGATTATCCTCACTCCGAACATGCCCGACCAGCAGAGACCCCTCCAACACCTTCTCCCTGATGAAGTGGTGATCAATCTCTATATGCTTGGTCCTGGCGTGACACACTGGATTGTTTACCAGTTTGAGAGCACTCTCATTGTCACCCCAGAGTAAAGTAGGCCCTTGCACTTCTTCATGGACATCCTCTATAAGCCTCCTCAACCAAACGGCTTCCCGAGCAGCCAAGGCCGAAGCCTTATACTCCGCCTCCGTGGTTGAAACCGACACTGAGTCCTGCTTCTTACTACACCACGAGATGCTAGCTGATCCGCAAGTGAACACATAACCTGAAGTAGACCTTCGATCATCCGAATCACCGCCATAGTCAGCATCCGTGTACCCGAGCAACGCAACCTCCGCGTCCCTTCTATAGAGGAGTCCCATGTCAGAAGAAGCCTTGACATACTTCAGAATTCCCTTCGCCGCCACTAGATGAGATTGCCTTGGTTCAGCCATATACCGACTTACTCGGCCAACAGCATAAGCGATATCCGGCCTAGTAATCGTCAGGTAAATCAAGCTCCCAACAAGAGCCCTGAACACCAAGGGATCATGAAGAACCCTTCCCTCATCCCGTCGAAGCTTCAGCCCAGATTCCAGTGGAGTAGAGCACTTCTTTCCTTCGCCCATGACAAACCGCTTCACAATGCGATCAGCATATCCTTTTTGGCTAATGAGAACCCCGCACTCCTTCCTCTCCACTTCCAGACCGAGAAAGTGATGCAACTCTCCCAAGTCCTTCATCTCGAAGCGTATAGCAAGCTCTCCCCTGAGCCTTGCTACTTCCTCCTCCGAGTTCCCTGTGATGATCATATCATCCACATACAGCAGGACCAAGACTCTTAGCTCTCCCTTCTTCTTGACGAACAAGCTTGAATCCGAGTTGGAAGCCAGTATCCACAGAATTGCAAGTACTCTGCAATCTTCCCATACCACGCTCGAGGAGCTTGCTTCAACCCATAGAGAGCCTTCCTGAGTTTGCAGACATAGTCTGGATGCTTCTCAGAGACAAAACCAAGCGGCTGATCCATGAAGATGTCCTTGTCAATCTCTCCGTAAAGAAAGGCATTCTTCACATCGAGTTGCCACAACCTCCATCCCTTGCTAGCAGCCAAGGCGATCACCACTCTTACAGAAGTCATCTTCGCAACTGGACTGAATGTCTCCTCATAGTCTTCTCCATACTGCTGTGAGAATCCTCTAGCGACCAGCGAGCCTTTGAACCGATCAATGCTCCCATCAGCCTTCTTCTTCAACTTATACACCCACTTGCAAGTAACCGAGTAATGCCATCAACCTTGGGCACAAGGTCCCAGGTTTCATTCTTCTTCAGAGCATCAATCTCTTCCTTCATGGCATCATCCCACTCCTTCACTCCAGTGGCCTCGTTGAAGTTTGCAGGCTCTCGCTCATCCAGAGGACCTGCAAAGAAGCAGGAGACAAAGCTCACTGCATTCTCATCACAGTACCGAGCCGGTGGCTTAACCACCCTCTTCGATCTCCGAAGACACGGCTCCTTGCTCACGGCTTCTGTTGCTTCTTCAGGCTCCACTCCTACCTGGGGCAAGCATTGAGCAGTGCTCCCCCTGTTTCCTGAGCCAGAAGGCTCAGCCTCGGAGTTCGAAGCAACAGGAGCTGCTGGTGAAACAGCAAGCTCCTCTTCCAGGCCTTCAGCAGCCTCCACTGGTGCTTCATCATCCTTGCTACTTCTGGTTAGCTCCACCGAGCCACCTCCATATGACGTCAGCTCGTCGAAGACAACGTCTCTTGACACCACGAACTTCTTCGCCACAGGTTCATGCACTTCCATCCCTTCTTCCGCTCATCATAGCCAATAAAGACAAGTTTCCTTGCCTTCGCATCCAGCTTTGTCCGTGAAGCATCCGGACATGCACGTAGCAAGTTGAACCGAACACCCTAAGGTGTTCAACACTCGGCTTCTCCTTCAGCAACAGCTCAATAGGAGTCTTCATGTTGATAGGGCTGAGTGGCATCCGGTTGATAACATAAGCAGCACAAGACATTCCCTCCGCCCAAAAGGACCTTGGGATATCTTTCGCATGCAGCCAGCATTTGCAGGTTTCCGTCAATGACGGATCTTCCGCTCCGCTACCCCATTTTGTTGTGGAGTGTGAGCACAAGTAAGCTCTCGTTGGATCCCGTGCTTCCTGCAGAAGTTAGAAAACTCGGAGAAACAAATTCTCCTCCGTTATCAGTTTAAACTTTTCCCCAAGCCAAGCCGGCCTTCTACCAACTCCTTGAACTCCACGAACAAACGGAAGGCTTCCGACTTCTCCTTTAAGAAGTACACCCAAGTATACCTTGAGTAGTCATCAACCAAGACAAGCATGTATTTGCTTCCACCAAGGCTGGCAGTAATCAGTCGGTCCCATCAGGTCGCCATGAATACACTCCAATGGTTTCTTGCTCCTTGTTTGAGATTTATCAAACGGAAGGCGATGTGCCTTACCGTATTGACAGCCCGCACAACACCCATCACCAAAGGAGGACAACATCGGCAACCCCCTCACCAGACTTCTACTAGCCATTGCCTTCAGCTTGTCCATGCCAACATGCCCCAGCCTCTCATGCCAGATAGCCGCACTATCATTGGCCCTCATCCTATCAACATAGGCACTGGTGGAAAGAACAAACAAGTTCTTCACCCTCCTCCCAACATGAGCAACATCAGCCTTTACCGCTGATACGTTGCGAAGGAACCTCACGTCTGTTGGCCCAAACAGAACGTGATACCCAGCGTCCACCGCGTGGTCACCGAGAAGAGGTTCTTCTCTTCATGCCCGGCACGTGATACACACTCCTTAACGTGAGTGGCCCCTGATCACTACCCAAAGACACGACCCCCTCCTTCTCTACTGCATAAACAGTATTATCAGCAGTGATAATAGCTTCATTACCTGAGTAAGCCTGCATGGAGGTGAACTTCGACTTGTCTCCGGTGAGGTGATGACCACACCCGAGTCGATGATCCACTCGCTGTTGAAGTCCTCAGCAGATAAGGCCCGGACACAAGTGCCCGTCATGAAAGCTCCTCCCCATTCTGCTTCTTCACTTCGCGAGCAAGCTTCCTCCTTTCCCGCAGCATGCCCAGGCTGCAGTTTGACCTTGCAGTCCCGCTTGAAGTGCCCACGCTGATGACACGGTAGCACTTCAAGTTCTTCTTCCAGTCCTTAGAGCATTGCTCCTCTCCGGCGGATACGAAGATGAAGTCTCCTTCTCGCACAGCGCCTGCACCTTCTTCTTCTTCTTCCCTTCCCATCCCTTCTTCTTGCCTGAGAAGAGAGCCTCGCTGCCTTCCTGATTCAGATTCACTCCAGCCATCTGCCTTGCTAAGCTCTCCTGTGAGGCAAGCAGATTCTCCAGCTCCAGCAGAGACGGCTGAGTAGCCCACCCTTGAACAGATGTAACAAAGGCCACATACTCCTTCCGCAAGCCGCGGATAATGTGCCTCTTTATCTTTGCCTCAGAGATAGGCTCATCAGGATCCAGTGCCGACAGCTCAGCACACAAGCTCTTCATTTTTAAAGAAGTACTTGGAGATGGAAAGGTCTCCCTGAGTGCCCTGGCCAACTCATTCTCTCCAGGAACTGCAAGCCGCGCCACATTCTTCCTATTGAACAACTCATCAATGGTTGTCCAAATATCAGCAGCCGACTCACATCCAATGATGTAATCAAACAGTTTCGGAGAGACAGCTCTCTTCAGAATGAACTCCGCCTTAGCATTAGTTCTTCTCCAGAGCCTCACCTGCTCAGCAGTACCGAAAGCAGCAGTTACTTCCTGTCTGTCGTCTCCACCAACGACTTCCACAGTTCCTCGCCTAGAAGATAACTCTTCATGCACGACTTCCACTTCTTGTAGTTAGTCGGCGTTAGGAGTTCAATGCCCAGACCTCTTGCTAAGCTTCCTTCCATTGCAATCACCTGTTGGTACCCTTCAAGCAGCTCCGAGCAACAAACACAGGTTGAACACCACTCAATCACTGAGTAACAACACTGCTGACTTCCGCTCACGCAACTGAACCAGCAACCTCAGAAACCTGCTCTGGTACCATGTTAAATTTTCTCAACGTGGTCAGCAAGATAGCCCAAACACCAAATTAATATCTTCGGAACTACCCCAGTTCGCACGCTGAACCTGCGGAAAACCCAAGGACTAGAGGTTGCACCCAACAAAACAATGGAAGCACAAGAAAGTCTTATTATGCATTCACTTCTTTATAATCCGAGGCATACATAGCGAGACATGATTTCGCTAGTATTACAGCTGTAAACAGAAAGAACCAAAAACAAGCCGGGCGGACAGCACCGAGTCCGCCGAGACCGCGAGGTCGCCGAGACCGCCGCGCCGAACCGCTGAGCTCGCCACCAGCTATGCTGCAATCCGCCGAATACCACGGAGTCCGCCGAAGCCGCGAGGCCGCGCAGACAGACCGTTATTCGCCTCCTGCTGAACCCGAACTGAGGAACTCCCCTACCCGCCTGACACCGGCGGACAGGTTATTGAAGCTAGCAAAGTTGAGACAAACTGACAAGCCGCAGAGCGACCTCCTGCTGAGTCCGCAGAGACCGCACACTTCCAAGCACTGACCGAAGTCACAGCCAAACTCCTGGCTCCTTGAAGTTATCCGCGCGACCTGCACACAGCAAACCGTCAGCCTGAAACAATCCGCGCGGACTGACAAACACAGACCGCAGCACTTCGCACACCCCAACTTACTGTTCACTCAAGTTACTTAGGTTTCTGTAGATGTGCCAGGGGTCCTATTTATAGGCAAGGTGAGGAGTGTGGTCACCGCCCAAGAGATAGCGACACCACCCTCAGTCCGCGCGAATACAACCACCGTCCGCTGAGTCCGCATGACTTAGCCGGATACCAAGGAAACCGCCAGAGCAAGGCAACCATGACGAACCCTCTCCAGTCCGCCCAAGCTAAGCGGACAAGGCACCAGCCCGCAAAGCTCCAACTGCTTCAGGACAGCAAACCCCCTTCAATGGCTGTCCGCACCAACCCGAGGCAGTCCGCAAGACCCACACCTCAATCCGCCATAAGTCCACGACCAAAGGCAAACAGCAACAGTCTGCCCGGTCACAGCGGACTTGGCGGATACGGCGGACACCATGAACTTGGCACAATGTGTGACCAAGTCCAAAACCATCAAGGGCCAGTACGAGCATGGCGAACACAAAGTCCCGTCCGCCAAACACCCTAGCACAGACTGCAACCAGTCCGCGAGCTCCTCGCACTTGTCCAACGCAGCAGCTTCCTCCCGGACTCCAAACCCAGGCCGCCAACTGGTCTCCACAGCAATTTGCCTGCTGTAACACCAGAGCTCGACAAGGCCTCAGCCAAGCTCTAGGCCCAGTCCGCAACAGCCCAAACCGCGGACACACCAGTCCGCAAGGCTTCCCGCGAACTCGAACCAACCCGCCAACAGCGCAAGCTTGCACCCGCGACCACTGAGCAAAGCACCAGTCCGCAAGCCTCTCTATCCGCAGATACCAGGCCGCACCAAACCGCGGACTCCATGCAACAACCCGCTCAGAACACAGCCGGCTTCCACCAGACTTTTCACCAGGCCGCAAATCTCAGTCCGCCCAGTCCGCCCAGTCCGCCAAGGCTGTCCGCCACAGGCCGCGCGGCCTGTCCCGTCACCCACTTCCACTTCACAAATTTCAACAGAGCTCACCCGCCCGACTCCTTGGAAAGTGAGGGTGGATGGAGCCTCAGGGAGGCACTCCCTTGGAGTGGGGGTGATCCTAGAAAGCCCTCAAGGGACTCGAATTGAGCAGACGGTGGTGGTGCACTTTCCCATTACCAACAACCAGGCCGAGTACGAGGTCGTGATAGCAGGGCTAGGCCTGGCCAGGGAGCTGGGGGTGTCGGATGTGGAGGTCCTTACTGACTCCATGGTAGTATCTTCCCAGATCAACGGGGAGTTCGAGGCTAGGGAGCCCACCCTGTGATCGTACTTGGCCAAGGTGAAGGGGGTCATTGGCACTTTTCAAACTTTCACCATCCGACACGTGCCCAGGGAAGAGAATGAACAAGCAGATCAGCTAGCGAAGCATGGTCCCCAGGTGGGGGGCACCATCACCGACCTGTTTCGCCCCTCCATCGAAGAGGGAGAGCACATGGAAATCGATCAACAAGCTTCGTGGATGGATCTAGTTGTGGTTTTCCTCTCCACGGGAGAGTACCCGGAGGGGGTAGACAAGAAGAAACTAAGGCACAAGTCAGCATATTACCTCCTCTAGGACGGTCAGCTATACAGGAAGACCCTCTCAGGGATGCTGGCTCGCTGCGTAGCTGAGGGCGAAGTGCAGAGGATCTTGGAGGAAGTCCACTCCGGGGAATGTGGGAGTCACTCCGGGAGTCGGACCCTGGATGGAAGGATAGTCAGGCAAGGGTACTTCTAGCCCACCCTGGGCCGAGACGCTGCAGAGTTCGCAAGAAGATGTCATAAGTGCCAGTTGTTTGCCCCTTTTCAGCTACAGCCGGCCCAACGACTCAGGAGTATCACGGCCTCCTGGCCCTTCGTAATCTGGGGAATGGATTTGGTTGGACCATTTCCCCAAGCCAGCGGCCAGAGAAGGTTCCTCCTAGTGATGATCGACTACTTCTCCAAGTGGATGGAGGTGAAGGCACTGGCCAAGGTGACCTCCCAGGCGATCAGGAACTTTGTTTGGGGGGAGATCATCTGTCGCCATGGGCTGCCCCAGGACATCGTCACGGACAACGGGCACCAGTTCGCCAGTGCCGAATTCACCAGGTTTTGCGAACATCTTGGGATCGACCTCACGTTCGCCTCGATCCATCACCCCAGGAGAAATGGGCAGGTGGAGGCCGCGAACAAGATCATCATCAACCTCCTCAAGAAGAGGGTGGAGAAGTTGAAGGGGAGCTGGGTGGAGCAGCTTCCCGCAGTTCTTTGGGCCCTAAGGACCACCCCCAACACGGCTACAGGGGAGACCCCCTTCAAGCTCTCCCATGGGTGCGAGACGGTGCTGCCCGTGGAATTTGAAGTCCAAACGCCGCGAGTCATGGCGGCCAAATAGGGCCGAGAAGAATGGCAAGCCGAGAACGAGGAGGAGCTGAGACTCTCCCTTGACATGGTGGAAGAGTTGAGGGACCTTTCGGCTGTCCGACAGGAAGAGGTAAAAAGAAGGATGGCCAAATACTTTGACAAGCATGTCAGGGTCAAGCAGTTCGTGGAAGGAGACTTAGTGCTGAAGAAGGTGGATGCGGCGGGGAGGTCGGCATCCGTAGGGAAGCTCAATCCCAGCTGGGAGGGACCATTTATTGTAAAGGAAGCTCTAAAGTCAGGAGACTATCGACTCCAAAATGTAGAGGGCGAGACCCTGAGTCACACCTGGAGTGGTGACGACTTGAAGCGTTTTTTCCCCTAAGGCATGTAAGTGACAGTTTCATTATAATAAATTTCTTCAACGCTCCAGTACTGTCATAGCCCGCCTGCATAGAGAAATGGAATGTGTTTGGACCCCGAGAAGATCCCGCTGCCAGGCTCTCACCTAGCTGTCAGGGCCGGAAGTCACTCAGTGTCATCCTTGGACCCCGAGAAGATCCCGCTGCCAGGCTCTCACCTAGCTGGCAGGGCCGGAAGTCACTCAGTGTCATCCTTGGCCTCGAGAAGATCCCGCTTCCATGCTCTCACCTAGCTGGCAGGGCCGGAAGTCACTCGATGGAATGTGTTTCGACCCCGAGAAGATCCCGCTGTCAGGCTCTCACCTAGCTGGCAGGGCCGAAAGTCACTCGGTGTCATCCTTGGCCTCGAGAAGATCCCGCTGCCTTGCTCTCACCTAGCTGGCAGGGCCGGAAGTCACTCGATGGAATGTGTTTGGACCACGAGAAGATCCCGCTGCCAGGCTCTCACCTAGCTGGTAGGGCCGGAAGTCACTCGGTGTCATCCTTGGCCTCGAGAAGATCCCGCTGCCAGGCTCTCACCTAGCTAGCAGGGCCGAAAGTCACTCGATGGAATGTGTTTGGACCCCGAGAAAATCCCACTGCCAGGCTCTCACCTAGCTGGCAGGGCCGGAAGTCACTCGGTGTCATCCTTGGCCTCGAGAAGATCCCGCTGCCAGGCTCTCACCTAGCTGGCAGGGCCGGAAGTCACTCGATGGAATGTGTTTGGACCCCGAGAAGATCCCGCTGCCAGGCTCTCACCTAGCTGGCAGGGCCGGAAGTCACTCGGTGTCATCCTTGGCCTCGAGAAGATCCCGCTGTCAGGCTCTTACCTAGCTGGCAGGGCCGGAAGTCACTCGATGGAATGTGTTTGGACCCCGAGAAGATCCCGCTTCCAGGCTCTCACCTAGCTGGCAGGGCCGGAAGTCACTCAGTGTCATCCTTGGCCTCGAGAAGATCCCGCTGCCAGGCTCTCACCTAGCTGGCAGGGCCGGAAGTCACTCGATGGAATGTGTTTGGACCCCGAGAAGATCC
The DNA here is from genome assembly GCA_039583875.1 of Platanthera guangdongensis. NCBI lineage: Eukaryota > Viridiplantae > Streptophyta > Magnoliopsida > Asparagales > Orchidaceae > Platanthera > Platanthera guangdongensis. The sequence goes on along the minus strand of CM077158.1, from coordinate 72,625,948 downwards.
CGCTGCCAGGCTCTCACCTAGCTGGCAGGGCCGGAAGTCACTCGGTGTCATCCTTGGCCTCGAGAAGATCCCGCTGTCAGGCTCGCACCTAGCTGACAGGGTCGGAAGTCACTCGATGGAATGTGTTTGGACCCCGAGAAGATCCCGCTGCCAGACTCTCATCTAGCTGGCGGAAGGGGGGGGGGAGCCGCTCGACGGTGATTGACGAGCGGCTAGAGTCACGAAGATTAACCAAAAAGGGGTCTAACATAACCACCCAGCCCCAAGAAAGACGACCGAACGGAGGCGAGAACCTAGGCGAGAACCCGCAAGAAATTTGATGACTCAGGCGAAGGACGAGCCGGCTCGCCTCGCTTGGTGGGCGAGTAGCCACCTCAGCGGGGCTGGGCCGCAGAGGCGGGTCGCCCCGCGCGGTAATAGCGAATATACAAATGAGGTAGGCGAGGAAGCATTTATAAGAGCATTAATAGATGAAAATCACAAAGTCTAGGTGCGGCTCGCGGTCACATCTCAAAAACAACTAAAAATACATGGGGAATACATCTAACAAGTAGATGACAAAGAAGCAAGGGCGATGCGAGAACCCGGGCGGGGAGTCCTAGATGGGCTGGAAGGACTTATCCCCGGGATCCGACACAGGGAGGAACAGCGCCGACACCACGTCGTTCGCCGAGAGTTCCGTGGCCTCGCTCTTGAGGAGATCCGCACGTCGCAACATCTGCATCGTGTACTTCGCGGCGCTGGCGGCGTTTTTCTGCATCAACACTTCCAACTCGTGGTCAGAATGGTGTTCGAGTGGGCAGCCCCTGTTATCAGGCGGAGGGTCAGCAGCGGCAGCCTCCAGCTCGCGCACCCGCGCCTCCAGCGCTGACTTGTCCTGACCCAGGGCGGCGATCTCGGCACCCATCCGACTCACCATCGCCGCATCTTGAGAAAAAGAAAGGAAATCGTGAGGCGGATTCGCGAGAAGGAGCGGTGATTGGAGGTAAGCGCGTACCACCCCTCCCAAGAATTGCGCGAGAGTCTCCTCTGCCGCATCGGCCCGCTTCCTCTGGAGATCCGCGTCCTCCTGAGCAAGTTTTCGGGCCTCCTCCTTCTCGTCTGCCAACTTCTGCAGAGAGGCAGCGTTACGCTCCAGCTGGGTGCACCGCCTCCCAACCATGTGGGCCAACTCCAAGCCGCGCAGTTGGGCCCGCGCTCTCTCATGCACCAGTACTCGCGTCGCCTCCTTGTCATAGATAGCGGCGTCCTCTCGCGAGTAGAGGCCGAACGAGAAGTTATAGGCCTCCTCGTCGATGGTGTCCTGCTCCAGCCAACTCGACAACAGGTTTGAGACCACCGCGCGATTCGAGTCCTTGTCCCATGACAGAAGCGGAACGCCAAGCTCGTCCAAATACTTCTCGCCGTAACCAAAGTTGCGGTGCCCTCTCGGCACCGGCTTCGCAGCAGTTTGCGACCCGTCCGGCGGCGTAGAAGTGCCCGCCGCCCCGCCAGTGGTGTCTCTGGTCGAGGCGACCAAAGAGGGGAGACCCTCGGCGGGATGATCCGCCGGAGCCTTACCTTTTCCCTGGCCCCCGGCGAGTTGCTGCCCCGCAGTCTTCGCCATCTTGGGCGGGGGAGCGGGTTGTACACCACCCGACCGCTTTTTAACAGGGAGCGACGGGGCATCGCGCTGAGCGGCGTCTGCGGCCTGGGCGCGGGCAAGGACCCCGGGAGCGATCCAAGCACTCTCGTAAGGGGGATGAAGGGGAACGTCCCACTCGCCTGCCAAGAAGAGGGGGTGAGACAAAGAAGAAAAGGGTAAGGCAGAGCAGTAGCGAGTGACAAACCTCCCCCAGGCGGGACGGCGGCAAGGTCATCAAGATTGCGACGCAAGTATGCGACCTCGAAGTTCTTCCCGACGAAGAATACGCACAAGTCGGCCTCGTGGCCCCCAAGGCTAGGCGGGCGGTAACTCGCCTCGCTAAGCTGCACCGGCGAGAAGGGGACGTTGCCGAAATCCCCCTTGACGAACAGAAATTTTTTGAGCCAGTTGTGACTCTTATTTACGGTATCCCGCACCTTGAGGTGGGCGCTGGAGAAATAGGCGGTCACATCCCGGTTCGCCCGGAAGGAGAATAGCTTCCGGAAAACTGCGAGACTGAACTCGACTCGCTCTTCCCGCAGAAAGCAGGCGAACCCCACCATAACAGCTATGGAGTTCGGGGTCATCTGCCCTAGGACGACCCCGAAGTACTTCAGGACTTGGCGTACCTCGGGCCACAGGGGAAGCCGTAGACCCACCTCAAAGTGAGCCAGGGGTATGGCAAGCTCGTCCCTAGATAGATCGTTGATCTTCTCTCCTTCCCCGGGCCGTCTCGCCGAAAAGCCCGGCGGGACGTGGTCGCCGAGGGCATCCAGGTACTCACGCTCCGAGATTACTGCGTGAGGAAAATCGTGCTCCGAGAAGGTCCAGGCGCACTTGCTTCGCCCGTCCGCATCGCCGACGCCGCCGCCCATGTCCACCGAATCGCCGCCAAACGTGCGATACAGATCCAAAAGGCGAGCACAAGCCGTGCTTCGCGGAGAGCAAGAGGCGGGAGAGTGTTTTAAACCGGTGAGAGAATAAGAGCCGACAAGGCCTATTTATAGGGAGAAAGAAAGGGCGGGAAACTTCCCGCCGAATGAAGGGGTGCGTGTAGCAAGAATCAGCCCGACGGTTCGACTTCCCAGCGCGCAACCGCATCGCCATGGCCGATCAGGCGCGGTTCTCGCCCGGCCGCATCCGCGCAAGACTTAAGCGGGCGAGTCTCGGCCCGTACCCGCCCGGGATTCCGCGCGAGTCGGGGAGACTCCCGGCTGGCGAGCCCCTCGGCTCGCTCCCTCCCCGATCGGCAGGACGGGTAGAGCGAATCCATCCCCTGACCTGCCCTCCCCCCCAGAGGGAGGGCGAGCAAAGTACGCGAGTACCCTCGAGCCCGCCCCGCGGAGAATAAAAGCAGCAACATGGTAATTTCAACATACATCAGCAACAGAAAATTAGGCCCATCGGTGGGCAAAGAGAGTTGCAAATCGTTACAGATACAGGATAACTTCGAGATAGTAGCAACCCAGTGATATCCCGCAGGCGGGGAGACGGAAGGGTGGATCAGTACTGGATCCACTTCCACCTGCCCCGCCGTTGCGTTCCGGATCGCGGTGGCACGCGAGGATAGTGATAGTCGCGCACCGCCACCAGCTCCTGCTGGGCCAGGCCAACTTGCTCCGAGGCATTCCTTAGGCGCTCCTCGGCCCGCGTGATGTGCACACCAGGCGAAGTGACCTCGCCACCTTCTACAGCGCGTGGGGCCCCCTCCAGGTCCGCGAGCCGAGCCTCGGTGTCGGCCTTGTCTTGGTCGACCCTCTTCACGAGCTCCTGGAGCAGCAAAGTATGTTTCTGGAACAGCCGCGTCACCTGCCTCTTCATCCCCACTGCATCAGCCGGGTCGCCCAGGTAATCTGAAACACCCTCCACGTCAGGCGGAGGCGAGTACCCTTCGCTCATCTCCGTTTCGGAGGAGACCATGTTGTAGCCTACAAAAAGGGGCAATTCAGAAGGAACGAGCGAGAACAAAGGCAAGCGCTAAGCACGAGCTTACCAGGGGTTGGCACGTCGTCCATACCGATGGAAGGGCGAGAGGAGCCCGACCGACCCTGAAAAGGTTCCCTCTCGAGGGCCGCGAGAGATTTCCCTAGTCCGGGGGGAATTGGCGGGCGAGGGGTATTCGGGGGTGGACGGTCCAGACCTGAGGGACTACCAGCCCTCTCAGACGACAAGGGAGGGGGGCGATCCTCCCCCCGGTCCTCCTCGTCCTCACGATGCAGTGCCTGTAAGACGAGGGGTCAGAGACATAACAATAAGCCGAGGAGGAAGGTCGCGTACCTCAGAAGCGACCTCATCGCCAGCCGCCGAGCTGGAACCCGGGAAGTTATTCGTCGGGGACTGCCTCACGATCTTCCCCTTCACCGGCCTGAAGAGAGGGCCAGGAGACCTGCGCGCTAACCAAGGGGCGGCCTCGAGGGCCTCCTCCAGAGTCTTCTGGCCCGCAGCCGCCAGGCGAGCTCGCACCTCTTCGCTGACTGGCATCAAGAAACTGCAGTCTGTTCAAGAAAAATGAGAGGGTCTGGGGAGACCCCCCTGGGCTCAGTGGTATATTTATAGCCGAATAGTGGGGCCCCACCAGAAGATTCCCTACCAGCTCAGCGCCGTACTCGCCGAACACGCGGATTGGATGGTTCTTTCCGAGCTTTATCAAACTCAAAAAGAGCGGGGATTATGTACAACCCTGTGTTCGTCGAGCGGGCCCCATCAGGAAGATCGGGCGGACCCGGTCCCACGACCCGCACCCGAGCGACAAGAAGACATGCGGCAAGGGGCTGGTCCTCTCCCGCTCACTTCAGGCGAGCGAACCAGGCGAGACGACTCCCCCTTATCCCTCCCGCTCACCCAGAGAATCGCCGACCAGAGCAGGGGGTGCCCTTCGTCGAACCAGTACTAGCATATGGGCTCGACAACCCGTGACCTGCGAGCTGATCGGAGGGCCACGATGGCCACCATCCTGCCCCTTATACGTGACCTGGTCGCCTGTCCGCCCCGGCAGAGGACTGGCGGGTCGCGGCGGTCCGGCTCGCGTTCGCCCAAGAAGAATAGGCGAGCCGCTAGAGCCAGGTCGCGCCCGCCTCCCGCGGAAAGGGGTTGGCGGCGAGCTGGCTCCTCATGGTGTGAATAGCTTCTCAGAACAGCGGAGCCACGCTGTTGGCAGACCAGGTTGGACTGCGCATAGCTTCTCAGAACAGTGAAGTTTGGTTGTTGGCAGACCCGATCAAGGGCTTTTTGGTATTTTCAGGTCAGTTCTTTTGGTTATTGGCAGTTCAGATTCCAAAAACTATAAGTAATACCCAAGGGGTACCTCATAGGGCACGCTTGGAGTGCCTCCCTGCTCCTATTTTCAAGTGCTTTCTGAGGGTACCTTAGCTCGGTTTCTGGCTAAGGAGGGGAAGCGCTCAGAGATCTTCCGGGTTTGTGGTGGGACCTCCCTGCCGAGCTCTTGGGTCTGTTTCTTCTTGCCTTCTTTGTTGTTTTCTTGCAGGAGCAAAGTAGGCACGAGACCACCCCTTCCCCAAGGGTCGAACTCCACATGAGACCGGATTCCGGTTTCAACAACGAACAAGGTCCATCGCTGGAGTGAGTTGCTAGTCATCGTCAAAGGCGACTTCGCGGGCGTACTGGGGAGGTCGCATCAACCTGCCGATGTCGCCTTCCTCCCGCCAATATTGGAGGGCGTCTGTGAGCAGCTAGTGGAGTCGTTCCATGGTCGCTGGTTCGACGTGATCTTCTGGTGACTAAACATCAACACTTTGATGGAGATCCATCCCAACGAGGGTAAGTTTCGTGCGAGGATCATCTCTTGCATACTCGCCTCGCTAGTTGTAGCTTAATACTGATTGCTCGACCATTTGCAGTGCCGTGCGAGCTCCCTGAGAAGCTGCTGCCTCCGACGAAGGAAGTCGCCACCGCTTCATGAGCCCAACCCTCCGGTTGATGTTGGCGAGAAGAAAAGCCTCGCCAAAGGATAGGGGAAAGCCAGGTCGCTGGGCCCTGCGACCAAGAAGGTGAAGGTGTCGTCGCCGCGACCTGATGACCACGAATCGCCGCCAGATGCTCGGCTTCCCCACTTACACCCGAACTTCAACTTGGGGCTAGTGGCGGTGGACGCCTATGGTCTCCCGCTGGTGACCTGGTCGGAGGATGAACACTTGGTGACGCTGAGCACCAACCTCCCCTCCTGGTTGGAAGACTGGGAGGACAAGGGGGAGTCCTTCGCCATCCTTCACGTGCTATACGGGCGAGGGGATGCCAAGTCAATGCTGGACCTCAGCTCGGAGGATCCCGCCTAGCAGGCATCATGCTCGCTTGCGCGAGCTGTCGAGCTAAACCACTACTCAGTGAGTAAACTGTTGGAGACGACTAAGGCCCTGCAAGTCGTCTCCAAGAAGGCGATCGAACTCGGTATGGAGTCTGTCCGCTGGAGGGATTATGAAGTAAGTCGATTCTTGCACGTGACCTTGCTTGTGTTGGACTTGGATTCATTTCGCTGACTTTCTGCTATTTGTCGGAGGCTGCCGAGATCGAGGCTGCCAAGAAGCTCTCTGAGTGCGAGGCGAAACTCACCAAGTCTCAGGCGGAGTTGGAGGCGGCCCAAGTCTGTGTCGCTGAGATGGAGAGTCGCCTAACTGCCTTAGAGGGCCGCGTGAGTTCTTCAGCTCCCCAGCCAGAAGTGCCACGACCGAAGGACGATCCTCACTATGCGATCAAGAGATCTCGCGTTCTCTGGGAGGAGAGGTCGTCTGTCCGCCGCGAGATAGCATGCGCGGTATGGAATGTCATGCTCGCGAGGCTAAGGCTCAACGGCCAGCTTGCCAAGGTGGATAAGGAGCTCACTGTCAACGAGCTTCTCCCTGAACTGCTCGCTAATGAATCGACCTCGCCAGATCTCCTGCCTTCTCCATCATCAGGCTCCAGCAACAACGGCAGTGGTAGCAACAGCGGCGACAGTAACAGCGACGAGGAGGAGAGCGAGGATGACAACGAGGAAGAGGAGGATGCTTACATTGGAGATGAGGAATATCGGCCTGATACTGGCGACGATGAGTCCTAGTTGCTCGCCGATATTTGTCATACTCGAACATCGCAGTTAGCGAAATTTTTGTAACAGCCGACTTTTGTAACTTGTAAAATTTTTGAAATATATATTTATACAAGCTTGAATTACCATTGTTGTTCTCTGCTTTCATGTATGTTTGCTGATGATACTCTCTAAGCTCATAGGCTTGGGGAGCATGAGTGCTAGTGACGCTTTACCCGCACGTCGGCATCGTTTATAGTTTCATAGTTACTCGCCTCCCGATACTCGCCCATGTCCTGTGCTTAGACTCGCCGCATCATACTCGCTCACTTGCCATCTCGAACTAACATACTTGCCAACACTTGCGCGTATACACACTAATACTTTCCCACACCTGCATAATTCATTTATTTTTCTGGAGTTATTTCTGACAGGCTTTAAGGCTGGAGCCGACGCCCTATAAGGAGCTGAGCTTGGTCGGTGGTTGGGAGTAGTCGACACCCAACAGGAGCCAAGCTCAACTGGGGGTTGGAATCAGTCGACAACCAGCATGATACAAGCTCAACTGGGGGTGGTGTGAGTCGACTCGGGGAGGCAAGTAGTCGGTCTGTAGGAGAGGAGCTCGTACAGAGATCTCGGACTGCGACATCACTCCAGTGAGGAACTTGATCTCACTCGAGGAGGTCCTTGGCCAATATGCAACTCATGTAGGGACTTGGACTTATGGCGACACTGCCACTCGAGGACTTGAACGTTGGAGTCGACAGCTCTCAGGAGTCTTGCTCAACTAGAGTGGTGTAGGTCGACTCGGGGAGGCAAGTAGTCGGTCTGTAGGAGAGGAGCTCGTACAGAGATCTCGGACTACGACATCACTCCAACGAGGAACTTGATCTCACTCGAGGAGGTCCTTGGCCAATATGCGGGAGAGGAGCTCGTGCAAGGACTTGGACTTATGGCAACACTGCCACTCGAGGACTTGAAACATTGTCGGAGTCGTCTTTCCTGCTGCTTTAAGAGATTGAAAATGAATCAAGCGCACCAATATCTTTGAGGACGAAGGAATTATAAAGTGAACGATGATCTCTCCGCCGTCGAGTTGAGAGGTTGGCGTCCAACCCTATTCCTGATAGTTCCTCCAGCTGGAGGAGATATGCAATCGGGGGTTGAAAGTGCAGCTAGATCTGAAATACTCTAGAGGGGGTGAATAGAGTATGGTGCTTAAAAACTTTTTACAACAGTTGTTGTAATCTGAGTGAACAGGGAAGCAAATATTAAGTCTAAACACAGCAGATAACTAAATACAACCTACAAAAGAAACTAATCACAAAACAATCACAAATCAATCACAGCCAGAAACAAAAATAAAGACAAGCAAGCCAGAAGACACAAGGAGCTATAGTGGTTCCCCTAAACTTGGGTACATCCACTCTTCTACCACCCTAGGTAGGAATCCACTATAGGATGAGTTGATCAGGTGTCCTGGACACCAATGAGCTTTTGATAAGGTGCTCAAAAACCAAATCAGATTTTTTTGATCAGTGTATTGCCACCAATGAGCTTTTGATAAGGTGCTCAAAAACCAAGCTCAAACTTTTGAAAGGAGTTTGAAAAACCCTTTACAGAGATGGGGATGAGAGAGTTATGGAAGTCTTCTCTTTCTCAAAGCAGCTGAGAAGACTATGTGGATTTGATGTTGTCAAAGCTCCCCCTGAGTTCTTGAGATGTTTAGGAAATGAAGCTTTGCTGTAGGGTTATAGGCCTTCAGAAGTTGATCTCCAACAAATGATGATTTCAATAACAGCTGAAATGTTAGGTGTCTGGAGTCTTTGAGTGATGTTGGCCTTGAACACTTGAATCAAAGGTGATCTGAAGATTTCAGATTTGTTGATCTCCTTTGGTGTGTGTTCTTGTATGAATTCTTTTAGCTCTTTCTCTTGTGAACAGTTGATGTTGAGAAAGATGTTGTTCCAGAGAATATTTTTTCTTGTTCTTCTTGTCTGTATTGTCTGTGCTTTCTGTTCTGTGTGTACTGATAATAATCTCAGAGATCAAAAATCTTGAGTTTTATTCTCTGGTTTTGAATAGAAAATCATCCTCTGTCAAGAATATCCGTTAGCCTGTCATTAATTGACTTCCTTAATTGCAATTGTCTTCTGTGGGAAAGTCCAAAGAAACATTCCTTAATAATCCCTTGAAACTTGGTCCAGAATAAATGAAAACGGCTAGAAAATCTTCTGAATTAATTGTTGAATAACTCCTTAACTATTCTGAATTTGAATCTTGAAAATCCTTGAAGTCTTCAGAAAAACGTCGAACTGAGCTCTGCTATCGTCGAACTGAGTTCAGCGATTTGGACTTATGTAGCAACAGAGATCGTCAATCTGAGCTCAACTATCGTCGAACTGAGCTCAGAGATAGAGAATCAAAACTGAGTCAAGATTGTCGAACTGAGCTCGAAGATCATCGAATGGAGTTTGACGATTTGTAGAAGTTGAGCTCAGCGATCGTCGAATGGAGTTCGACGATCCGTCGAAGTTGAGCTAGATGATCGTCGATTGGAGTTCGACGATTCGTCGTACTGAGCTCGACGATATGACTTAGTTTCTAAACTGAAAATCCTTGGTCTTGAGGGCAGCTTCCAAACCTAAGTACTAACCCTTAGACTCAATTCTAATTGACCTTTAGAGCTATACAGGAGGTCAAAACAGGTTTCCTAAAGACATAGTGATCCTGACCCAAATTAGTAATAGGGTGTTCCAACAATCTCCCCCTATTTGGGTTAGGATTACTATTTACAGAACTTGGAAAACTTAAAAAAAACAACAGCATACAAAGCAACAAAGCAGAAAAGCAATAAGCAGGACATTGCAGAACCACAGATATATATTATCCTAGATAATAATCAGAAATCAGAATGATTGTCACCTTACATAGTTATTCTTTCTCCTTGCTCTTTATAAGTTTGATTTCTCTGTTAGGATTGAGACCTTCTTTCTTTGACCTTCTATCATCTGCTGCACCTAGAGAAGTTTGTTGTTTGGGCCTTGGAACTACAGCTTCAGGATGCAGCTCCATATATCTATCAGAGTCGAAGAATTTGCTTGAGCCATATCTTTCCAATTCTTTCTTTCTTTATTCAGACAATGTAGTAATGTTGGAAGAATCTCTGCCTTGCTCTTTAGCTTTCTTAATTTGATCCAGGGCAGCTAGCTCTTTCATCCTGGAAGTCCAAGCAGTTGGGTTATTTTCAGGATCTTCAAATGGCACTAGAGGCTCATATCTGTTGGATGGATTATCTTGAGGAGCTTTGGAGGAGACTATTTCTTTTAACTTGTAGGGAAAAGGACCTGAGGTTGTATCTGATGAAGCTTGTCCTTCCCTGGAGTATGGATATTGCCTGGAGTAGCCTTTTGAGTAAACCTGGAATTCCCTTTGATTTCCTCTATAGTTTCCTCTTCTAGATTGAGAACCCCTGGACTGGCTTCCCCTATAATAAGATCTTGCATGAGGCTGATAGGGGGTTTGGCTTTTGGCAGAGGGTTGAGCAGCTGAGCTTCCACCTGCACCTACATCAGGAGGAGGTGGTGGAGGAGGATGAGAATGATGAAACTAGGAAGATCCTTTCTCATACTTCCTCTTCTTCTTCATGGCTTTAAGTTATTCTTGGAGTATTGCATCCAATGCTCAGTTATGGGGCAGTCATGAATAATGTAATATGGAATGTCATTAGTGTCCTTTACTTTGGCTGGAGGTACTCTTTTCATGGCTTTGCTCCTTGCCTTTCTCTTCCTGGCAATAGTGGCAGAGGAGTCATCAGAATCAGTCTTGAATTCATCACTCTCAGAACTTTGCTCATCATATAGAGCATCAATCTTTTTCATCAATTCTTTTTGAAGTTGAGTTGGAGCAGATGAAATAGTAGTGGTGACAGCAGCAGATATAGCACTAGTGACAATAGAAGTTGTAGCAGCAGCAGCAGTAACAATCATAGAGCTTTCTGGAGCAATCCTTGCAGAAGATATAACAGCAGCACTAACAGTAGCAGCTTGAGCAGCAACAGATTCAGATAAAACATTTTCAGATACAATAATATCAGCAACATCAGTTTCTGATATAAAAGGTTCAGTAGCATCAATAGCATCAGCAATAGCAGCAGGCTCAAATTCATATGCCTCTGTCATCTGCATATCCTTAGAGATTAACTCATCAGCAGTATCAACAATAACAGCAGCAGGAGGGGCAGCAGCATTAGAGGAACCAGACAGCTCAGTAGTAAAAACTGTATTTATGAATGAATGAATAATGTTGATGTCACAGCTAGAGAAGGGCACAATGGCCTTGGACAAATCCTTTGATGGGTGGACAGCAACTCTCTCTGGAAGACAATTGAAATAAGTTGAATCAAAATCTAAGAGCAGGGACCTGAGGTCTACTGAAAAGATTGCAACTTGAGGTGGAACTGGAGCTTGAGGAACAACAGCAACAGCAACAACAACTGAAGAAACAGCAGGCAAGCTAACTTCATAAGGCATCTCCCCCTGCCTAGATTCAGAGAAGGCTGGATCAAGGCACACTGATGAAGGGATTGCCTGAGGAAATAAGGAGGATAGCCTGGCAGAAAGAGCTGCCACTAACTGAAGTAATGGAGCCAAGGAGGTCTCCAATAGAAGAGATAGCCTGGGGGCTAGCAGTTCATATAACTGGTCAGCTAGGGCTGGAAGATCTACATGCTCAACATGAATGTGAGCAGAGGTAGAGACTGGAGGTGGAGCAACAGGTGATGATTGTGGAGAGCTAGTGGATGGTAGGAGTGATGGTTGAGGGGAGGTGATTGTGGAGATGGAAGACAATGGGATGGAGATAGAGGGTGTGAAGGTGGGTTGATCAAGAATTTCTTGCAGAAGTTGTTGGTAAGAAGTTGATGAGGAGGGTAGCTCAGGAGGAGATGAGGGTGAATCATCCATGAAGGAATCATCAAGAAGATTGAAGGATGGAATTGTGGATGATGTTTCAATGTCTGGTGGAGGGTAGGAATATAATGGATGGAAGATTTCTTCTGTGACTGGTAGAGTTGGAATTAGAGATGGTATTGATGTTGGAGAAGGGCTGGAAATGATGATAGTGGATGGAGTTTGAATGGTGGATGGAACTGGAGGAGATGGAATTGGAGTAGGAAGAGGAGAAGCAGCAGCAGGCAAGTCATCTGCAGGTGCAGAGACTTGAGGGGAAGTGACTATTACAGTCATGGTGCCTGAAGGTGTGCTTGAAGAGGGCCTGTTGGGCTTTGTTATCTGCATGTCCCATTTGCCAAATAGGGCATAGGACAGTCTCTTTGAAGCATTAATATGTATCCCAGAAGATACAAGCAGAGTAGGGCATCTGTTCTGAAGGAAGAGCCCTAGGATCCTCCCAAAATTCACAAAGTTCTTGTTGATTTTCTTTTTTATCAGGTCAAAGAAGACCTATCCCCAGTTCAACTGTTTCTTGTCCACAATGGCTCTCATCAAGCACAACTGATACCTAGAAATAGTATCATGTGCTGAGTGCTTGGCCAACAAAACTTTGCCTACTACATCATCCAAGAACCTGTATTCCAAAGCTAGGTTCTTCTTCAACAGCTTGTTAGGGTTAGCCTCAAAGTGACCCATTATTGCAAGTAGATCAGCAAATTCCTCTCCATACAGATCAGCAGAATCTCTTCCAGAACTTAACTCAAAAATTCTGTCAGAATGGCTGGAGTCAAGGGTACCTGGGTTCCAGAAATTGAACCAACTATTGTGTTTTGATCATGGTTGTGGGCAGTGTAAACCCACTCCTTAATCTCATCAGCAGGCAGCTTGATCCTGGTGGTCATGATGGTAGCAAGTCTCTGCTCCTTGAAGAGTTCCAAAATATGCTGGAAAACTTGATCAGTAGTGCTGAAGGACTCCAAGTCAATGTAAAATCCAGCATCGAATTTCATTGCGGCAAGAACAGCAACAGAAACGGCCATGGTTACCTGCAAAAATCAGCAAACAAAACGACCAAGTGTAGAGATGTTTGGAGGGAAAGAGAATTTTTGCAGAGAAATTGAAAGCACAAAAGGAGAACGACGGCGAAAAATGAATTTTATATTAGGGTTCGACACAGAAAAGGAAAGATCGTTGAACTCCGTTCGACGATCGGGGATTCTAAAGGAATCTGAAGAGTCTTCAATATCGTGGATCTCCGTTCGACGATATTGGAGAGCGTCGAGCTCTGTTCGACGATAGTTCAGAGAACAAAATCGTCGAGCGCCGTTCGACGATTGTTGACCGGAAGAGATAGTTCAGACTATCTGAGAAACGCTGAACTCAGGTCGACGATTCCAGAAATCGTCGATCTCCGTTCGACGATCTGGGGGAAAATCGTCGAGCGCAGTTCAGTGACCAGAAATACACTCTAGACACTAAGAAAAATCAAGATGTTTGCCTAGTCTTGGTCAATTTTTAAACTTTTAAAATCTTGGATATTATTTTAGATCTCCTCCATCTAACATTCCTAACTGATTTAGGAAGAAGGTGTGTTTCTTTTCATCCAAGGGCTTGGTGAAAATATCTCCCCTTTGCAAATCAGTTGGGATATATTGAAGTTTAATTTTATTCTTCTCAACATTATCCCTTAAGAAGTGATGCATAATTTCTATGTGTTTTGTCCTACTATGGAGGACTGGATTTTGAGCTATAGAAATAGCACTGGTGTTATCACAAAAGATTTTAGACTTCTCTAAGTTGTAGCCATAGTCTAGGAGTTGGTTTTGAATCCACAAGATTTGTGAACAATAATTGCATGCAGCCATATATTCAGCTTCAGCAGTTGAAGTTGACACAAAAGTTTGTTTCTTACAAAACCAAGAGACAAGTCTGTCACCAAGGAACTGACAAGTTCCACTGGTGCTTTTCTTGTCAATTCTGCATCTAACATAATCAGCATCAAAAAATCCAGTTAAATCAAATGCTGAATCTTTTGGATACCAGAGACCTAGATTTGGACAACTTTTAACATACCTGAGAATCCTCTTTACTAGTGTTAGGTGTGACTCTCCAGGGGTTACTTGGAACCTAGCACATATACATGTAACAAACATTATATATGGTCTACTGGCTGTAAGGTACAGTAAAGAGCCAATCATTGCTCTATATGTTGTCTGATCAATAGGTTTCCCATATTCATCAGCATCCAATATAGCATTAGTAGGCATAGGTGTTTTCATGCAAGATGCTTCAGACATGCCAAACTTCTTAACCAATTCATTTGCATACTTGGTTTGAGAAATAAAGATGCCTTCAGCATGTTGTTTGACTTGCAATCCTAGAAAGAAGGATATCTCACCCATGCTACTCATTTCAAATTTAGAATGCATTAGGTTGGAGAACCTTCTGCACAATTTTGAATCAGTAGAACCAAAAATAATATCATCTACATAAATCTGTACTAGTAGGGTATGAGACTTATGGGTTCTAATGAAAAGAGTTTGGTCTACTCTACCCCTTATAAATCCATTTTACAGAAGGAAGCATGCTAGGGTCTCATACCATGCTCTAGGAGCTTGCTTGAGACCATATATTGCTTTGTTCAACCTAAAAACATAATCAGGATGGGTTGGAGAGATAAAACCTGGAGGTTGTCTAACATAGACTTCTTCTTTGATGTCTCCATTGAGAAATGCACTTTTGACAACCATCTGATATACCTTGAAGCCTTTATGTGCTGCATAAGCTAAGAAAATTCTGATGGCTTCCAATCTTGCAACTAGTGCAAAAGTCTGGTCATAGTCTATGCCTTCTTCTTGAGAATAACCTTGAGCAACTAGCCTTGCCTTGTTCCTTACAATTACTCCTTGATCATCCAATTTGTTTCTGAACACCCACTTTGTTCCAACAATGGAGTGATCCTTAGGCTTTGGCACTAGTTCCCAAACTTTGTTCCTTTCAAATTGATGCAACTCTTCTTGCATTGCAATGATCCAGTGTGGATCTTGCCCTGCATCTTGAATGGACTGAGGTTCAATTTGAGATAGGAAGCAAGTGTGCAGCAGGTTTTGGTTGACCTGATTTCTGGTTTGCACACCAGCTGAGATGTCTCCAATTATTTGGGAAATTGGATGGTCTCTTGATGTTACTAAATCAACAGGTGGTGTTGATTGTTCACCAACCTGTGTTGTTTTTTCCTCTTGTGGTACAACAACTGACTCTTCAAGTTGTTTTTCTTCAATATGTTGAATGCTTTCTTCATCTTCACTGCTTTCCTCTTTTTGAGTAACCTGTAACTTGTTCAAGTCTTCAACAAGAGAATGTTCCTGCAAAGGTTCTATGGTAGGAGTGTTCTTCTCCTTGAAAGACATGTTAGATTCATCAAATGATATATGAACAGATTCCTCAATTTTTAGAGATGATTTATTATAAACCCTATACGCCTTACTGATCATGGAGTATCCCAGAAACACTCCTTCATCAGCTTTAGCTTGAAATTTTGCTAAATATCTCTTGTCATTATTGTGTATATAATAAATGCAGCCAAAAACCCTAAAATAATCAACTTTAGGTTTCTTCCCTTTGAGTAATTCATAGGGAGTCTTTCCCTTTAGTTTATGTATCAAACTTCTATTCAGCACATAGTTGGAGGTGTTCACTGCCTCTGCCCAAAAGGATAGAGGAAGGTGAGCATCTGATAACAATGTAGTGGCAGATTCAATAAGGGTTCTATTTTTCCTTTCAGCTACCCCATTTTGTTGAGGAGTTCTAGGAGCTGAGAAAGTATTCCCGATCCCTTCACTCTGACAGAACTCTTGCATAAGAAGAGAATCAAACTCTGTCCCATGATCACTTCTGATCAGGGAAATGTGAGTATTGAACCCAATCTGTATGCATTTGAGAAACTCTGTCAAACACTTAAAGTTATCAGACTTCTTCCTTAGAAAGAACACCCATGTGAATCTAGAAAAGTCATCTATAACTACTAAGGTGTAAGATTTCCCTCCTAGGCTTTGTACTGTAATGGGTCCAAAAAGATCCATGTGTAACAGATACAAGATCCTAGGTGAATCACTCTTATTAAGTGACTTAAAACTATTTTTAGTTTGCTTGCCTAATTGACAAGCCCTGCAGAGTCCTTCCTTCTTGTAGGGGCCAGAAGGTAGTCATCTAACAAGGTTGCCCTTGGATAGCCTAGCAAAAGTTCTAAGGTTTAAGTGTCCTAGTCTCTTATGCCATAAAACATTAGGTCTACAGACAGAATTGAACAGACAAATATCTACATCTGTTGAAAGAAAATCTACTAGATAGATGCTACCTTTCCTTTTACCTGTCAACACAGTTGTGTTGTCCTCTGACTTGATCTTGCATAGAGCTTTGCTGAAAGTCACCTGATAGCCTTCATCACATAGCTGACTGATGCTTATCAAATTATGCTTCAGTCCTTCCACATAAGCTAGCTTTTTGAATGTCACTGTTCAAATTTGGACAGCACCATATCCTTTAGTTTGTCCAAAGTTTGAATCACCAAAAATAACTTTGGGTCCAAGCTTGGCTTTAAAGGATGTGAGGTTGTCCTTGTTTCCTATCATGTGCTTAGAGCACCCACTATCCAAGTACCATTGTTGGTTAGATGTTGGATAGGTCTTCACCTGCACATAAAATAATTCATTTGTTTTTGACCCAGTTTACCTTAGGCCTAGGTTGATAACCTTTAAACTCAGAAATAAAAGACATCCCAGGTTGACTCTTATAACCTTCAGGATGATATCTCCTTGGAGGTATTATCCATTCAGTATAAGGGTTAAAGATTTGGGATGTAGGACCCCTAGGATTGGATTTTGATTTGCCCTTGAAGGAATTTCCAGAGCTCTGATCTCTGTTCGACGATCGTGGAGCTGCGTTTGACCATCTTGGGTCAGATCGTCGAGCTCCGTTCGACGGTCGACTGTGGCAGAGTTCAGGAACTTGAGATCGCCGACCTGAGTTCGACGATTTTGCCTGAGATCGTCGATCTGCGTTCGGCGATCGTCGAGCTCCGTTCGACGATTTCTGCTGGAACTTTATTTTCTTGGGCAGATCAGAATTTTTCCTAACTACCTCTACAACTCTCTTTCCTTTATCAAAAATGAACTTGATTGGGGTTGTTAGAACTATAGGTTGGCTGGATGAAGCACCCAAGCCCAGTGTACTATTAAATCTGGAGTTCACTGTGCTTGTGATGTCCATCAGCTTGATACTTCTCCCATTAAGGGATTCTTCAAGCTTCTTGGCCTCAGATAGCTCACCTTTCAGTGAAGCTATCTGCTCCCTACAGCACTCCAACTCCTGAGAGAGTTTGAGGTTTTCTGACTTTAAGGTATTATGTTCAGATAAATGATTTCTGAGAGAGATAATTTCTTTCTCATATTTTAGTAAGTCTAAACATAATGCTTTAAACTCAGATTTAAAGTCCTCTGAATTGAAATCAAAAGAACTAATTACCTGATCCTCTTCAAGTTGAGTCTCTGAGTCTGACTCTGACTCTTCTTCATCTGAATTATATTAAGAGACATTGATTGCCATCATGCAGAACTCCTTCTCTTCTGCATCATCTTCATCATCACTGGAGCTGGATGAGGCTTCTGATTCCTCTTCAGTTTCACTCCAGGATTCAGCAACAAATCCCTTTCTTGTGTGTTTGTTTTTGCTTGAAGAGGGTTTGCCATTGCCATTCCTCTTGAAGTCTTTCTCCTTTCTTCTTTCTTTCTTGTCCCTTCTGTCCTTGTTTTTGTTTTCTGGACAGTCAGGTACAATGTGCCCGGGTTTCCTGCAACCAAAGCAGATAATTTCCTTATTATTTGACTTATCATACCTTGGCTTATCATGCTCCTTATATGATCTCTTTCTGAAGTCCTTTCTGGCCATCTTGTAAAATCTTTTGGCCAATAGACTGAGCAGCTCATCATTGCCTGTGACTTTGTCTTCAGGCTGATCTTCAGTTGCTTTAAAGGCTATTGTCTTCTCTTTTCTTGTGGCTGGTGAGGCAGCCTTCTGCTCTTCTTCTCTATTTTTGATTAGTAGCTCATAAGATTTGAGCTTGCCCAAAAGAGCTTCTGTGGTGATCTCATTCAAACTTCTGGCATCCTTGATTGGCCAGATTCTTGAGTCCCAAGTGCTTGGGAAGCACATTAGGATTTTTGTCATTAAGTTTAGTTAGTGATATCTCCTTATCCAAAGTCCTGAGTTCACTGACTATCAGACTGAGTCTATTGTACATATCTCCACCTGACTCAGCTTCTCCATTCTTGAAATTCTCATATTGAGATATGAGGTGGGATCTCCTGTCCTTTCTTTCATCAGCTGATCCTGAGACTATTTCAAAGAGTTTATCCCAGATTTCCTTTGCTGAATTGCATTCAGCCAACTTTTGAAAGATGTCATCAGACATGGTTTGGGCTAAGATATTCATAGCCTTTGCATCAGCTACCTTCCATTTCTTGATATCAGCATCTGTTCCTGATGGAGGTGGAACAACATTTGTATTTGAGTTCTCTGGAGGTCTTGGGCAAACTGTCAAAACAGACTTAAAAATATCCTCGTCAATAGAATTCATGTATAATCTAATCCTTGCTTTCCAAAGTGCAAACTTGGACAGATTGCACACTGGAGGTCTGGTGCTAGCATAATCTTTGTTTTGAGCCATGATTGGTGAAAACAAAATCTAATTATAAACTCAAAAGAAAACAAATCTAACTAGGAATCTTTGGGTTCAGGTGTTAGCTTGTGCAACCACCAAGGTGTGGTATGTTTAACCAAACTCGCTTTGATACCAATTGAAAGTTCAGCTAGATCTGAAATACTCTAGAGGGGGGGGTGAATAGAGTATGGTGCTTAAAAACTTTTTACAACAGTTGTTGTAATCTGAGTGAACAGGGAAGCAAATATTAAGTCTAAACACAGCAGAGAACTAAATACAACCTACAAAAGAAACTAATCACAAAACAATCACATATCAATCACAGCCAGAAACAAAAATAAAGACAAGCAAGCCAGAAGATACAAGTAGCTATAGTGGTTCCCCTAAACTTGGGTACATCCACTCTTCTACCACCCTAGGTAGGAATCCACTGCAGGATGAGTTGATCAGGTGTCCTGGGCACCAATGAGCTTTTGATAAGGTGCTCAAAAACCAAATCAGATTTTTTGATCAGGTGTCTTGCCACCAATGAGCTTTTGATAAGGTGCTCAAAAACCAAGCTCAAACTTTTGAAGGGAGTTTGAAAAACCCTTTACAGAGATGGGGATGAGAGAGTTATGGAAGTCTTCTCTTTCTCAAAGAAGCTGAGAAGTCTATGTGGATTTGATGTTGTCAAAGCTCCCCCTGAGTTCTTGAGATGTTCAGGAAATGAAGCTTTGCTGTAGGGTGATAGGCCTTCAGAAGTTGATCTCCAGCAAATGATGATTTCAGCAATAGCTGAAATGTTAGGTGTCTGCAGTCTTTGAGTGATGTTGGCCTTGAACACTTGAATCAAAGGTGATCTGAAGATTTCAGATTTGTTGATCTCCTTTGGTGTGTGTTCTTGTATGAATTCTTTTTGCTCTTTCTCTTGTGAACAGTTGATGTTGAGAAAGATGTTGTTCTAGAGAATATTGTTTCTTGTTATTCTTGTCTGTATTGTCTGTGCTTTCTGTTCTGTGTGTACTGATAATAATCTCAGAGATCAAAAATCTTGAGTTTTATTCTCTGGTTTTGAATAGAAAATCATCCTCTGTCAAGAATAGCCGTTAGACTGTCATTAATTGACTTCCTTAATTGCAATTGTCTTCTGGGGGAAAGTCCAAAGAAACATTCCTTGATAATCCCTTGAAACTTGGTCCAGAATAAATGAAAACGGCTAGAAAATCTTCTAAATTAATTGTTGAATAACTCCTTAACTGTTCTGAATTTGAATCTTGAAAATCCTTGAAGTCTTCAGAAAAACGTCGAACTGAGCTCTGCTATCGTCGAACTGAGCTCAGCGATTTCGACTTATATAGCAACAAAGATCGTCGATCTGAGCTCAACTATCGTCGAACTGAGCTTAGAGATAGAGAATCAAAACTGAGTCAAGATCATCGAACTAAGCTCGAAGATCGTCGAATGGAGTTTGACGATTTGTAGAAGTTGAGCTCAGCGATCGTCGAATGGAGTTCGACGATCCGTCAAAGTTGAGCTAGATGATCGTCGATTGGAGTTCGACGATTCGTCGTACTGAGCTCGACGATATGACTTAGTTTCTAAACTGAAAATCCTTGGTCTTGAGGGAAGCTTCCAAACATAAGTACTAACCCTTGGACTCAATTCTAATTGACCTTTAGAGCTATACAGGAGGTCAAAACAGGTTTCCTAAAGACATAGTGATCCTGACCCAAATTAGTAATAGGGTGTTCCAACAGGGGTAGCTAGGCCAACATGCAAGGGCGGAGCTGATCTCCGCCGTCAATGTAGGGGTTCGGTCTTACAAGGGTGCTTATATCCCAAGGCATCGTCCCATCGTCCGTACTGGGCTATCTTAGAGAAACAGGTCGAAGGCACGTTTCCCAATCCGACCGTTGATCATTCCAGCTCTGCTACACGACTATGAGCGTACATGCACGAGCGAGGGGTAATGTTTTTCCGAGGGTCCTCCAGGACGCACTCGCGACTAACATCTTCCCTTGGGCATATCTTTGCCCTTTGGCTGGTTATCCTGCCTTTGAAAACAATGGGGCTGTTGCCCAAATGAGAGCTCGAAAAGGTTGATCCTTCCTCGAATCCAAGAGGTTGGAGTCTAAACCTGTTCCTGCTAGTTCCACCAGTCGGAGGAGAGATGCAATCGGGGGTAGCTAGGCCGACATGCAAGGGGGGAGCTGATCTCGGCCGACAATGCAGGGGTCCGGTCTTATAAGGGCGCTTATATCCCGAGGCATCGTCCTATCGTCCGCACTAGGCTATCTAGGAGGAACAGGTCGACACCCGGTTTCTAGAATCGATCTCGGAGCAGAACCTTAAGGCCTTAGAAATCTTGAGATGAAAAAGCATAAAGAGAAGCCAAACAGTTTCCACTATCTGTATATATGTATGAAAATATGTACAAATGAAATACATCTCTAACCACTAGGGATAGAACCTTTTCAGGTCATCCCCTCTCCAAGTGCCTCCCAGCTACTCTCCAACCTGATCCTGGAGATAATAGCCTCAGGTGGCCAAGGCTTCTTGGACGATGAAGGGATCTTCCCAATTAGGATGTAGCTTGCCAACTGTTGCCCCTCTTCCCGCGGCGTCCACCTTCTTCATGACTAGATCTCATGCGAGGAAATGCTTTAGGCGGACATTCTTGTCGAAGTGCTTTGCCATGCACTGCTTGATCTCCTCTTGGCGGACGAATGTCAATTGACGGAGCTCTTCAACGAAATCCAGCGAGAGCCTTTGAGAGTCTTCATTCTCCAAGCGCCATTCTTCGTTGTCGTCTCCAGCCGCTATGACTCTCGGGCTCCGAACCTCAAACTCCACTGGGATGAGTGCCTCAGACCCGTGGGACAACTTAAAAGGGAGTTTCCCTCGTGGCCGAGTTTGGAGTTGTCCTTAGAGCCCAAAGGACTGAGGGGAGCTGCTCTGCCCAATTTCCTTTCAAGTTGGTGACTTTCTTCTTTAGAAGATTGATGATCAACTTGTTGGCGGCTTCCACTTGTCCATTGCTACAAGGATGATGTATAGAGGCGAATCGAAGATCCATCCCTAGCTGCTTGCAGAAGTCCTCTAACTCCAAGCCGGCGAACTGTGGCCTATTGTCGGTGACGATGGCGAGAGGAATCCCGAACCTGCATGCAATCTCTCCCCAAATAAAATTCTTTACAATTTGCGACGTGGTCTTGTCCAGAGCCTTTGCCTCGATCCATTTGTAGAAGTAATCGATCATGACAAGCACGAACTTCCTTTGTTCACTGGCCTGAGGAAATGGGTCGATCAAGTCCATCCCCCAGATGGCGAAGGGCCATGGAGCTGTGATCGAGCGCAGATGCTGGGCTGGTTGTAGTTGAAGAGGCGCGAAGAGCTGACATTGGAGACATTTTTTGGAGAAGGCTTCCGCATCTTTCCGAATGGTGGGCCAGAAATACCCGTGCCTTAGGATTCTTTGTTCGAGAGTGCGAGTCCCTGAGTGGCTGCCACAATCTCCCGAGTGGATCTCCTCCAGGACATGAGGGACTTCAATCTCCGACAAACACCGAGCTAGAGGGCCTAAGATGGTTTTGCGATAGAGCTCTCCTTCCTGTAGTAGATAATACACGGTTTTGTAACGGAACTTCCTCTGATCCCCCTCGCTGGCGGAAATCTATCCCATTATTAAGAAAGAGACGAATGGATCCCACCAGGATGTCCTCTACTCGATCTCCATCATCTCCTCCTCTTCGATGGATAGTCGGAACAGTTCAGTCACGGTCCCCCCAGCCCGGGGACCGTACTTGGCAAGGTAGTCGACTTCTGAATTCTCTTCACTGGGTACGTGCTCGACGAAGAAAGATTGAAACCCCCCGATCAGACCTTTTACTTTGATTAAGTATCTCTGCAGGATCGGATCATTCACCTCAAACTCGCATTTGATCTGGGACGCAACTACCATCGAGTCGGTGAAGGCCCTGATATCTCGAATTGCCAACTCCTTAGCGAGACGCAAGCCAGCCACCATGGCTTCGTACTTCGCTTGATTATTTATAACGGGGAAGAGGATCTCGACTGCTTGCTTGATCCTGGTCCCCTGGGGGCTTACTATCATGACTCCGGCTCCCACAGAACATCTGCCCGAAGCTCCATCCACAAACATCTTCCATGAAACTGGGCCAGAAGAGCCCTCCTCTCCTTCCACCTCGGCTGAGAAGTCGGCAAGGAAATCTGCCACTGCTTGCGCCTTGATCGCTACCCTTGGAGAGTAATAGAAATCAAACTCGCTAAGCTCCACCACCCACTTTGCCAGCCTGCTAGAATGCTCTACTCCATCTAAGATACTGCATAGAGGATGATCGGATACAACCCTTATGGAGTGAGCCTGAAAATTCGGACGGAGCCTCCGAGATGATACCAGAGCAAACACCAACTTCTCCAAGATAGGATATCTTGTTTCCGACTACCGCAGCACTCTACTCACATATTAGACAGGGAGCTGCCTCTTGCCTTCCTCTCGGACCAATACTGAGCTAACCGCCTCTGCTCCCACTCCCAAGTATAGAAAGAGATCTTCGTTACCCCGCGGGCCTTGGAGGACAGGAGCTTGGGTTAGCTGTTGCTTGAGCTTTCTGAAAGTCTCCTCACACTCCGCGGTCCACTCGAACTTCTGATTCCCCCGAAGAGTTTTGAAGAATGGAGAGCACTTCTCCCCTATCTTGGATAAGAAACGGTTAAGGCCTGCTAGCTTTCCCGTCAACCTTTGAACCTCCTTTGGATCCCTTGGGGACGCCATCTCCAGAATGACCTTTACTTTGTCGGGATTAGGTTCCACCCCCTGGGAGTGAGGAGGTGACCTAAAAACTTCCCTCTTCCTGTACCGAAGATGCACTTGGCCGGGTTGACTTGCATCTTGTACTTCCTCAGGGTAGCAAAATTCTCCACCAGATCCGTCATGTGCTCCGCAACACTTTTGCTCTTGACGAGATGATCATCCACATAGACTTCCAAGTTCCGCCCCTTCTGCCCCTTGAAGATTTGATCCATCATTCTCTGGTAAGTTGTGCCTGCGTTATTGAGCCCGAAGGACATCATCTTGTATCTATAGCATCCATCGCTAGTTATGAAGGAGACGTCGCGGCAGTCGGGGGATGCATCCGGATCTGGTGATACCCCTGAAAAAGCATCAAGAAAACTCATCACAGGAAACCCGACGGCGGAGTCAACTAGCGCGTCGAGTTGAGGCAAGGGGTAGCAATCCTTCGGTCAAGCTTTAGTCAACATGGAAAAGTCAATACATAGGCGCCAGCCCCCTCCTGGCTTCTTCACCATTACAATATTGGAGAACAAGCCTAGATACTGGATCTCCGAGACAAAACCTGCCTCCAGAAGCTTCTCTACCTCCTCCCTAATCGGCCCGGCCAGCATGGCGGCACTCTTCCTCTGCTTCTGACAAACAGGAGCCACCGTGGGATCCAGGTTGAGGCGATGACAGGCAACATTGGCGTCGATCCCTGGCATCTCGGCGGTGCTCCTTGCGAAGACGTCGACGTTGTCCTGCAGGCAAGTGACCATCTCTATCTTCCCTTCCAGCGGCAGGGATCCTCCAACCTTTAGCAGTCCTGGCTCTCCTCCCTAAGAGATCACTTTCACTTCCTCCACCTCTTTCGCGGTACACAACCCCTTCTTCTTCTCCAGCAGCTCCTCCAACTTCTCCGCGTCACCCATCCAGCTGATGGTGCTGGCAGCATTCAGGTAGCACTCCCTGGAGGCCTTGGGATCTCCCCTGATCCTAACCTGAACATCCCCCCGGTAGTACTTCAGGCACTGGTGATAAGACGACGAAACGGCCTTGAAATAGTTGATGAGGGGCCGCCCGAAGAAGGCATTGTATCCGCTTGGTGCTTCGACAATGATGAAGTGGCATCAGATCGATGTTTCGCCAAGCGTAACCAGAAGCTTAACCGCTCCGTCCTCCTCTTTCTTCTCTCCTAAGAAGCCAAAGAGAGGTCTATTTGCTGCCTGGACCCGGGATGCTTCCACCTGAAGTCCGACAAAGGTTCTCTTGAAAATGACATTCACTGAGCTCCTGTTATCCACGAGGATTTGGTCGACGGTGAAGTCCTCGATGGAAGCTTGAATTACCAAGACGTCATGGAAGGGGTTTTCATTCCCCAGCATGTCCTCCTCCGAGAAGGTGATCTCTTCCAACGGCGGCGGGTTCTGTGACGTCGAGGCAACGTTCTTCCGATAGATCTGGTGGAGGCTTCCCTTGAGGGAACTCCGAGTCCGGCCCCTCCGTTGATCACCCCTACATGCCGCCTCCCGGGCCATGTATCACTTCTCCACGACCTCCCAGGTCGACTCGATCTTCATTCCTTCTCCTCGCTGGAGCTTGGAATGCCACCTGCCCCGCCCGGGCCTCCTGCCTCTGCTGCTCTCTCTCCGCTACTCCCACTTCCAACCTCCTCCTTGCTTCCCAAAACTCCGGGCAAGCCAAGGTCTCGTGCCCCTCTACTCGATGATATCGCAGTAGAGGGGAATATCCGCCTCCTGATGCATCGCCTGTTGCTCCCTCCGGTGCCGCTTGTTGTCTTGGCAAGCGATGGACATCATCCCACTTCTTCCTCCTCCTCCTCGGCTTCCCTCCTGCCGGTTACCATTCCTCCTCTCTTCCTTAAAGTGTTTCCTTGCTGGTGGTCTCCACTGGGGCCGATTCTCGGGATACTGGAATCGCCTTTCTTCCCCTCTTCTTGCCCTGGCCTCCATCGTCCTCCTCTCTTCCTGCCTTTGTGGCCTCTCCTGCCTCCTCTCCTCAACCCTCCTGGGCTCTTCTCTCGTCCTCCTCTCTTCTCTTCTCGACTCTTCCTTCCTCATCCCTTCCTGCCTATCTGGCATCCTCCTCATCTTCGACCCCGAAGGTCCTGCTCTTCCCCTCTCCCTCGAGTCATCTCCATCCAGCCTAGCCAAGAAGTCCTTGTTCTTCTCCTCTTCGCGAACAAAGGTGTTCTCCCTCTCTATCATCTCTTCAAAATATCTCGGGGGGTTAGACCACATCTTCATGCTGAACAAACCTTACTTCAGCCCGAACTTCAAGGCCACCATCAAGGTAAAGTTGTCCACCTTCTCTACCTCCTGGATCTCCTCTTGGAAACGGTCTACGTAGTGTCCCAAGCTCTCGTGCTGCCCCTACGTAACCTTGAAGAGAGACGTCACCTCCTTCTTCCTCTTCTTTGATGTCGCGAACCTCGCCATGAGGCCCCGACGCAGATCGGGGAAATAATACATAGACCCTGATGGCAGTTGATGGAACCAGTCTCTGGCATTCCCTTTTAGGGTGATGGAGAAGAACTGGCACTTGAAGTCGTCGGACATGTTGTGCATAGAGACGATGTCTTCGAACCATTGAATATGTCTGACAGGGTCGTCCCTGCCAGAGTAGTAGGTGAGGACAGGCTCTCTGAACCCTTCAGGGACTGGGGCTGCGAGGATCTTGTCACAGAAGGGGCTCCTCCATCCCTGGCGGTGACGAGTTTCATCCTCGCTGGAAACGGCATACTCGCTGCAGTGTCGAGTATCTCTAAACCTCGCCGGCGACATTAGATCCCGAAAGTGGACCCCTTGACTGCCCGCCGGATAATATCGTGACTGCATCAGCCGCTCCTCTCTCACCCAAGCGGGCTCCTTCCCTTCTCTCCTCAGCGGCGCTTCCTCCTCCACCGGTGTCACGCGACGGGGAGATGTCGTCGTGACATCCGGGCGATGAGCAAACCCGACGAGAATGGTCTGCTCGATCCTCCTCGCAAACTCTTCAAACACGGCAACCATCACAAACTCGCCACCTCGCGCGACATCCCCTCCTGCCGAGTTGCCGACCAACTCTCCATGCTCTCCACGATTTGCCATCTTACTAAACCACAAAACTTTCCTCCTTGGTTGCGATCTATGCTCACCGCACCAAGTGTTGAAGTCGGGAAAATTCCCAACCTCGAATTCGGACCAAAGCCACCTAAGGTTACCGACTCAGAGGTTAGATCAGATGGCTGGGGTGACTAGGATGAAGAATCAGGTCAAACAGGACCTCAGATGTTGCGGCAGGAAGGACCCACCACATACCCGGATGCTCAAAAGGAGCAGCCCCTTCTCAACCAAAGATGGTCGAACTGGGTATGAGGGATACTAGCTGATGACGAAGTCGCAAGGTCGCGACTTGATCTCTAAGGAAGAGGAATCCAAATACCTGGCTAGTATCTCAGAAGTGAAGCTCGTGAGTATCCTGCAGCGGATTTCAAGTGCCTCGCCTCATACCCCTGGGGTCAGAAGGGGGCGGGGTCATATATATACCCCACCCCCTAGCGACTAGGAGACTTCCAGGGGAACTCGCACGGGCTGGGCGAGTTTCTCGCCTAGTCGCCTACCTGTCGAGTATGCGAGGCGAGCTCGCCTATACTCGCTCAGGTCTTCCGCGATCTTATATGCTGTCTTTAACTCCTGTCTTGACTTGTTGACCTTGACTTCTGCTGAGCTGGCTGTGGTAGGACCCACCCTCGAAGAATACGGGTTGTACACTAAGCTGTCACTGTTTACTAGAATCCTTTTGACACAGAAACTGGGGTCTCTGATCTTGGTGTTAATGACTAATGGATTCGAATGCGGCATAAACAATCCTTTTAAATCTTATTCCCCAAAACTTATCGCCCCTTCATTTTGGAACTTCTGGCATTCTTCCAGGGGTCATGTGCTGAGATCGATAATGGCTAGGTGACCCCCCCCCCCCGAAGATGTTTCTACTATCCCGACAACTTGTCTGCCCCCTATGGTTTCTGGTGGGGGTGCAGTTGGTCTCTCCTGGGCTGCGCCTGGTGATTGCAAGTTTGGTCTTGAAGGAACCTTCCCCGGATTCCTTGGCGAATCAGCCGCTCAATCTTATCTTTTAGTTTAACACATTTTTTGGTTGTGTGGCCTGTTTGTTGGATCTAGAGGCGCCCATAGTGCGGGGGGGGGGGGGGGGATAAGGGCAAATAATATTTTTACATAAATGTAAACCTTAGGTAAAATAATTGAGAAAGTTAAGAAGATGTTTTTCACAACTATAAATATATTTCAAACACTCAAAAATTTAGCGAAAATGAAATGATGACTTTATTTCATGAGTAATGAAAACATAAACAAAGATTCCAATAGAGCTTGAAATCAAGGCTACAAATGAAAAACTTCTTTTGATTTTTCACTGGTCCTTCCTCCAAGGACTGGTAGGTTAATGTCTATCTCTCCATAGATACAACTACTATCCTTCCCTAGATCACAGATGATGATTTCTAAGCTCACACGGAGTCGCCACGCACAGGTGGCGATTTCTGTACCGATTACACAGAATAAAGAAAAAAATTACAAAATAGAAATCTGAAATGAAAACTCTCTCTAGTTTAGAGCACTTGAAGAATACGATGAATCCTTGCTAAGGTTGCTAGAGTTTTATAACATGAATGGTCTATTCTTCGCTCTTGAACTTGTTTGCACACTTAAGTATTTTTCTGGTTCCACTGAGTTATCAGGGTTGGAATTCTCAACACAAAAGCTCCTAGAGGTGTGTGTATTCAAATACATAAAATTTAGCCAATTTTAAACTTTTTGCACCATCATCCCGCGATAGGTAGATATCGTCTGCGCGATATCACCTCATGCTTCCACGTGGCCCCAGATTTTGAAAATTTTCATTTTTGACATGACGAACATAAAGAAGATAAATTTCCACTTAAGGTAGGTAATCCTTTAATTAATTTATCTTTTGACAATTTTAAAATTAACTTGGCACTAGAATGACCAAGTCGCCTATGTCACAAATCTAACTCCTCATTTTTGGACATAAATCATTTTAAAGATGAATGTGAAAGATCATGAAATTATATCATATAAATATTTTGAGATCTTGGTGCAGTAAGAACAATATCATTTGTTTTAGAATCAAAAAATTTGCAAAGATTTGTAGAACAGTCAAATAAAACATTTTGGCCAATATCACATAACTAACTTATAAAAATCAATTGTGTTTTAAACCTTTTATATTCAAAATATTTGATATAGAAAAAGATTCTCTACCTACTACTTCGATGTCTATGATCCTTCATTTACTATTGTCGTCAAAAGTCACTACTCCTTTCTTTATTTTTAGGCTAATGAACTTTGACTTGTTGCCCGTCATGTGCTTTGAAAACCCTGAGTCTAAGTACCACATGTCATCCTTGTCCTTAGCCTGCCAACGCACCTATAAAGAAGATAAGAGTAAAGATTAGGTTACCCAAGTAGTGAGAGTGTCACTCAAAGCATCCTGATGGTGATCAAAGTAGAATCAACTACCTGTTGCCCCTAGGTGGGTATAAATAGGCAAACCGAAGGAGTTTCTACAGGTATTGGATATCCGTGTATCTGACACGACCCGTTATGCCTTCGAACCCATTAATTGCCAAATATACACTAATAATCTCCTCTTATATTTGTGACAAATAACGTATATGTTTCGGAGTGCAGAAAGTGGAGAGTATCAAAATAAGTTTCCGACTTTATACATTTCCATAAGAGTTAGCACAGTTTTTAAAGAAAAACATAAACATGAGTTTTAAAACAATAACATAATACATCCAAAAAAGGTGCTACTCAATAATAAATAAGTCTGGAAAAAAAATGACAATGGATAAACATGTAACAAGTCTACCCAGAGAGTAGATCATCATCATCCATGTCAAAGTCCATTTTCTTTCCTCCATATTCACCAGTGCCTGCAAGGAATTTTATGAGTAAAACTCTATGAATTCATAAACATATGCAGTGACGTATCAAAGTAAACTAGCTCTACCTAAATGAACTTAGTACTTATAGCAGTAGTGAAGTAACACTGTCAGCATCTCTATCCAGTCTAGCTAGGACCAGTCAAGTTTTGATTTTAATAAATCAAATGTTGTTATTTTACTCATTAGTAACCATTATGTACCTCAACATATGATTTGGCAAACCGTAATTTGCAACATTATCAAATGTGGAATAATGTGCTATGATCACTGGTGTTATATTAACACATACAATGATTTTTCTATTTCCAATTGAATAATTCTCAAATCAACTTACAATGAGAAAGATGTTAAGTCATCAGGTGTGGAATGACTAGCATCTAACCATCTTGGACTTTCATCACGAAATTATTTATGGTTTTCAGTCTGTTATTAGATGATTGAATGTTGCAACTATAGATTCTTGCTATCAAAACATAAACATAAGATAAAGTTTCATATTTTTATGAACTTTAATCTCATCTCCCCCAATGTTTTTATTGTGAGAACTCTATTTAAGCTCTTTGTCAAGGCGTCTGCAACATTATCTTTCGATCTCACATCCATAAGGGTCAAAATCCATTGACTCGTGAGAGAGGTCAATCAGGCTTGTTTCATCATAAGTTGCCTTCTTTTACTTTTGAATGAAGTGTTCGTAACAATCATTTTCGTAGCCTGATTGTCGCAGTAAACTGCAATTGAACTCAACTTCAGGCTCGACAGTGGAATGTCCATCACCAAATCTATTATCCACTATTCTTCTTCTCCCGCTGAAGCTAGAGCGTAGAGTTCGAATTCCATAGAAGATAGTGCAATACATGATTACCTCTTGGATTTTCATGCTACAGTTGCTCCTCCTAGTATGAATATAAAACCACTAGTGGACTTATTGTCGTTGATTTTTGAGCACCATGATGCATCAAAATATTCTTCCAAAACTGGAGGATGACCATGGCAACATAAAGCATACTTTTGAGTGTGCTTTAGGTATCGCATAAGCTTATCGAGGGCATCTCAATGGTCTTGACTAGGATTATTAGTGAATCTGCTCAACATGCTGACTGTAAAGGCTATGTCAAGTCTTGTGCAGACAATAGCATGCATGAGACTACCAATCAGTTTATCATTATCTAACTGTCTAATCGCAGCTCCATCATTGGGCTTCAAGTGATTATTATAATCGTAAGATGTCTCCCCTGCTCTACGTTCACTGTATCCTTACATATCCAACATGGAATTTATGTAGTGGCTAGTATAGTCTCAGCTACACCTAAGTATTTAATGTTAAACTCTTTCATTAATTCTGACTTAACATCATCCACTATGGATTGATCAGAACCAAGAATCAACATATCATCCACATACAAACATATTATAGCGACTTTGTTCGATCTATTACGTATATAAAAACATTTGTCCGAGAGACTTGACATGAATCTCATGTTCCTTACATTATAGTCAAACGTTTCATGCCATAATTTTGGTGCTTGTTTTACTCTATATAGCAACTTGATTAACTTACAGACTTTACTTTCGTGATTGTCTACTATGAAACCTTCAAGTTGGCTCATGTATATTTCTTCGGTCAGATCTTCGTTCAAGAACGCAGTCTTAACATCCATTTGATAAACAATAAAGTTCCCAATAGACACAATAGCAAGGAGTATCATAATGGTTGTTAAGTGACACACTAGTGAATATACATCAAATTAATCCACCCCACTAACTTGTGTGAAACATTTATAGTTACCAGGCATGTTTTATACTTAGCTAGGCTACCATCAGGATTGAGCTTCTTTTTTAGAACCCACTTACACCTTATAGTTTTAGCCCCTTTTGGCTTATCAACCAACGTCTAGGTGTTGTTCTGAAGCAAAGAGTTCATCTCTTCATCAATGGCTTCTTTCCAGAGTAGTGAATCCTTTGATCTCATTCTCGAACAAACTGCCATGTCGCTCGGAAATTTTGCCTCTCCCTGTAACTGCTACTCTTGAATCCTATAACTACTCGAATCGCCGACTGTAGAGATCAACTTCTTCGTTGCTGCAATCGGCAAGGAACAAGCATATTTTGTCGCTTGGTTTCAGACAGAAGGAACATGAATATGACTAGCGTTTGTGTAATGCCCCGAAAATTGTATTTGAGTTGGCCGCGTTAAAAAGGGATTTTGGTGCCTATATTGGGGTACACGGCCTAGGACACGGGCGTGTCCAAGGCCGTGTCTAGCATGGTGTTTTGGCCAATTTTTATCCCGAGAAGGACACGGCAAGGAATACGGCTTAATGACACGGGCGTGTCATTTGACACGGGTGTGTGCCTACCCATGTCAGTACCCGTGTTTCCAAGGGTCGTGTCGGTTGGCGTAGCGGTTATATATGACATGCCTCTGGACACGGGCGTGTAGAGGACCCGACACGGGCGTGTCGAGTGAGACACGGGTGTGTCAGAGCCCTGTAAGTCTCTGTGTTCGATGATCGTGCCTGGATCGAGGCACACGGCCTGGGACACGACCGTGTGCCAAGCCGTGTTCTGCCCAGGTCTGTTGATTTTTTGTGCGGATCAGAGCCGTTCGATTTCTTTATTTTAAATCTGACAGCCCTGGGGAAACCCTGCTCTGTTAAGGTAGGAAATAGATGATCAATTCCTCATTTTCTCCCTTAGTCTCTCTCTCTCTCTCTCTCAAGGAGTTGGAAAGAGGAGGAAGAAGGAGGAGTTTTCCGGCCGCCGGCGGAGCATCCGAGCACCATTTTGAGATCTGAGAGCGGATCCGTAGTGAAAAGTTCGTTGTGAAGATTTTCATCCGTGTAGTTTTCTATGGCGCCAAAGCGTACTACAAGGGTAACGATTCTCAACTTGAGCATGTGAAGCTCTTCATTTATGCATAGGGAAACCCGCTCCCGTGAGTGTGCGGTGAGTGCGTGGTGTTCCTTGGGGTTGATGTGAATAGTTCCCCTTGTGTTGCATATAGAGTCCGGAATCGAAGTACGGGCATAAGCATTGTATGTGAAGCCTACCCAGACGTGTATTATCTAGATCAGTGATGTTGCGTTTGATATGTTTTGCTGGAGAAGACTCCGTGCTTTGGGTTTTTGGGTTTCTACGCGGTAGATTGAAGCAGGGATCCTTGGGGATTAACTCCAAGGCGCACCCGGAAAACTGAGAGGAAACGTATTCTGCTAACTTGGCGGTTAGGGAACCGGCCTTGAACATAACTGGGTTATGTGATTGTTTGGAAAAGTTTTGGGATCCGAGAGAAGCTTGGCCCGTGCGTACGTCTTAAGGTGACTACATGTTGTGAGCAACGGGCAAGTGGAATTGGACCTAGGCTATGTGGTTCAGTGCGAGAGACCCGAAAAGGGGACTGGCCGTTGGCATAGTCGGGAGCCTTAGACAATGGTCAGAAAGGCTAAATGCTCACGTGGTTGCCATCTTGGTGGTGGTGGTGAAGACACTGAAGTGTCAGGATTCACCGTTAATGTGCCATGAGTGCACAGGGTGTTTGGCCATGCGAGCCTACACCTGTGGCGAAATGTAATTGTATTTTATTGTTTAGATGGGCTAATGTTATGCAGGGAAAGAGCACCTTCGTCCCGAGTAAGGGGCGGGGTCGTTATAATTTGGTCGGCTTTTGCTGACCATTACATTGTTTGCCACCGTGCGGTGGAATGTTGCTTGCAGGTGCTGCGGACCCGAGTACAAGTTAGCGGGCTGGAGCCCATGTTGCTGTGCTGGCCCTTTAAGGCCGTAAAGAATAGTTGTTTTTATTTTGTCATGTGTGGCCAGCCTGCGAGCCGATGTTTGTAAGACACTATCTTATTAAGTGAATATTTGTAAGGCCATAAGGCCGTGTACCCTTTCAGTGTATTTGGTTTACATTCATATTGTGTGGATGTGGACATTTATGTTTATGGATTTAAGTTTTGGGTTCTTTCAAAGATTTAAAAGTTTCCGCTAGAATGCTCTATGTAGGACGAGTAGTCCTAATTAGATAGTTTGGATATTCTTACGTAACCCTTCTAAATGTCTGTGGTATATGGCGTCGGGTTCCAGCTGGACCTTCTGTTATATGCCATGTGACGGATGGGGGTGTTACAAT
The DNA here is from genome assembly GCA_039583875.1 of Platanthera guangdongensis. Classification (NCBI taxonomy): domain Eukaryota; kingdom Viridiplantae; phylum Streptophyta; class Magnoliopsida; order Asparagales; family Orchidaceae; genus Platanthera; species Platanthera guangdongensis. Next base: position 72,592,733 of record CM077158.1, on the reverse strand, counting down.
TTGGTATCAGACTTCTGGTTACGGTCAGCCTTAAATGAATTCGTGGGCGAATTCTTTTAAGGGGTGGTGAGCACATGTGTGGTTCATCGTTATAACATTAAAAAGAACCCATGAATATCCACTTAGGAATGAAAAATACACGTGTTTGAGGAACCTGCGTGTTCCTATAATTGCTTTTTGCAATTCTGTTTGGTCACTTATTGGTATTTTGTACGACTATAGGTGACCGGGAGTGGCGCAGAGCCGATAGAACATCTGGTTTTTGAGGATTATAGTGCACCCAGCGACATGCTTGAGACCCCTCCATCGTTTGAAACCATAAGAAGGATTGTTGAAGTGGTGCTCGCTGTGACTAGTGCACAACAGGGAAGCAATGTGCAACCCTTTGTCCCTGAGATGACTTCAATGCCGGGTAGTGTGTTGGATCAAGTGACATTTAGAAGGCCATCAGGTCAGCCGTTGAACATGTGCTTAGTGCAAGGTACGCACTCGGTTGATGAGTATTTGCAGGCGTTTCTTTTGATAAGTTGCTACCCATACTTTGGGTTGGAGAACGAGCAGTCTATAGTTGATAGATTCTATAATGGTCTGCGTGACGAACTGCGAATTCTACTGCTAGGACCAAAACTATTGGGATTCCGAGCCTTGGTGGAGTCGGCTAGATCTTTGGAAGTAGATATGGGGAAAATTCACCAGATACCAGTGAGTAGGGTATCGAACTCTGCAAGTCCTATGAGGGCTGCATCTCGCAGAACGCTGAAAAAGAGAGTTAGATCATCGACTGGCAAGTTTACTTACAACTGTCATACTTGTGGCAAGAAAGGGCACTTTGCCCGAGATTGTCGTAATGGCACACAGAAGATAATGAGAGTTAAGACAGCAGCAGCCATTGGGAGGAAGACAATTACATGTTTTAACTGTGCGAAGCCGGGACATTTTGCCCGAAACTGTTGGCGCGGATGACGGAAGTCCGAGAAGAAATCTGGAGATTTCTACGAGGAGAAGGGCAAGGGGTCGGAGACAACCGCATCGCACTATGCCCCAATCCAGCCAAAAGTGTGCAACCTTAGACAGCAGGAAGACACAAAGCAGTTTGACGTGGTGACAGGTATGTATAGTAGGTTAGCTTTAAATATTTGTTTCCCTACGCATTTTAGCCTATGACTGATTGTGTTAGGCTTGTTTAGATTGTCGATTGTCCGGCGAGGGCACTGTTCGGTGCAGAAGTTTCGCATCCTTTCTGTCCGAAGAGTTTCTATCGCGCATTAGAGTACTTCCTTCGATGGCAAAGGTCAAATTGGATGGGATGCTACCTACGGTTGCCCTATGTGTGTGGATAAAGCTTATGGCGTTAGGGTAAGGCGTGGGAGTCACGTCGATGACTTGCGAGCGTCGCTATTGCTGATAGTTGCATGCGATGTGATCTTTGCTATGGGCTGGCTCTCGGAGCAGCAAGCATGCATTGACTGTAGTTGCAAGGTGGTCAGTTTTGAGCTAGTTGTGAGATGGCATTTGCGGGCATGAAAGAGCAGGACGTTGACGTCTGCCCCTCAGGTGATCAAGGCTGTTCGGTCTGGGGCAGAGCGGTTTGTCACTCTAGTGCAGACTTTGATGCCTAGGCCTAGTCAGGACAGTATCCCAGTTGTGTCCGAGTATCCTGATGTGTTCCCGGATGATCTCCCAGGAGCTCCTCCTCAGCGGGAGATAGACTTTACTATTGAGCTGGTACCGGGTGCCAAACCGGTGTCATGCTCCCCCTATCAGATAGCGCCAAAAGAGATGGCGGAGTTGAAGGTACAACTATAAGAGTTGTTAGAGCAAGGTTATGTGCGTCCAAGTTCGTCGCCTTGGAGCGCAACGGTTCTCTTCGTTAAGAAGAAAGATGGGAGCTTGCGGCTTTGTATCGACTACCGGGAATTGAATAAGCTTACGAAAAAGAATAAGTATCCGATCTCGAGAATTGACGATCTATTTGATCAGTTGGTTGGGTCAACGGTATATTCGAAGTTAGATCTGAAGTCCGGTTACTACCAATTGAGGATAAGGGAGAGCGACATCCCAAAGACAGCATTCAGTACGCGGTTTGGGCATTACGAGTTTGACCAATGCGCCATCAGTGTTTATGGATCTGATGAACATGACGTTCAGAGAGTACCTGGACCATTTCGTGATAGTATTTATCGATGATATCATGGTGTTGGAGACATTGAGGAGAAACTAGTTGTATGCTAAGTTCTCCAAGTGTGAGTTCTGGTTATCCTCGATAGCGTTCCTTGGTCATGTTGTTAGTGGAGAAGGGATGGCTGTGGATCCGGCGAAGATAGTGGCGATATGGGAGTGGCCTGCTTTGACTACAATGGCGGAGGTCCGGAGCTTTCTGGGGATTGCTAGCTACTACCGGCGCTTCGTAGAGAACTTCTCGCGGATAGCGCTACCACTCATGACTTTAACTAGGAAGAATCAGAAGTTTGTGTGGTCTTCGGAGTGTGAACAGACTTTTGAAGAGTTGAAGAGGCGGTTGACCATGACGCCTATTTTATGTTCCCCAAGTGGAACCGAAGGGTTCGAAATCTATAGTGATGCTTCAGGCAGTGGTTTGGGATGTGTTCTACTACAGCATGGGAGTGTGATAGCCTACGGTTCACGACAATTGAAGGCTCACGAGAGAAATTATCCGGTCCATGACTTGGAGTTAGCGGTCATGATATTTGCTCTAAAGTTGTGGAGGCACTATCTGTACGGTGTGAAAGTCGATATATACACCGATCATAAGAGCTTGAAGTACTTGTTAGATCAAAAGGATCTGAACATGATGCAGCGGAGGTGGATGGAGTTCCTAGGGGACTACACCTTCAAGATACATTATGTGCCAAGGAAAGGTAATGTAGTGGCAGATGCGTTGAGTCGTAAGGTTCCTGCACATGCCAACTTGTTGTCGGTACATGATGAGAGATTGGTCCGTGAGTTGGAGGCTTTGGAGATATCTTGCGTCGACAAGCAGTCTAGTACTGAGGCGAAATTATTTTGGACCGGGGTGCAGTATGACCTAGCTGATAGAGTTCAGCGGGCTTTGATTCAGGATAATAGCATGAAGCAGATCTTGGATAAATCATTGGATGGGTCAAATTCCCAGTTTGCTGTTGAGGATGGGTTGCTAAGGAAGTATGGTCGCCTATGCATTCCTAGTGTGGATAATCTTCGGGAGGAGTTGATGTACGAGGCTCATCATGTAACACCTCCCTTGTAGTGGACGTATAATATGGGTCCGGCCGGGGCCCCACAGCATACGAACGCCACAGCTTTAGTATTATAAGTTGATATAACTACCCAAACTCAAAACACTTGCACAACACAGCAGAAACAAACAGGACTAGAGGTTATCCACCACAGAAGAGTAAAACAAATGGACTTAAGGCCTAACATCAAGTGTCCAAAAGAGACATAAAACATCAATCATGAATGTGCTCAGCACTCCTAGTCTACCTCGGCATGCAAGCCGGACAAAAGAGTCTCAAACAAACATCATCATCAATGTAGTTCTACAAAAGAGGGAAAAACACTTCATGGGCTTAGGCCTTTTTGGCCGGCGTGCTAGCTCCTGCATGCGATCCTTGCCCTGTAAAAATTATTAGTAACGTGGGTCAGCAAAGGCTGACCTCAAACTGTGTAACAACACATCTCCTCCCGGCCGCCCCTAACGGACCCCGGGGAACCCTCCAACCTGCAAGTCAGCACTTCATATGCAATAAAAATAGCTATAAACAGAAGAACACTAAAACAGGCTTGGATGTCTCAATCATCAAACATGTTCTCTATTGGTTGAGCATATAAAGAAAAGGGCATACTATGCAACATGAATGCAACACCCGGGCTTCACCCAGGGTACCCTACTGCGTATGCATCTAGCACAACATCACATCAATTGGGTACTCACATTTCCCCATTGGCATAAAGCCGCAAACACTAAGGGAGACACCTCTCCCTCAAACGGCGCACAAGCCGCCACAAGGAATTCTTGCCAAGGCCCCACCCGCTCGTGAGCTTAGCCCCGGGCTTGCCTGCAAGCTCTGACGTCTCATGCCAGGATTCCAACAAACACAGACCGACCGATTCTAAGAAGCCTTGCTGGACTCCACCCGCTCGTGGCTTCTTTGCCCGGGCTTGCCCCAAGCTTGGCATTCTCGTCAGTCTCACAGAAGGGGACTAGTCTCGCCGGGACACTCTCCACACATGACGCACATGTCACGGGATAGCCAGCCGACCACGGAGACATAGCCACGCCTTGGCACAACACAAACCAAGACTAAATACATCGTAATCCCTCTTTGTACTGCAGCGTTCCCGCGCACCAAGGAAACCATCTCCAACTCGTGCGGAGCTAAACTTGTCCACCAAGGAAACCATCTCCAACTCATACGGAGCTAACCTTGTCCCTCAAGGAAACCATCTACCGCCACGAGGAGCTAACCTTGTTCGGGTTCGACTACACGTACCTTTTCAAGCAAACGAGACAATCATCACCACAACACAAACGGCATCTTGCCGTAACGGAAATCTCTACGAATCCCTAAGTTCGTATGCAACATCACCGAGTCAGACTAACGGTCGCGACCACGGCTTCACCCACCATGCCTAATCCACTAGCGAAGCGGATCTCTAATGCAAAAATATGCCGGGGACGGACTCAATCAACCCGGAGGTTCCTCTTGAACCTTGGCAAACCAAAACCCCTCTCATTTGCGAGTTTGGTGACCAAAAATTAGAGAGAAAGAAAATAAATGATGCTAGTACATGACTCCTAAGGACCGAGAGGAGAGATGTCGTTACCTTCCGACTCCTCTTCCTTGCCATGGCAAAATAGCCGGATGGAAATCTTCGCAACGATCTAAGCTTCACGGATCCGGACTCGGTTCGCGATTTGGAGCTCCGAAACCCTTCCTACAGCCCAAGACCTTCTTCTTCTTCCTCCTTGCTCTAGCTTTTCTCAAGAACTTATAAAGAGAAGACTTGGAAAACAACGAGGGTTTCCAACCCTAAATTCGGACTTAACTTCCCAAGAGATGGCCTGAACCGTTAGATCCCAAAACCAGAAAAAGAATGGCCGCGATTCGCCTGGAAAATAGAAGATCTGGGCCGAACACGGCCTGACACACGCCCGTGTCCAGGGCCGAACACGGCCTGACACACGCCCGTGTCCAGGGCCGTGTGCCTCATTCGCCGTCTCAAATCGACGCGCCTGGAATCGCACACGGGCATCCAACACGCCCGTGTTCAACCCGACACGCCCGTGTCCCCAGTGACACGGCCGTGTGGCCGGCCGTGTGCCTCCAACAACACGGCCCTGAAACCAACCCGAGAGCTGACACGGCCTGGGACACGCCCGTGTCCCAAGCCGTGTGCCAAGTCTCGACACCCGTCGACAGGCTTTGTGTCGACACCGCGGAAAAACGTCGAGCGAAGATCGTCAACAAAGCGGGACACGCCCTGTGACATGCCCGTGTCACAGGCCGTGTGCCCCAGTCTCGATACCTTGTCGAGCAAAAGTGTCGACACTTGGGACGAGTGTCGACACGGCCTCGACATGCCCTGCGACACGCCCGTGTCGCAGGCCGTTTGCCACCCTCTCGACACTTTGTCGAGCAAAAGTGTCGACACTTGGGCCGAGTGTCGACACGGCCTCGACACGCCCTGCGACACGCCCGTGTCGCAGACCGTGTGCCACCCGCCAGAAACCCAAAAATTTTTCCAGAACTGCAGACTGAACCTCTTGCAAAACTGGGGTGTTACAACTCTCCCCCACTTAACAGAATTTTGTCCCGAAATTTCAAAACAGAAGGGCACAAAACTTAAATTGTACCTGACATGAAGAGTTCTGGATAATCTTCTAACATGGCCTGTTCTCGTTCCCAAGAGAACTCCTCATGACCACAGTTGTCCCATCGAACTTTTACGAGTTTGACTTCTTTATTCCGCAACTGCCGAGTCTCTGAATCCTCTATAGCAATTGGAAGGACTCGCGTCCTCAAGTCTTCCTCAATCGGCACCGATGTCGGCTCAATCACTACGCTAGCCTCCACCAAGGCTTTCCTCAAAACGGAGACGTGGAAGATGTCATGTAATCCACTCAAATCCGCGGACAGCGTCAACCGATAAGCTGCTTCTCCTACCCGCTCAACAATTTCAAAAGGCCCCAAAAACCTTGGACTCAGCTTCTTGAGTCGGTGAATCCATGAGACGCCTTTGAACGGCTTGACCTTCAGATAAACCCAATCACCAACTGCAAATTCCACCTTCCGGTGACGAGCATTAAAATATTTTGCTTGCCTGTCTTGCGCCACCTTCATACGCTCTTGGATGGTCTGTACCAACTTACAAGCGTCAACCACTGCATCCTTTCCCAACAGTTTGGTGTCTCCCGCCTCTGCCCAAGACATTGGCGTTCGACACCGCCTCCCATACAAAGCTTCGTATGACGCCATTCTTATGCTTGCTTGAAAACTATTGTTGTATGCAAATTCTACCATGAAGAGGTGATCCTCCCACCTCTTGCCGAAATCAAGAACGCACATTCTCAACATATCTTCCATAGTACGGTTCGTTCTCTCTGTTTGCCCATCAGTTTGAGGATGGAACGCCGTACTGAACTTTATCTTCGTGCCCAAGCTCTTCTGAACCAATCTCCAGTCCTTAGACGTAAACCGTCCATCTCGATCACTGACTATGCTCTTAGGAACTCCGTGCAGTCGCACAATGTTGCGAACATACAACTCCACCAGCTTCTCCACGCTGTCCTCTTTCCGATTTGGGATGAAGTGAGCCACCTTGGTTAGGCGATCCACGATCACCCAAATAGCATCATTATCATATTGCGCTCTAGGCAAACCATGCACAAAGTCCATGGAGATGTCCTCAAATTTCCACTCAGGAATTGGAAGGGGCTTTATGAACCCGCCCGGTTTCTGACATTCGGCCTTCACCAAGGCACATGTTTGGCAACGACTCACATACAAAGCTACATCTCGCTTCAACCCCGGCCACCAAAAGTATTTCTTCATATCCAAGTACATCTTTGTACTGCCCGGGTGAATGGAGTACTTTGAGAAATGAGCCTCAAACATCAACTCCTCATGGAGATTGCCAAACTGCGGTACACAAACCCTTCCATCCTTTCTCAAGATTCCCCCAATCATCTCCTAGGCGCTGCTCTCGCCCTTTTGAGCCTCCAACACAAAAGGTTGAAACTCCACATCCAATCGAGTCGCTTCCCGAATACGATCGGACAAGTCGTTTTGCACTTCAATCCAGTTCAACCGAGCCACGCTAGACTCGCCTCTCGCAACACATTCCAATCCAAGGGACTCCCATTCCCGTACCAACCGCTCATCATGAGCTTCGATCCAATTCCCTTGCCCTGAGTACTTTCTACTCAACGCGTCCGCCACCACATTGGCTTTACCCGGCGTATACTGAATTGCCACTTCGTAGTCTCCAAGAAACTCAACCCATCTGCGTTGCCGCATGTTCAAGTCCTTCTGATCCAAGAGATACTTCAGGCTTTTATGGTCCGTGAAGATCTCCACCCTTGCGCCATACACATAGTGTCGCCATATTTTCAACGCGAAGATTACCGCCGCCAACTCCAAGTCATGGACGGGGTAATTCCTCTCATGAGGTTTCAGCTGTCTAGACCCAAAAGCTATCACCTTGCCATGTTGCACCAACACGCAACCCAAACCGCATCCCGATGCGTCACTGAAAATCTGAAATCCATCGGTCCCTTGCGGTAAACTCAGGATTGGAGCCATCATAAGCCTCTCCTTCAGAGCCTCAAATGCTTGACTGCACTCTTGGGTCCACACAAACTTATGGTCTTTGCGAGTGAGTGAGGTGAGGGGTAGAGCTATCTTCGAGAAATTCTCCACGAATCTCCTATAATACCCGGCTAGTCCAAGAAAACTTCGGACTTCCGCCACGGTCCTCAACACCGGCCAATCTCTGATGGCCTCCACTTTCGCTGGATCCACTGCCACCCCATCACCACTAATCACGTGGCCCAAAAACGCCACCTTGGCTAACCAGAACTCGCACTTTGAGAACTTTGCAAACAATTGGTTCTCTCTCAACACTTGAAGGACCACTCTCAAGTGGTTCTCATGCTCCACTTCCGACTTGGAGTACACTAAGATGTCATCAATGAAGACAACCACAAACGAATCCAAGTAATCCCGAAATACTCGATTCATCAGATCCATGAACACCGATGGTGCGTTCGTCAACCCGAACGGCATCACCGTAAACTCAAAGTGTCCATACCTTGTGCCAAAGGCAGTTTTGGGTATGTCCTCATCTCGAATTCGCAGCTGATAGTAGCCTGACTTCAAGTCCAACTTCGAATATACCACTGACCCCACCAATTGGTCGAACAAATCATCTATCCGAGGGATCGGATACTTATTCTTGACGGTCAATTTATTCAGCTCTCGGTAGTCTATGCACAGGCGCATGCTACCGTCTTTCTTCTTTACAAACAACACCGGTGCGCTCCACGGTGAGGAACTGGGCATAATATACCCCTGCTCCAACAGTTCCTGTAACTGTACCTTAAGTTCCGCCAACTCCTTTGGTGCCATCCTAAAAGGAGGACGCGACACCGGTCTAGCCTCCGACACTAACTCGATCGAAAAGTCGATCTCCCGCCGAGGAGGCGCTCCAGGAAGTTCATCCGGAAACATATCCCTGAACTCTGCCACCACAGGCACTTCCTCAAAAGATAGCTGGGAGAGACGAACCTCCAACAACGCTACCAGCGCCACACCTCCCTGGTTAACCGCCCGCATCATTTGCATGGCCGTAATTAGGGAATGGGATACTCCACAAAGGCCCACAAATTTGACTTCCGATTGCCCCTTACTCTTTAGGGTCACTACCTTGGACAAACAATCAATGTTGGCGCGCTGCTCTGCAAGCCAGTCCATGCCCAAAATGACATCGAACTCCACTAACGGCAACACTGCCGCTTCCAAAACGAAGTCAACTCCGTCTAGCTCCCAACAGATGCGCCCTCTAGCCCTGGTGGTCATAGATTACCCATTGGGCATGCGCACTTTCAGTTCCGCGTCCGCCGAGAAAGACTCGACTCCTACCCTTCGGACGAAGCTCTCCGCAAGAAAGGAGTGCGATGCTCCCGTATCGAACAATACCCTAGCGGGGTATCCAGAAACTAACACGAAGCCTACAACAAGACAACACATGAAAAAGGGGGTCTAAAAGTATGAAGCACAAATGCAAACTTAAATTTTCTTCATACCTGTCACCACGTCGGTTTGGCGGATCGCTTCTTGCTGTCCAAGGTTGTAAGCCCTTGGTTGCACCGGTTGGAACCGAGAAGCGCTCGACTCCGCCATCTTTCCTTTCTCTGCAGTACTGGGGCCCGAGCGCACAGACTGCTCCTGCTTTGACTCTTGCCCCGCTCCCCCTTGCTGACAAGCACGGGCTATGTGCCCAACCTTCCCGCAGTTGTAACACGTCGGCGGTCCCCTAGAGTGAGAACCCCCAGGCGTCCACGTGCTCCTCTCACCCGACCTGGAAGTGTGAGGCTTCCTCCTCCACCTGCTCCTATCAGACTTTACATGAGATTGGGAGGGCTTCCCTTCCCCGTGCTTGGGAGTAAAACCCTTTCGACGCTGGGTTTGCTCCAGATCATTCTCCAAACTCCTGGCGGCTTCAACTAGCTCATTAAATCCCGCCCTCTTCATGGAGATGAGGGGTTGTCTCAGATTTTCCCTCAACCCTTGGTAGAAGAGGTTATCCCTCTCTACATCATCCGCCATTGTCGTTCTCGCATAACGACCCAAACGGGTGAACTCTTGCACGTACTCATCCACTGTCTTGTCTCGCTGCATTAGATGCAGAAACTGCCTCTGCAGGGCCAACCGTGTTGAAACTGGGATATACCTCTTAAGAAAAGCGTCCCCAAACTCTTCCACTGACGGGGTGCGTCCCGGGAACAGGCGGCCGTTATGGCTCACCCACCACAATTTGGCGTCTCCTTCCAACATGAACGCCGCATACTCAGCTTTCTTTTCCTCTGGCGTCTCTGCCGCCCTTAACAGTTCTTGAATACGAACCCACCAATCCTCCGCATCTGTTGGCGTTCCAACACCCTTGAAGGACGGGGGATGGAAACTCAGGAAATACTTCATCTGTCGGTCTCCATGTCCTACCACCACCCTTTCTGCCAAAGGCTCCACTCGCCTGGCTTCTCCGCCTGGCACGGCCGTCGCCGTGTCCGGTGTAGCAGGGGTTGCTACCTGGGCTGCAACCGCCGCTTGGGCTGCCACCATCGCTTCTGCAAGCATACGACAAAAGTCGGCCGGATTTACACCCGTGCCCAAAAGGCCTGGAGCAGTAGCACTGCTTGCCGAGAGATCATCCCTTGCTCTTGAAGTGCCCGCCTCGTTGCTTGCACTCTTCAGGAAAACAAGAAATAAGGGATTAGTCTCCAATCTCAAGACTAAAACATAAGGACACTCACGGTCCCTCGTTACTCTTATGTGGATAATCTCTCTACGCACTAACCTTGAATCAAACCTGGCTCTGATACCAAATTGTAACACCTCCCTTGTAGTGGACGTATAATATGGGTCCGGCCAGGGCCCCACAGCATACGAACGCCACAGCTTTAGTATTATAAGTTGATATAACTACCCAAACTCAAAACACTTGCACAACACAGCGGAAACAAACAGGACTAGAGGTTATCCACCACAGAAGAGTAAAACAAATGGCCTTAAGGCCTAACATCAACTGTCCAAAAGAGACATAAAACATCAATCATGAATGTGCTCAGCACTCCTAGTCTACCTCGGCATGCAAGCCGGACAAAAGAGTCTCAAACAAACATCATCATCAATGTAGTGCTACAAAAGATGGAAAAACACTTCATGGGCTTAGGCCTTTTTGGCCGGCGTGCTAGCTCCTGCATGCGATCCTTGCCCTGTAAAAATTATTAGTAATGTGGGTCAGCAAAGGCTGACCTCAAACTGTGTAACAACACATCTCCTCCCGGCCGCCCCTAATGGACCCCGGGGAACCCTCCAACCTGCAAGTCAGCACTTCATATGCAATAAAAATAGCTATAAATAGAAGAACACTAAAACAGGCTTGGATGTCTCAATCATCAAACATGTTCTCTATTGGTTGAGCATATAAAGAAAAGGGCCTACTATGCAACATGAATGCAACACCCGGGCTTCACCCAGGGTACCCTACTGCGTATGCATCTAGCACAACATCACATTAATTGGGTACTCACATTTCCCCATTGGCATAAAGCCGCAAACACTAAGGGAGACACCTCTCCCTCAAACGGCGCACAGGCCGCCACAAGGAATTCTTGCCAAGGCCCCACCCGCTCGTGGGCTTAGCCCCGGGCTTGCCTGCAAGCTCTGACGTCTCATGCCAGGATTCCAACAAACACAGACCGACCGATTCTAAGAAGCCTTGCTGGACCCCACCCGCTCGTGGCCTTTTTGCCCGGGCTTGCCCCAAGCTTGGCATTCTCGTCAGTCTCACAGAAGGGGACTAGTCTCGACGGGACACTGTCCACACATGACGCACATGTCACGGGATAGCCAGCCGACCACGGAGACATAGCCACGCCTTGGCACAACACAAACCAAGACTAAATACATCGTAATCCCTCTTTGTACTGCAGCGTTCCCGCGCACCAAGGAAACCATCTCCAACTCGTGCGGAGCTAACCTTGTCCACCAAGAAAACCATCTCCAACTCATACGGAGCTAACCTTGTCCCTCAAGGAAACCATCTACCGCCACGAGGAGCTAACCTTGTTCGGGTTCGACTACACGTACCTTTTCAAGCAAACGAGACAATCATCACCACAACACAAACGACATCTTGCCGCAACGGAAATCTCTACGAATCCCTAAGTTCGTATGCAACACCACCGAGTCGGACTAACGGTCGCGACCACGGCTTCATCCACCATGCCTAATCCACTAGCGAAGCGGATCTCTAATGCAAAAATATGCCGGGGACGGACTCAATCAACCCGGAGGTTCCTCTTGAACCTTGGCAAACCAAAACCCCTCTCATTTGAGAGTTTGGTGCCCAAAAATTAGAGAGAAAGAAAATAAATGATGCTAGTACATGACTCCTAAGGACCAAGAGGAGAGATGTCGTTACCTTCCGACTCCTCTTCCTTTCCATGGCAAAATAGCCGGATGGAAATCTTCGCAACGATCTAAGCTTCACGGATCCGGACTCGGTTCGCGATTTGGAGCTCTGAAACCCTTCCTACAGCCCAAGACCTTCTTCTTCTTCCTCCTTGCTCTAGCTTTTCTCAAGAACTTAAAAAGAGAAGACTTGGAAAACAACGAGGGTTTCCAACCATAAATTCGGACTTAACTTCCCAAGAGATGGCCTGAACCGTTAGATCCTAAAACCAGAAAAAGAATGGCCGCGATTCGCCTGGAAAACAGAAGATCTGGGCCGAACACGGCCTGGCACACGCCCGTGTCCAGGGCCGTGTGCCTCATTCGCCGTCTCAAATCGACACGCCTGGAATCACACACGGGCATCCGACATGCCCGTGTTCAACCCGACACGCCCGTGTCCCCAGTGACACGGCCGTGTGGCCGGTCGTGTGCCTCCAACAACACGGCCCCGAAACCAACCCGAGAGCTGACACGGCCTGGGACACGCCCGTGTCCCAAGCCGTGTGCCAAGTCTCGACACCCGTCGATAGGCTTTGTGTCGACACCGCGGAAAAATGTCGAGCGAAGATCGTCGACCAAGAGGGGCACGCCCTGTGACACGCCCGTGTCACAGGACGTGTGCCCCAGTCTCGACACCTTGTCGAGCAAAAGTGTCGACACTTGGGACGAGTGTCGACACGGCCTCGACACGCCCTGCGACACGCCCGTGTCGCAGGCCGTGTGCCACCCTCTCGACACTTTGTCGAGCAAAAGTGTCGACACTTGGGCCGAGTGTCGACACGGCCTCGACACGCCCTGCGACACGCCCGTGTCGCAGGCCGTGGGCCACCCGCCAGAAACCCAAAAATTTTTCAAGAACTGCAGACTGAACCTCTTGCAAAACTGGGGTGTTACACATCATACCAAGTACTCAATCCACCGGGGAAGCACGAAGATGTATAGAGACATGAAGAAATTATTTTGGTGGCCAGGATTGAAGAAGGATGTAACACTCTATGTGGCCAAGTGCCAAACTTGTGTCTTGGTTAAGGCGGAGTGCCAGAAGCCCGGAGGTTTCTGAAAGTCCTTGCCTATCTCAGAATGGAAATTTGATGACATATCTATGGATTTTGTGCATGGTTTGCCGAAGTCACAGAGGGGAAACGACGTCATCTGGGTGGTCGTAGATAGGTTGACAAAGGTGTCGCACTTCATCCTGATCAAGAAGGAAGATCCGGTGGAAAGGTTGGCCAAACTCTATGTGGATAATATTGTACGGTTGCATGGTATGCCCCGCAGTATTGTTAGTGATCGAGATGGACGCTTCACGTCGAATGACTGAAGGTTGGTGCATATTCTGTTGGGTACTAAGTTAAAGTTCAGCACAGCCTTTCATCCGCAGACGGATGGCCAAATCGAGAGGGTCAACCGAACGTTGGAGGACATGCTTCGCATGTGCGTCCTAGATTGTGTAAAGCAGTGGGAAGATCACCTGTACATGGTGGAGTTTGTGTATAACAATATCTTTCAGGCGAGTATTGGAATAGCGCCTTTCGAGGCCTTGTACGGGAGAAAGTGTCGCACACCATTGTCTTGGTTGGAGACGGTCGAGTCAAAGCTTTACAAACGTCAAGCGGTGGAAGATGCCACTTTAGTGATACGAACAATTCAGGAATGGTTGAAGATCGCTCAGGACAGACAGTTGAAGTACTATAACGCCAAACATAGGAACGTGGAGTTCAGTGTTGGCGACTAGGTGTACTTGAAAATCAAACCGTTCAAGGGTGTCTCGCGGGTTCGACGCTTGAAGAAGCAGAGTCCGAGATACCTTGGATCATTTGAGATCCTGGAGTGTATTGGCAAAGCAGTGTATAGATTGAAGCTGTCGGTGGAGTTGAGTGGGCTGCACGATGTGTTCCATGTATCGGTGTTGTGTAAGGCAGTGCAAGAGCCTTCGCAGATAGTTGCGATTGATTAAGTGTCAGTTGATTACGAGTTGACGACAAAGGTCAAGCCTATACGTATAGAATACTGTTAGGTACATTGGTCAAATGTACCTGATTTGAAGAAGCCTCACCCAACTCAATGATATACATCATAATGTATTTGATGTATGTTGAGTTTACTTGTGCAGGTTATGTAATCACTGGACTGAAGTAAAAAGTTTCTAAGTCCATGTGTCGACACCCAGAGGGAAAGTGTCGACACTTAAGAAGACTTGTGTCGACACCCAGACAAGCAGTGTCGACACTTGGAGTCATTGTGTCGACACCTGGGATGCAGAGTCGACACCAGACAGTAAGTGTCGATACTTGGAGTTGTGTCGACACTCAGTGGAGAAAAGTGCAGACAGAAAGTGTCGACACAAGGAGCTGTGTCGACACCCAGTGAAGCTGTGTCTACACCAGAAAGTGTCGACACTTGAAGTATGTGTCGACACTCAGCAAAAGTCTGCAGAGACTAAGTTAAAGTGTCGACACCCAGCACAATGTGTCGACACACAACCAGAAGAGTCAACACATGAAGTATGTGTCGACACCCAGCACAATGTGTCGACACTCAGCTAAAGACTCTACACTTGAAGAAAGTGTCGACACAAGGAGCTGTGTCGACACTTAGCAAAGATCAGAAAGATCAACAAAATTATTCTAAGTACAAGTGTCGACACTAAGGGAATGTGTCGACACTCAGCTGAAGTCTCAACAAAAAGAAGGTGTATCGACACAAGGAGCTGTGTCGACACTCAGCAAGTATCAACATAGAAGACTATGTGTCGACACCAAGAAAAAGTGTCGACACTTGACAGATTCAACACAAGAAGTTGTGTCGACACAAAGGTGATGTGTCGACACTTAGAAGAATTCAGTACATATAGAAGATCAAGTACTTGTGTCGACACTCAATTTCAGTGTCGACACCTGAAGAAAAATCTGTGTCGAGACATACAAGGAGTTGTGTCGACACCTTGTAGACTTGTGTCGACACTTACACAGCATGTGTCGACACTTGGTCTATAAGTGTCGATACTTAAAGACAGAAAGTCTCGACACTTTCAGACAGTTAGAGATTTTCAAGAAATGAATGGATGACTTGACAGCTGCCGTTCCAGCCGGTCTACAGTACCTGTCAGAGATATCAGAAGTCAGTTATGGACCGGACCAGCCGGTTACCATGAAGAAGGCCTATAAATAGGCACCTACAGTTTACAGAAACGGTTGTTGAGGTTGATCACATTATTGAAGAACAAGTTATTAAAGTGGTACACAGAGTATCAACACAAGAAGATCTTGCAGTCCAAGTGCAGATCTAAGAAGTTGGAGAGAGAGGGCTCCATCCAAGAAATCAGCCTCTGGAACTAGGCTGAGAAGAAGAATTCAGATTCATTTTGGATCTTAAGTGGCAGAGGTCAAGGAACAACTGCAGGAGGATTCAGTCTTATTCAGTTCTACTCAAGAAGCTTTGAAGAAAGCTAAGTCAGATTGAATCCAGCTGAGTTCTTCCAAGAACTCATCAAGAAACTCTCAACTCCCCTCTTTTATTTCTGAGTTGTTGAGTTAATATTTGTAATACATTTTTATCTTGTAGGATCCTTTGGATCTGAGTGTATTGTAATCCTATAATTATAAAGGCTGAGGGTAGGGCTTGAGAGCCTGAGTGTAGGAGATTGAGATCTCTGAGTGTAGGCCTTGATTGGCTGAGTATAGGCCTGGGTGGCTGAGTGTAGGCCTTTGTGGCTGAGTGTAGGCTTTGGGATAAAGCTGAGTTGTAAGGCTTTGGGCCTGAGGTGTAGGAACCAATTTGGGTTCTGAGACAGTGGAGGAGTTTGGCCGAATCTAGTACACTGCTAGATAGGCGAAGGGGGAAAGTGGATGTACCCATATCTTGGGGAACCACTATAAACCACTGTGTATGCTGTGTTGTGCTGTGATTGTTGTTGTGTATGTTGTGTGTTTGATGTGATTAAATAGTTAGTATTCTGTGATATAACTGATTGCTGCCATTAAAGTTTAAAAAGGATTAGGTCACCTATTCACCCCCCCCCCCCCCTCTAGGTGTTTAGGTACCATATCTTTCAAGTGGTATCAAAGCGAGGTTCCTCAAAAAGGACTAACAGTGTGAGGAGATCCTGTTTGGCAGATTTAGTGTAAGGCAAATCACAGATTCAAGAAATTCAAGAATATCAAGAAACATGGGTTCCTCAGAGAATCACAAGGAATTGGGTTCCATGAAATTACCCATATACAGGAAAGAGATCTTTGGGATCTGGAAGGAAAGGGTAAGGCTGTTTATGGAGGCCTCAGACCCTAGAATATACATCACAGTAAAGTAAGGGCCTTATGTGCCCATGAAGATTTCAGTTTTAGATGCAAATCAGAGAACTCCAAAGGATTTCTCTGAGATGACTAAGGATGAGATTGTCCTAGCCACAATGGACAAGAGGGCACAGAACATAATAGTGAGTGCCATTGATGATGCAACTTTTCAGAATCTTATACACTGTAAGACAGCCAAAGAGATGTGGGACACTCTTATAGTGTATATGGAAGGATCTGAAGAAGTCAGACAAGATAGAAAATCCTTGCTAAATCAGGAGTATGAGAGTTTTAGACAAGGTAAAGGTGATAGCATAACTGAGTGCTACAAGAAGTTCTACAGAATAGTTAATGAACTCATGTCTTATGGAAGAGAGTTCAGTAACTATGAACTAAATGACAAGTTCCTAAGGTCCCTAACCAAAGATTGGGACACAAAGATCTGTGCTATTAGAGAAATGGCTAAGTTGGGGGAAATTCCTCCTCCTACACTGTTTGGCAAGTTATTGTCTTATGAAATGCAATTGACAGTGAGGAAAGAGGAGGAGAAGTCAACAAGAATTGAACACAAGGAAAGATCAGTTGCTTTCAAGACAGAAGTTCCCAGAAAGTGCAGGAAGAAGTCATCAACTCCACCTCCAGAGGTAGTTGAATCAGAATCAGATGAGTCAGTCAGCACAAAGACTGAGAGCAGTGAAAGTGATGAAGACTTTGCTGCCTTCACTAGACACTTTCAGAAATTCTTGAAGAAGAAACAGTGGAGGTCAAGACCTTCTACTTCAAAGGGAAAGGAAGTCTTTTATCAGGAGAAAAAGCCTTCAAAGAAAGACAGGAAGAGGACAAAGTCAAGCAAGGCAACTGGATCTAAGATAGTGTGTTATTGCTGCAATAGACAGGGCCATGTTATTGCAGATTGTCCAGAGAAGAGAAAGGAATCTGGTGACAGGAAAAAGGCTCACTTCAAAGGCAAGAAAGAGAAGTCTTTTGTTGCCAAGAAGGAGAAGACTCTATCAGATATCTCTTCTTCAGAAGCTGAGTCTGAGGCTGAAGCCTACATAGGGCTGTTTGCTGAAGAAGAAGAGGAAGAATTCATGCAGTTAATGGAGTCTATTTATGAACAAGAAGACAGTCAATGCCAAGGGCTAATGGCTTTGACAGAGAGTGCCAAAATCCTGGAGCAGCCAGGACCCAGTAAGGTACAAGGTTCAAGTTCAAGTTCAGTTTCTTGTTCTAATTCAAATTCAGATTCTTCTTCATCAAGTGATGAGAATGTATCTGAGTCTGAGGATGATATTCATCAGCTTATAGATGAATATAAAGTGCTGTTGCAAGATTACAAGAAAAGCAAGTCCCTAGCCAAAAGTCAGGCAAAGGAAATTGCTGATCTTAAAGCTGCTGCAACAGATTTTGAGAAGCAATTTGATCAAAAGCTGAATGAGATAGCCAGACTGAAACACATAACAGTGATTCAGATGGGGACTATCACCTTTAAGAATGATCAAATCAAGGGTCTGGAGATAAATCTTCAGAAAGAGAGATCTTGTTGTTAGGTTTTCTAAACCTAAGTCAGTGCTACCTTTAATTGATGAATTTGTTCATCATAAAGGCAAGGCTGGACTGGGCTTTATTAGACCTGCAGGGTTGAGCAGTCCAAGTCTAAGTCCAAGGGCAAAGCCCCAACATTCAACAAGCCTACTGTAGATAAGACAGCCAAGGTTGTACCTAAGCAAAGGTACAATAAGTTTGAATGTTGGTGATGTGGCAAAGTTGGCCATTTTGCAGTGGACTGTTGGCACAATGCTAGTGCCAAAGTGAGTACCAAACTACCTGTTGGAAAGCCAGTGGGTAGCTTTGTCAGATTGCAGACTAACAAGTACCAAGGACCCAAGAATTCTTTGGGTTCTAAGGTTCATTAATCTGTTTTCCAGATGAGTCCAAGTGGCCATACCCCAACATGGTACTTGGACAGTAGATGTTCCAGACATATGACTGGAACAAGAGGATTACTAAAGGACTACATTCCAGTAAAAGATGGTCCAAAAGTAACCTTTGGTGGTTCTGAAAAAGGAATCATCAAAGGATTTCGTAACATTTCTACAAACTTATTTACCATTACTCAAGTGGCTTATGTTAAAGGGTTGAAACACAACCTAATAAGTATAAGTCAATTAAGTGATGTAGGGTATGACATCTCATTTGTTAAAAATGGTTGTCATATCAAGAGGTCAAGTGATCAAGAGATCATTTTGACAGGTTATAGGAAGAGGAATGTTTACTGTCTAGACATTATGATTGAGAACAATGGTTCTCCAGTTTGTCTTGTAGCTGATGAGAAGGTCTCTCATTGTGTCAAATGGCACAAGAGGCTTGCCCATCTTAACTACAAGACTATAAGCAAACTCTTTAGCAAAGAGTTAGTGAGGAATGGTCCTCAAGTTAAGTGTGTTAAAGATGGTATTTGCTCAGCTTGTCAAAAGGGCAAGCAGACTAAATCCACCTTTAGAAGCATAGAAAACAAAGATGCTATGAGGTGTTTATACCTCTTGCATTTGGATCTCTTTGGTCCAATGCCAGTTCACAGCTTAGGTAGGAAGGTCTATACCTTTGTAGTTGTAGATGACTACTCAAGATTTTCCTGGGTGTTCTTCTTAAGACAGAAATCTGAAACACCTAGTGTCTTCTATAGCTTTGTCAAGCAAATTTAGAATGAACTAAATAGTACAGTGGTCAAAATTAAAAGTGACCATGGTACTGAATTTCAGTCTGATAGCATGACAAAACTGTGTGAAGACTTTGGGATATTTCAAGAATTCTCTTCACCTAGAACACCTCAGCAAAATGGCATTGCTGAGAGGAAGAATAGAACCTTGATAGAGGCTGGTAAGACCCTACTAAGTGATACATCACTGCCAGAATATTTCTGGGCTGAAGCAGTTAACACTGCATGCCATGTTATAAATAGGGCTATCATCACTAAAAGGCTTAACAAGACCCCTATGAAGTTGTGAAAGGCAGGAAACCAAACCTATCCTATTTTAGGATCTTTGGTTGCAAATGCTTCATACTTAACAATGGGAAGTCTTACTTAACTAAGTTTGCTGCCAAGTCCCAAGAGGGAATTTTTGTTGGGTACAGCAATAACAGTAAGGCTTATAGAGTCTACAACTTGACTACACAAGTTGTAGAAGAATCAGTGCATGTAGTTTTTGATGAGACTAAACTTATTAATAATGAGTTGTCTAGTAGTGTATGCAGCCCCACAGGTTTGACAAAGAAAATGGACAAGCTTACTATAGAAGAAGTGCCTGCTGCAAGACAGCAAGTAGAAGACAGTAGCTGTTATCCAGGGGAGAAATACATGTGCCAATTGCTGAAGAAATACAAGGAGTACAGCATGATGGAGTTGCTGAAGAGGTTCAACCAGAAGTTAGGATGCCTCCAGCCAACAGGCATCTAAGAGATCATCCAGTAGAGCAGATTATTGGAGATCCAAGACAAGGAGTACAAACCAGGAGCAGATACATAAATGCAGCAATCTACTCCAGCCTTCTGTCACAAGTTGAACCTAAGAAGTTTGAAGAAGCAATACAAGATCCACTATGGACTGAAGCAATGCAAGAAGAGCTTAATCAGTTCAAGAGGTGCAAGGTCTGGGAATTAGTTCCTAAACCTAAAGACCACAATGTAATAGGAACTAAGTGGATCTACAGGAATAAGATGGATGAACAAGGGGTCATCATTAAGAATAAGGCTAGACTGGTTGCTAAAGGATATAGGCAAGAAGAAGGTATTGATTTTGATCAAACCTTTGCTCCAGTAGCCAGACTGGAAGCCATAAGGATGTTCTTGGCCTATACAACCTATCAAGGATTCAAGGTATACCAAATGGATGTCAAGTCAGCATTCCTAAATGCTAATCTTAAGGAAGAAGTCTATGTGGAGCAGCCTTCAGGTTTTGTTGATCCAACTCTACCTCATCATGTCTATAGACTTAGGAAAGCTTTATATGAGTTAAAGCAAGCCCCTAGGGCTTGGTATGAAACCCTATCTAGTTTCCTCATTGAGAACAAATTCTCAAGGGGGAAAATAGATAAGACTCTATTTCTTAGGGAATCTAGAGGCAAAGTTATACTAGTCCAAATATATGTAGATGACATTATATTTGGGTCTACTGAAAGCAGCCTTTGCAAAAAGTTTGCAAAACTTATGCAAGGTCAGTTTGAGATGAGTAGTATGGGAGAGCTGAAGTTTTTCTTGGGTCTCCAAGTTAAACAGACTGAAAGTGGTTTATCCATATGTCAGTCCAAATTCACCCTAGAACTCATAAGGAAGTATGGTATGGATTCATCCAGTACCATGAAGACTCCTATGGGGTCAAGTATGTCTCTTAGCAAGGATGATGCAGGGAAACCTGTAAATGAAACCTTGTATAGAGGGATAGTTGGCTCCCTATTATACTTGACTGCTAGTAGACCTGACATCATGTATGCTACATGTGTTTGTGCCAGGTATCAAGCCTGCCCTAAAGAGTCTCATTTGACAGCAGTCAAAAGAATATTGAGATATCTAAAGGGCACTCCCTATCTAGGCCTCTGGTACCCTAGGAATGGAGATTTTGATCTAACAGGTTATTCAGATGCAGACTTTGCAGGATGCAAAGAGGATAGAAAGAGCACTACTGGAACCTGTCAATTCCTAGGTGGGAGACTAATTTCATGGAGTAGCAAAAAGCAAACCAGTGTGGCTATATCCATAGCAGAGTCAGAGTATGTCGCTGCAGGAAGTTGCTGTGCTCAACTTCTGTGGATACAACATCAGCTAGAGGACTATGGATTTCAGGTAAGTAGAACTCCACTTTTCTGTGATTCTACAAGTGCTATTTCAATAGCTAATAACCCTGTATCACATAGTAGAACTAAACATATTGAAATTAAATATCATTTTCTTAGGGAACATGTAGAAAGAGAAGATATTTTACTTGAATATATTAAAACTGATAATCAAATAGCTGATATGCTTACTAAGCCCATAGAAGAAGCTAAGTTCAATATATTCAAAATTGAACTAGGAATGTTAAACTTAGAGTAAGTTTACAGAATTAAAATTGGCTAAGTAAAAAAATGTCAACACATAGACAAGTCTATGTTGACACAGAATAGTGGTGTCGACACTTCAGTAAAAAGGTGTCGACACATCCAGGATGTTGGTGTCGACACTTCAGAATGTTAGTGTCGACACATGACAAGTAGGTGTTGACACATCCAATATGATGTCGACACTTATGTTTTACTCAGAATTTTCTAAGTAAAGTCTCGACAATGTGTCGAGTTATGTTGTGTCGACACATAACCAAGTGTCGACACATAAAATCTATTGACTAAACTTGTGTCGACACATATGTGTCGAGACATTATAAGTCAGTGTCGACACTTATTGCCAGTGTCGACACATTTTAAGTTAGCTGTCCCGCCTGTTCATCTTCAAAATTAGAAAGGTATAAATAGGGTTCTGTCTTTGTTTGTCGACGCGCTTTCAAAGTTTCGAGACCAAAACTACTGTGTCGACACCTCTCTTTTCTAAAGACAAATTCTACAAACCCTAATGGAACCTAAGCTTGAGGAGAACATTAACGAAGGATATGAGCTTGTGCGCGGCGCGTTCGACGATGCCGATCAAGAAATTCAGGCAGTAGTAACCCTAGTCGCCGACTCTGGGTTAGAGTACTTAGTTTCCGAACCTACTAAGATATGGAAGAAAGAGGTTCTTGAATTCCTTAATGGAGCTGCAGTAGATGAATCTGGATACAGAATCAAATCCAGAGTTCATGGAACTAAGGTCAAGGTTTCACCTAAAAATCTGAGGAAGGTGCTCCAGCTACCAAAAACTCGGGATGAAGAAGAAATTACTGCATCCAAGACCAGGGAAGCTCTAACCTGGTGTGGACTTGATTCAAAGATGAAGATAGGATCTGTATTTAACAGGAAAGGCATGAATAATCAAGGAAAGTTCATGTCTGAGATTGTTGGAAAGGTCTTACTCAGTAAGCCAGGAGGGCATGACAGAGTGTCTGCCTCCATGTTCAATATAATGACAAGAATTATCTTCACTCTGAAAACAGACTGGTCTTTAGTGGTTTATGAGAAGATTAAGGAGAGCTTGAAGAAGCCCAATCTGGGCAGAATCATTAGTCTATACCTAGCTGGTGTGATACCAGAGGTAATGAGTACTGCTGCAGGAATCAAGATAAACCACATGAGGAAAATGGATCTAAGGATCTTTTCAAGATGGGACAGGGTGTTATCCAAGGAAATGCCAACCCCAGAGAAGACAATTACTGAGAAAGACACTCCTCCAAAGAAGAAAAGGAAAACAGCTCCTGTGGAACAAGTGTCCACTAGCAGTTCTGGGTGTGAAGAACATGTTGTCTTCACTCCAGATGAGCATGAGGAAGAGCCTGCAGTGAAATCTCCTGTGGCTCAAGAGATTGCTGAGATCCAGGGGGAGCCTCCAGTTGTAGAAGAACCCTCTACACTGGACAGTGAGCAAGTCACCACCATCATACAAGAGGTACTCACTGACCTAAATACTTTAGAATATCTTAAAGAAGATGCTGATTTGTCTGATGTTCCTCAGCAAACTCAGCTGCCTAGTCAAGCTCCAGATATTGTTATAAAAGACACATCTGATGTACAAGAAGAGATTCCTGATCCAGTAGTTGAAGAGCAAAGAATGTCTCCAGCTTCTTCACCCCCTGAATACACCATGGAAGATTTATTTCTCAATCTAGATCAAGCAGATTTTGACATGGACAAGGATGCTGCTGAAAAAGATCATGCAGCTGCTGAGGGGGAGCAAGTGCAAGTTCTGGAAGAGCCTTTAAGGCCAGAAACTGAGAAGGCACCTGATGTGCAAGCTGACAGACCTCCAAGCCCTAAGGATAGGGTTGACATAGCCAGCACTTCTGCCTCTGAAGATGAGGAGAGTGCTAGGGCAAAGAAGAAGAAATTGTATGTCTTTAAAAGGAGAAGTCAGAGGTATAAGAAAGCTCTGCAATCTATAGCCCCACAGCCTATAGTTCAACAAGCTCCAATTGTTGATTATAGTGCATTAATGATTGCAATGCAGATAAAACTGGATGAACAGAGAAAAGCTATAGAGGCTTATGTAGATGAAGGGCACAAAACTTTGCAGTTTGATCTGGCCCAAGATATAAAGTCTATAAGGTTTGAAATGAACCTTAACAAAAAGGAAATGACTGATTGCTTCCACAAAGGTGGAAATGCAGTGGTGTATTTGGCAACACACCAAGAGAAGATCAAAGCACATGTAGATGATATAGCATTGAAGCAAGGATATGTTCTTGAAAATCAACTAAGAATGAATGACAACTTGACTGCTTCTCATAATGCTATAGTCACTGAATTGAAGAACAAGGCTGCTGAACCTTCTACATCTTCTGCTACAATTAAAGCTGACTTTGATAAAGCCTTTCAAGAGGAAATTTCTGTTGTAAAGACTGCAATCCAAGCCTCCCAAAAGGTCATATCTGCACAACTTCAAAAGCTTAAACCTTTCTTTAAAGATGGCATCAGATACTTGGATAGTCAAATCAGATTTCAGAAGGATGATGTCAGAGATCACATGGCTAGAGAAGTCATAAAGGGGGAGAGAGTACTAGTCAAGGCAAGCTCTGAACATGCTAAGTGGATATCAAATTCCATCAGAGCTACACTTGGATATCCTCCTCTGTGTGATGACAATGAGGTTGCTGAATCTGGACTAAATCCTGCTTATTTTGGAGGTGAGCAACCAGAAGTAGCTCAGGTTATTTATCCACCTCCAGACTTTGAAATGATTCAAGCAGATGTGAGCACAATGTATAGCCCACCTGAGGGCAAGGACAATGTCCATATTGAAAAGGTTGTTCAACCTATATCTGAAGCCATGCAAGAGGCTCTACAGAAAGAAGAAGAGACAAGATTGTCCAAAAAGAGGTTTAGGGAACAAGCAGAACAAAGGCCGGACTTTGAACAGTGGAGCCCTACCTCTAGGAATATAATTTTAACTGCCTGGAAAGCTGCCAAGGACAATACTCATGACAGGAACAAATGGTTTTCTGAAGTAGAATGGAGAAAACATGAGATCAGGCAGGAAGCAATAGTTCAGTATAGAAGGAAGGCAAAGATGGGAAAGCTACCTCCTAATGCAGTGGAGCCTAGCAAGTACTTTCCTAAGCCATATCACTATTTTGAGAGGCAGAAGATCAAGGCAGAAGAACTTAAAAAGAAAGATCTAAAAGGCAAGAAGCCTGCTGATGCTGAAACTGTTGATGCCCCTGTCAAAGCTCAAGTCCAAGCTGGCAAGGGAATAGTTATCAAGGAACCTGATCAGAAATAGATTAAGTTTTTACTTGAAGATTATTTTATAATCTTTTAAATGTAAAGCATTTTTGTAAACTACTGAAAATGTATAAGAAAAATGTTAGAACAATATATGATCAATATATTTCATGATTGTTCTGTGAATGTGTCTATTTCTTATTTGTTCTGAAATGATGAATGTGTATACATGTGTGAATTAATACATGTTTATGTTTACCCTGCTGAATATAACCTGTTTTACATCATTTTGTAATTTTTAATTATGAATGGTGTATATCATTGACTAAGGGTTATGACTTCTCCAAATAGGGGGAGATTGTTGGGTACATTGGTCAAATGTACCTGATTTGAAGAAGCCTCACCCAACTCAATGATATACATCATAATGTATTTGATGTATGTTGAGTTTACTTGTGCAGGTTATGTAATCACTGGACTGAAGCAAAAAGTTTCTAAGTCCATGTGTCGACACCCAGAGGGAAAGTGTCGACACTTAAGAAGACTTGTGTCGACACCCAGACAAGCAGTGTCGACACTTGGAGTCATTGTGTCGACACCTGGGATGCAGAGTCGACACCAGACAGTAAGTGTCGACACTTGGAGTTGTGTCGACACTCAGTGGAGAAAAGTGCAGACAGAAAGTGTCGACACAAGGAGCTGTGTCGACACCCAGTGAAGCTGTGTCTACACCAGAAAGTGTCGACACTTGAAGTATGTGTCGACACTCAGCAAAAGTCTGCAGAGACTAAGTTAAAGTGTCGACACCCAGCACAATGTGTCGACACACAACCAGAAGAGTCAACACATGAAGTATGTGTCGACACCCAGCACAATGTGTCGACACTCAGCTAAAGACTCTACACTTGAAGAAAGTGTCGACACAAGGAGCTGTGTCGACACTTAGCAAAGATCAGAAAGATCAACAAAATTATTCTAAGTACAAGTGTCGACACTAAGGGAATGTGTCGACACTCAGCTGAAGTCTCAACAAAAAGAAGGTGTGTCGACACAAGGAGCTGTGTCGACACTCAGCAAGTATCAACATAGAAGACTATGTGTCGACACCAAGAAATAGTGTCGACACTTGACAGATTCAACACAAGAAGTTGTGTCGACACAAAGGTGATGTGTCGACACTTAGAAGAATTCAGTACAGATAGAAGATCAAGTACTTGTGTCGACACTCAATTTCAGTGTCGACACCTGAAGAAGAATCTGTGTCGAGACATACAAGGAGTTGTGTCGACACCTTGTAGACTTGTGTCGACACTTACACAGCATGTGTCGACACTTGGTCTATAAGTGTCGACACTTAAAGACAGAAAGTCTCGACACTTTCAAACAGTTAGAGATTTTCAAGAAATGACTGGATGACTTGACAGCTGCCGTTCCAGCCGGTCTACAGCACCTGTCAGAGATATTAGAAGTCAGTTATGGACCGGACCAGTCGGTTACCATGAAGAAGGCCTATAAATAGGCACCTACAGTTTACAGAAACGGTTGTTGAGGTTGATCACATTATTGAAGAACAAGTTATTAAAGTGGTACACAGAGTATCAACACAAGAAGATCTTGCAGTCCAAGTACAGATCTAAGAAGTTGGAGAGAGAGGGCTCCATCCAAGAAATCAGCCTCTGGAACTAGGCTGAGAAGAAGGATTCAGATTCATTCTGGATCTTAAGTGGCAGAGGTCAAGGAACAACTGCAGGAGGATTCAGTCTTATTCAGTTCTACTCAAGAAGCTTTGAAGAAAGCTAAGTCAGATTGAATCCAGCTGAGTTCTTCCAAGAACTCATCAAGAAACTCTCAACTCCCCTCTTTTATTTCTGAGTTGTTGAGTTAATATTTGTAATACATTTTTATCTTGTAGGATCCTTTGGATCTGAGTGTATTGTAAGCCTATAATTATAAAGGCTGAGGGTAGGGCTTGAGAGCCTGAGTGTAGGAGATTGAGATCTCTGAGTGTAGGCCTTGATTGGCTGAGTGTAGGCCTGGGTGGCTGAGTGTAGGCCTTTGTGGCTGAGTGTAGGCTTTGGGATAAAGCTGAGTTGTAAGGCTTTTGGCCTGAGGTGTAGGAACCAATTTGGGTTCTGAGACAGTGGAGGAGTTTGGCCGAATCTAGTACACTGCTAGATAGGCGAAGGGGGAAAGTGGATGTACTTATATCTTGGGGAACCACTATAAACCACTGTGTATGCTGTGCTGTGCTATGATTGTTGCTGTATATGATGTGTGTTTGTTGTGATTAAATAGTTAGTATTCTGTGATATAACTGATTGCTGCCATTAAAGTTTAAAAAGGATTAGGTCACCTATTCACCCCCCTCTAGGTGTTTAGGTACCATATCTTTCAAAGACGTTGAAGTCAAGCGACTCCGCAACAAAGATATCCGAATGGTTAAAGTCCGTTGGGATAATTGTGGACGTGAGGAGCTTTCTTGGGAGCGAGAGCAAACTACGTTGGAAGAATACCCTGAGTTATTCTGTTCAGGTAACTTGTAATTTTGTGTACCTTTACGTAATTTCGGGACAAAATTCCTTAAGTGGGGGAGATTTGTAACCCCCGAAAATTGTATTTGAGTTGGTCACGTAAAAAGGGGATTTCGATGTCTGTATAGGGGTACACGGCCTAGGACACGGGCGTGTACAAGGCCGTGTCTAGCATGGTGTTTTGGACAATTTTTATCCCGAGAAGGACACGGCAAGGAACACAGCTTAATGACACGGGCGTGTCATTTGACACGGGCGCGTGCCTACCCGTGTCAGTACCCGTGTTTCCAAGAGTCGTGTCGGTTGGCGTGGCGGTTATATGTGACACGCCCCCAGACACGGGCGTGTCGAGGACCCGACACGGGCGTGTCGAGTGAGACACGGGCGTGTCGGAGCCCGTGTGAGTCTCTGTGTTCGACGATCGTGCCTGGATCGAGGGACACGACCGTGTGCCAAGCCGTGTTCGGCCCGAGTCTGTTGATTTTTTGTGCGGATCAGAGCCGTTCGATTTCTTTATTATAAATCCGACGGCCCTGGGGAAACCCGGTTCTGTTAAGGTCGGAAATAGAGGATCAATTCCTCATTTTCTCCCTTAGTCTGTCTCTCTCAAGCAGTTGGAAAGAGGAGGAAGAAGGAGGAGTTTTTTGGCCGTCGACGGAGCATCCGAGCACCGTTTTGAGATCTGAGAGCGGATCCGTGGAGGAAAGTTCGTTGCGAAGATTTCCATCCGTGTAGTTTTCTATGGCGCCAAAGCGTACTATAATGGTAACGATTCTCAACTTGAGCATGTGAAGCTCTTCCTTTTTGCATAGGGAAACCCGCTCCCGCGAGTGTGCGGTGAGTGCGTGGTGTTCCTTGGGGTTGATGTGAATAGTCCCCCTTGTGTTGCATATAGAGTTCGGAATTGAAGTACGGACATAGTCATTGTGTGTGAAGCCTACCCGGATGTGTATTGTTTGGATCGGTGACGTTGCATTTGATATGTTTTGCCGGAGAAGACTCCATGCATTGGGTTTTCAGGTTTCTACGCGGTAGATTGCAGCAAGGATCCTTAGGGATTAACTCCAAGGCGCACCCGGAAAACTGAGCGGAAACGTATTCTGCTAACTTGGCGGTTAGGGAACCGGCCTTGAACATAACTGGGTTATGTGATTGTTTGGAAAAGTTTTGGGATCTGAGAGAAGCTTGGCTCATGCGTACGTCTTAAGGTGACTACGTGTTGTGAGCAACGGGCAAGTGGAATTGGGCCTAGTCTATGTGGTTCGATGTGAGAGATCCGAAAAGGGGAATGGCCGTTGACATAGTCGGGAGCCATAGACAGTGGTCAGAAAGGCTAAATGCTCACGTGGTTGCCATCTTGGTGGTGGTGGTGAAGTCGCTGAAGTGTCAGGATTCACCGTTAATGTGCCCTGAGTGCACGGGGTGTTTGGCCATGCGAGCCTACACCTGTGGCGAAATGTAATTGCACTTTATTGTTTAGCTGGGCTAATGTTATGCGGGGAAAGAGCACCGTTGTCCCGAGTAAGGGGCGGGGTCGTTATAATTTGGTCGGCTTTTGCTGACCGTTGCATTATTTGCCACCGTACGATGGAATGTTGCTTGCAGGTGCTGCGGAGCCGAGTGCAAGTTAGCGGGCTGGATCCCATGTTGTTGTGCTGGCCCTTGAAGGCCGTAAAGAATATTTGTTTTTATTTTGTCATGTGTGGCCGGCCTGCGAGCCGATGTATGTAAGACACTATCTTATTAAGTGAATATTTTTAAGGCCATAAGGCCGTGTACCCTTTCTGTGTATTTGGTTTTCATTCATGTTGTGTGGATGTGGACATCCATGATTATGAATTTAAGTTTTGGGTTCTTTCAACTATTTAAAAGTTTCCGCTAGAATGCTCTGTGTAGGACGAGTAGTCCTAATTAGATAGTTTGGATATTCTTATGTAATCCTTCCGACTGTCCGTGGTTTATGACATCGGGTTCCATCTGAACCTTCTGTTATATGTCATGTGACGGATGAGGGTGTTACAATTTGATCAGGAAAGAAGGAGAAACATATCTGTCACTCATTTTTCCCACATCTCGTAACCGTTTCCTGATCGGGAAAGAAGGAGAAATAGATCCGTCGCCGTTCACGGTTTTGATTAGGAAGGAGAAACATGTCGTCGTTATTTCCAATCGTCCACCTTTTCGAACGGGACTCCATCCCCTGGCCTGCCGGCTACCGCTAATTTTGGGGAGAACACCAGCATAGAGCCGTCGCCTAAAAAAGCCCTAAAAAAATCGCTCCCGTCGTTCTGTTTTCTAACTGAAGGAGAAAGAGGGTCTCACCTCCGCCGCCTCTAGAGGAATAACTCTGCCGCCTGCAAAGGAGAAAAGCAATGATCGCTGCTCTGTCCGGTGATCCACAGTAGCAGTAGTGAATTTATTGGAGCAAATCTGTGCCAATTTTACATGAATCCTTGCCTCTGATCCAACAGATCAACAACTCTCATCTTTGCATTTGATCCAAAGCTTCTCTAAGTGAAGGTTTCATCTACTATTTGGATCTAAAGGTGTCCTGAATTTTCTACTTTAAATTGTGGTATTTTTCAAGGAAGATCAGAGGTAGTGAAGAACAATGTTGAAGGGAAATTTCTCGTCCCCAGTTCCGATGATAAAATTGGAAAAGTTCACGGCGACGAAGTTCAACGGCTAGAAGTTGAAGTTTGGGATGAAGTACCTGAACGTGTTCTACATAGTTCAGTCTGATCGTGTTGATGTTATGAGAACTGACGAGGAGGCTCAGTGGATCGCTGACGAGGACTTCTACAAAGACTATTTGTTGAATTGTCTGGCCTCCAGCCTGGCAAAGACGTACCTTAAGATGGAGACTACCAAGCAAATCTGGGAGGCACTGGAGGAGCACTTCAGGAAAGAGGAGGATCTGTCCAAGATGCACCTGGTGGACAAATTTCATTCCTTCATGTTCGACGAGGAGAAGACGATCCTCCCTCAGGCATCAGATTTTGAAGCTTTAGTAGATTTTTTACAAATTGAGAATATCTCACTGCCAGACAGCTTTGTTGCTGACACGATCATTTATAAGCTGCCCTCTACGTGGTATAATTTTAAAACTAAAATGTACCACAAGAAGATGTAGGTTGGTCGTAATGACCTCAAGCGATTTATTCACATTGAGGATGAAAAAAGGACTCAACACACTTTAGAAACTGTTAGCAAGCAGAAGGCTGCGGCTAACATGGTCCTCAGTTCTAAACGCATGTCGAACCCTAAAAGGACAAAACCCTCTCATGGTAGCTCCCAAGTTGCAGGCCCTAGTAAACTCACTAAAAAATTCAAGGGCAAGTGTTTTAACTGCAACAAGTGGGGGCACAGTGCATCTGATTGCAGATTACCTAAACGAGAAAGAACCAAAGCACCAATAGGATGACAACCAAGCCAATATGGTTTGCCTAGCTGAGCCTTCTAATTTTGTTGCGATGGTCAGAAATGCTAAGTCCAGCATGAAGTGGTACTTGGATTCAGTGCCGACGTGTCATGTTTGAAACAATATTGATCTTATGACAGGGCTCACTGCTGTAAAAGAGTATGTCACAGTTGCAAATGGCGAGACAGCTAACGTCATGAAGGTGGGGAATGCAACCCTGCTGCAATCCTCAAGTAAGACTTTAACTTTTAAAAATGTTAAATTTATTTCTTCATTAGCTGCTAATTAGTGTCTATAAGTTTATTATGTGATACGGGTATGTCTTTACATTTTGTAGAGGTAGAGTAATACTGTCAGTTAACTCACACTATTTTGGATGTGCATACATCTAAAATAGGATGTACCAACTAAGTCTAGCAAACAAATTAGTTCAACAGGTTCAAACAAACTTAGTTAGCCCTAATACTCTACATGAGAGACTAGGACATGTGAACTATAGGAAAATGTTTCAAATACCTAGAACTCATCAGATCACATTAAACATTAAATCACTTCCTGAGAAATGTAACATGTGTGCTTAGACTAAGATCACTAGGAAACATTTTAGTGTGATTACTAGGAGCACAACACCCCTAGAGCTTATACAGTATGATATATGTGACTTTAAAAGTTTTGTCACACGAGGAGGAAGGAAGTATATGATCACATTCATATATGATTGTTTTAGGTTCTACACAAATAGGCAAACACACAGAATTTCTATGCGTATTGGATATCTGTGTATCCGACACGACCCGTTATGCCTCCGAACCCGTTAATTGTCCAAATATACACTAACAAGTAGATCCTCTCATAGAATAGGATGAAGCCTTATATACCCAGATTTGTTTAACAAAACTATGACCTTTCTTCCTATAAGAGTCAGTGGTGTGACCAAATCTATTACATTTGGCACACGTGATGAAAGTGGATGAATCATTTTTCAAAATGTTTTATGAATTCTTACTGTGAGTAATGGTGATAGTAGATTTAGTATTTTTATCCGAAAAGTTTAAGTTTTTGAAATTTTTGCTATCGCCGGGTAATAGCTAGAAGTGTATCCAAGCCCATATTTTGCAGATCCATAGAATTGATTTGCCAAAATCATATCCAGTGATTTTCGGTCCACTCCAAACTTTTTAATAGTCATTTATAAATCATGGACATGAGATTTCAAGCGGTGTTTTCAGTGACTAACATTACACGTCGGTTCACAAAAGCCTTTTTACCATCTTTTACTTGGGATTGAGAATATTTTAGAGATCTTTCTAAGTCCTTATTATCTTTTGCAAGACAATCAACATTAGATTGGGACTTAGCAAGAGCCTTCTCTAATTCTATTATACTTGCTAAAGAGTGATCGTCCTCTTGACTGGTAACCTTGTACTTCCCAAGTACTTTCAATTCACTAGATAGTTTTTTTATTTTCTTTTAATAAATTTTGTTTTCAGATTTAAGCAAATTAATATCTTTTAAATTTTTATCAAAATATTTACAAATTTTCAAGAATTCAGAATATAGTCTGTCATAAGTTGGAGGAGTTATCTCAGTGTCGCTTTGGACATTACACTCATCATCAAATGGTGAGACGTTCTTTCCCATCAAGCATATGTTGGCCTCCTCGTCATTTTTTGAACTTGATCCACTTTACGTCTCAGATGAGATGTCATTCCAAGTTTTTGCCTTAAGAACTTTCTTCTTGTTCTTCTTCTTATACCTCTTTTCTTTCAGCTCTTTCAGATATTTTGGGCACTTGCTCCAGATATGCCTGACTTTCCTATAATGATAACATTCCGGTGGTAGATGCTCTTCATCATCCTCAACATCAACTTTCCTTTTCCTTTCTTAAATCCAGATTATTTCTTGTTAAAAAACTTCTTGAATGAATTTCTTCTTTCAGTGTTCCTCATAAATCTTTTAAACTTCTTTACAAACAAACTCTCCTCATCTTTTTCATCATTCCCATCTGTATCGCTTTCCTCTTCCTTCTTGGATTTCAACGCCAATGCTTTCTTTCTTGACTCCAAATTGCATTCTTGCTGTTGAATCCTTAACTCCACCTCATGAGTTTTAAGATTCCCGATTAGATTCTCAATTTGAAGAGTCTTTAGATAGTGTGACTCTGAAATGACAGGCACTTTCAGATTGAATTTTGGGGGAAGCGATCTAAGAATCTTCTTGACTAAATCACCATTTGAGAAGTTCTTTCCAAGAACTTTGGAGTCATTCATAATTTTACTGAATCTCATGTACATGTAATCTATATCTTCATCAACTTCCATCTTGAACTTGAAAGTCTTTGAATACAAGGGCATCTAATCACCTAGAGGGGGGGGGGGTGAATAGGTTATTAAGGTATTTTTGAATCTCTTTAAGTTCTTCAAGCCTTTAACTAATTTTTGGCCCTATTGTGATTGATTAGTTCTGCTTTTAAGATATTCACACATAGCACACTAGTTCTTTATAGTAGTTCCCCAGTATATGAGTACATCCACTATCCCTTCCGCCTTTCTAACAGAATGTTAGACAAGGCACTTCTTCAACAACTTGGCTCCTCAGAGATTACAAGACGATCCTACAAGATCACTCAGTCTTCACTGAGACTTACAACACAGGCACATAACCCACCTACTCAGTAATCACCTGATCACCTTCCACAAGCACAAATGACCAATAACACAGTCTAAGAAAAATACCCTACCACGCACAGATCCAAGACTACATATTTCCACTCAGATCAATACCAAATCCTACACTCATCCTGTTGGGTATTGTATCCACAATGTACCTGATTTGCAGAAGCCCCTGGACAAGCTAAGGAGAATAGACTATGTATTTGATAAACTTTTTCAAGTTGTACTTGCAGTTTCTCCACGCTAAGTGCACACCAATGTCAGGGTGCAGTAGGTCAATATACACGGATCTGCACGACGTAATCCCTCGTTGAGCAGATCAGTGTGTTGGCCTATGTGCACTCTCTCTATTGGAGTGCACTTACTTTCAAGTACAGGGCCGCTCATATGCAAGAGAAGACAAGGAGCATGGAGGATCAAGGAGCAGCTCCTAGGTGGAAGACGAAAAATCGTCCAAGGCAGATTCGACGAGAATCACCAAGTGATTCTCGCCGAATCGGCGAGAATCACTTGGTGATTCTCGCCGAATCGACGAGAATCATCAATGATTCTCGCCGACTCCTTCTGGCCATCTCAATATGGTGCCAAGTAAGATTCGGCGAGAATCGCTTGTAATTCCCGCCGAACCAATTGTCATGCAGCCCATGGATACAAGTTGAATTCGTTGAGAATCGACAAGTAATTCGACGAGAATCACAATCGATTCTCGACGAATCATCGAGAATCACTTGATGATTCTCGCCGATTCGTCGAGAATCGTCTGCGATTCTCGCCGATTTTTCCTTGGCGTTTTCTCAGTTAATTTCCTGAACCGGATTCTGTCTCAGCTAATTTCCTGAACCGGATTCTGCCGTAGTTTACTATCTGGACCGGGACTTGGGGGGTATCTCTGTGGGTCCCTCAAACGGTCTTATTAGGGGTAGCTACAGTATAAATACATGGGTATTTTGAACAGTGCTAAGATAGAAAAATACACGAGCTCACGGAAACCCTAAAATCGTGAAATCCTTCCGCCGCCTCTGTCACCGCTCGCGCAAGTCCGTCGCCACCGATAGATCTTCTTCCCGATCTCCGGCGACAGTAGCTTAGCAAGGCTTGAGTCTCACGCGTCTATCCAGAGATCCCTTGTCTCTCGATTTGTTGATCGGAAACACTTCCCATCCGAATCGATCGAGACGACCGATCCTCGTGTGACCGTTGGTAGACCGAGCTTGCTTCGCATCGAAGTTTGGATCTCCAAGTTCAGCAGCTGCTCTTCTTCGTAGCCGCCGATCCCGAAGCTAGCCGCCGCTCGTGTGCCGCCGCCGGTTCCGGGGAGATCTTCTCCAAGCAAGACCAAGGTCGTAGACTCTTCATCGACTTCAAGAACACGTCGTCGACCAAAGAGGAACACCGGAGTCTCCAAGAGAAGTTTGTATCAC
Organism: Platanthera guangdongensis; assembly: GCA_039583875.1. Lineage (NCBI taxonomy): Eukaryota > Viridiplantae > Streptophyta > Magnoliopsida > Asparagales > Orchidaceae > Platanthera > Platanthera guangdongensis. The sequence goes on along the minus strand of CM077158.1, from coordinate 72,557,818 downwards.
GTGTACATTCTACCTTTATTTTATTGTAAAGGAATTTTTGTTCCGCGGTGTAAGGGTTGGGTGCAACCCGATTTGTGGGAGTGTTGACTCTCACGTGTGGAAGGGCTCCTTCCATTAGTGAAGGGATTGGATTTCAATCCCGTTGGTGAAGTGACCGAGTCGTCCCTTGTTGGGGAGATAGGTCGAAGGGGGAAAGTGGATGTACCCAAGTCGGGGAACCACTATAAATTTGCTGTGTATTCTGTGTGCTGTGTTTGTTGTTTTTATTGTGCAGGTACATCTGTAAATTCCGCAAAAGAACCACACGTTACCTATTCCCCCCCCCCCCATAGGTATACATAGCCGACACTAGGTGGACTGTCAAGTGGTATCAGAGGGAGGTTCCTCAACAAAAAGGCTAACACCTTGAGGTGAATCCTGCCACTAGTGTCAACAAGGAGACATACATCTACCATGGACGGACTCAAGTACTCCGGCAAAATCCCAGTATGCAACAGACTCAACTTTCCTATCTGGAAGGAAAGAATCAGGTTCTACATGGAAGCAGTGGACCCTCGACTGTTCATGATCGTGCTGGAGGGACCTTATGTCCCCACTAAGGCCTCCACCATTGATCCCACCAAGAAAGTGCCGAAGACACTCTCTGAAATGGACAAGGATGAGATGGTTCTAGTGGGCCTTGACATGAAGGCTAGAAACATCCTGGTCAGTGCAGTTGATGACTCGATGATGCAAAACTTCAGCAACTGCAAGACAGCTCAGGAGATATGGCAGTGTCTGATCATTCTGATGGAGGGCACAGATGAAGTAAGGGATGATCGGAGATCCCTCCTGAACCAGAAGTATGAGGCTTTCCGGCAAGGGCCTAAGGAAGAGATCGGAGTCACATACGAGAACTTCCTGAAGATTGTCAACGCCCTCAAGGGCTATGGAAGAGTGTTCACCAATGGTGAACTCAATGACAAATTCCTTAGGTCCCTAACTAAGGAATGGGACACAAAGATCTGCGCCATCAGAGAATTTGGCAGACTAGCAGAAACTGATCCTCAAATCCTGTTCGGGAAGCTGATGTCCTATGAACTTCAGCTGAACACCAGGAAGGCAGAGGAAGAAGCAGAGAAGGCTGCTGCAAAAGAAAAGACTGTGGCCCTAAAAGCCAGTCACTCCAGAAAAGGAAAGGGTGCGGTGTCCTACCGTGCCAGAAATAAGGAAGAAGAGGAGGACTCCGATCCATGCTCCTCCAGCTCAGAACTGTCGGAAGAGGATTTCTCCCTCATCACTCGAGAGTTTAAGAAATTCCTCAAGATGAGGAATCAAAGAAAGAGAGACGGCTCCTCTTCCAGACATCAGAAGAAAAACTACTCTTCTGACAGGTATGCATCTAAACCTAACAAACATCGTTCTTCTGATATTATTTGCTTTGGATGCAATAAGCCAGGTCACGTTGTGGCCGACTGCCATCAAAGCAAAAGAGATAAAGGGAAAGGAGAGGAGCTCAAATCCTCCAGAGATAAGAAGAAGGAGCGGAGCTATATCGCCAGAAGGCCAAAGACACTAAGTGAGTCTGATTCTTCAGACTCCAGTGATGATGAAGAAGCCTACTTCGGGCTGGTGGGTCGATCGGACTCAGAAGGAGAATGCCCCCCATTCACTGGGAAGGTAAAAACTCACACCCCTCTTTCCGACTCCGACTCTGATCCTGAGTCTCAGGATGATGAACCTGAGGATGGCCCTTCGGCCCATGAAGCTGAGCTCCTCGACAAGTATGAGCTTCTGCTCAACACTTTTGACGAGTGCCGCAAGAGACTGAAGGCTGAGAAGAAGGAAGTAAGATTCCTTAAGGGTGAGTGTGTATCCCTAAGGGAAGAGGTCACTAGCTTGATCTCTCTCAGACAGGAGCACATTGACCTAACTTCAAAGCACTCAGAGTCTTTGAAGCTCCTTGATCTCAAGCAGGAGGAAGTCAACAGATTGGAAGAACTACTTGCGGCAGAAAGGAAGATCGTACAGAGCTTCTCTATGCCTAAAACAGTGCTTCCAGTCGTTGACACCTTCTCTGCTCAGGCCAAAGGAGCTGGCTTGGGGCATGTTGGGGCATCTGGTTCTTCATCTCGGAGAAACAAGAACCGGAGGAAGAATAAGGCCGCCAAGAAGTCCTCTGCTGATGAAAAGGGGAAGGCTCCTCTTAGTCCTGTTGCATTCAGAAAGCCTGGCTTTCCTTGCAACCAACATGACTTTGAGTCAACATATGGGCATCATTTCCGGCCCTCGGTTGCAAAGCCTAAGAGCCGGTATGAAGGTTGGAACTTCCCCCGGAACTTTGGGGAGAGTGCCTTCAAGGCACCTTATGAGGAGATCCTCATAGGAAGTTATGGTCCGTTCTCTAGCGGCCATAATGGAAAGCAGGCGCCAAAAGTCAAGCCTGTTATTCAGAAGGTGACAACGTCATGTGACTGCCATCACCATGAGGCCTCCACCTCCAGATCCAAGGCCCCAGCTGTACCCGTTGTTCCCAGGGTAAGGCAGGAGCCTCGGAAGAGATACAACAGGTTCGACTGTTGGTGCTGTGGCAAAGTCGGTCACTTTGCCGTGAATTGTTGGTTTAATCCAAGGAACTACGAGACTCCCCATGTTAACAATGCGAGACCGACCACTCGTAGGGTTAACCAACCGAGGGGGAGTGTGCTAACCAGGAATCTAGGACCCAAGTTCGATTGGGTTCCTAAGGCAAATTAATTTTGTTTTGCAGGAATGTCCAAAGGCCACCAAAACGCCAATCTGGTATTTGGACAGTGGATGCTCCCGGCATATGACCGGGACAAGAAGCCTGCTGCGTGATTACACTCCAGTCGAGAATGGACCCAAAGTCATCTTTGGAGGGTCAGATCGTGGAGTCACCAGAGGTTATGGTATGATTTCCAACGGTATAATCTCTATCACCGACGTGGCTTATGTTGAAGGGTTAAACCATAACCTGATCAGTGTAAGTCAGTTATGTGATAAAGGTTATGACGTTAAGTTCTGCAAGGATAAATGTCTGATAATTTCACGTACCTCCTCTGAGACGGTATTATCAGGCATTAGGAGCATAAATATCTTCTGCTTAGATTTTCTTAGTATAGATTCATCTACCCCCGTATGCCTTGTGGCAACAGGTAGTGCTTCTCTTTGTGAACAATGGCACAAGAGATTGGCACATATTAATTATAAGACAATTAGTATCCTATTTTCTAAGAATTTAGTAAGAGATGCTCCCAGTATCAAGTGCATCAAGGATAGCCCCTGTCATGCATGCCAGATGGGCAAACAGACCCGGGCTACCTTTAAGAGCATTGCAGACAAAGACTCTTCCCGATGTCTTTACCTGCTACATATGGACTTGTTTGGCCCAATGCAAGTTCATAGCTTGGGAGGCAAGTCATATACGCTAGTGATAGTTGATGATCACTCACGGTTTACATGGGTGTTCTTTTTGAAACGAAAGTCAGATACTTTTGACATCTTCACTAATTTTGTCAAGCAGGTTCAGAACGAATTTAACTGCTCCGTGGTCAAAATCCGAAGTGACCATGGAACAGAATTCGAATCTGGTGCTATGACAGAATTTTGTGAAGAACATGGTATCTTTCATGAGTTTTCCTCCCCGCGCACTCCTCAGCAAAATGGAGTTGCGGAGAGGAGAAATAGAACTCTCATTGAGGCCTGCACGACTATGTTGAAAGATGCTTCTCTCCCGGAATACTTCTGGGCAGAGGGTGTCAATACGGCATGTCATGTACAAAACCGAGCGTTGATCAACAAACATCATCGTAAGACGCCCTACGAGCTACTGAAAGGCAGGAAACCAACCATGTCCTACTTGAGGATCTTTGGTTGCAGATGCTATGTACTAAATAATGGGAAGTATCCGCGTACTAAATTCGGTGAAAAATGCTTCGAAGGCATATTCATGGGATATAGTTCCCATAGTCGGGCATATAGGGTCTTCAATAAGAAAACCTTAGTGGTAGAAGAATCAATAAATGTTGTATTTGATGAAGGAAGCTTGCTTAACAGCAATTCTTCCAGTTGTATTCTTGAAGATGCAGGTGCTAGACTTGACCAGCTGAATCTGGATGAGACCCCTAAAGATGACGCACCCAAGTACGTCAAAGTTTCCACCTCCTCGTCATCTGAAAATGTTGAAGATCAAGATGGAACAAATCTTTTAGAAGAACGAGAAGCACAAGAAGTAGCTGAAGCTCCAGACGCCAGACTTCTAGAGCTCCGTCACGTGAGGGATCATCCTAGAGAACAGATCATCGGAGATCCTCGTGTAGGCGTCAGAACTCGAAGAGGTACAACTAACGAAGTATTGCATCTCAGCTTCCTGTCTCAGGTTGAGCCAAAGAAGTTCGACGAGGCGAACAAGGATGCAGCGTGGATTCTGGCCATGCAAGAGGAACTACATCAATTCGAACGCTGCAAGGTTTGGACGCTGGTTCCCAGACCATACAAGCAGAACGTCATTGGCACGAAGTGGATCTTCAGAAACAAGCTGGATGAACATGGTGTCATCATAAAGAACAAGGCCAGGCTGGTGGCTCAAGGTTACAGACAGGAGGAAGGGATTGACTTCGACCAGACCTTTGCACCAGTAGCAAGGCTCGAGGCAATCCGGTTGTTCCTGGCGTATGCTTCACACAAAGGATTCACAGTCTACCAAATGGATGTGAAATCGGCATTCCTGAACGGAGATCTGAAAGAGGAAGTATACGTCGCTCAACCCCCAGGTTTTGTCGATCCTACTCATCCCAATCACGTTTATTTTCTCAATAAGGCCTTATATGGGTTGAAGCAAGCTCCCCGAGCTTGGTATGAGACTTTATCTAGTTTTCTTCTTGAGAACAAGTTCTCCAGAGGTAAAATAGATAAAACATTGTTTCTCAGGGAAGTCAAAGGCAAGATTTTGCTGGTGCAAATCTATGTCGATGACATAATATTCGGCTCAACGGACAACAATCTTTGCAAAAAGTTTTCTAAACTTATGCAAGGAAAGTTTGAAATGAGCAGTATGGGAGAGCTCAAGTATTTCTTAGGCCTTCAAGTGAAACAGTCTGAGGATGGAATCTTCATCTCTCAGACGAAGTTCACAATTGAACTCCTTAAGAAATTCGGTATGGAGAGTGCAACCTCTATGAGGACTCCAATGGGATCCACCATGTCTCTAGATAAGGATGAGAGAGGTAAACCTTTCGATGACACCAAATACAGAAGCATCATTGGATCCCTGCTTTACCTTACTGCCAGTAGACCGGATATTATGTTCTCCACATGTGTATGTGCCCGATATCAGGTGAACACTAAGGAATCTCACTATGTCGCTGCAAAGCGAATTCTAAGATACCTTAAAGGTACTCCTAATCTTGGCTTGTGGTACCCGAGGAACAATGATGTCGAGCTAATAGGCTTTTCAGATGCTGATTTTGCAGGGAGCAGGGATGACAGGAAAAGCACCTCCGGGACGTGTCAATTCCTCGGCCGGAGGCTTATCTCATGGAACAGCAAGAAACAAAATTGCGTTGCAACCTCCACTGCAGAGTCAGAGTATATCTCGGCAGGGAGCTGTTGCGCACAACTTCTTTGGATCAGAAATCAGTTGGCCGACTACAACCTTCAGTTCAAGGAAGTTCCAATGTACTGCGACTCCTCCAGTGCAATTGCCATTGCCAACAATCCGGTGTCGCACAGCCGAATGAAGCATATTGAAGTACGCTACCACTTCATTCGGGAGCACGTGGAGAACAAGGATATCTCTCTCTGTTATGTCCCCACGGACAAGCAGATTGCTGATATATTCACAAAGCCCCTAGACGAGGCCAAGTTCAATCTTTTCAAGACTGAATTGGGAATGCTCAACTATGAGGAGTGAAGACTACAGAAGCTCCAGGCTAGTGCAAGAACCGAGGGGGAGCAAGGAACTCCGCGTGCGTACAGCTGCAAGAACTGAGGGGGAGCAAAAAGTCAATCGCTACAGACCCCGCTTTGTGGAAGCCAAAAGGGGGAGTTTACCCTCTCGGGGTCAAGGCTAAGGTGTGGCTCCAGCTTGCTCCCAAGAAAGCGGTATTGGTAAGGGATAACTCCACCCAATGTTAAGTTTATGAATTTCCATTTGCTTTCATTTTCATTCGCTCCATTCACCTTAGCTTGTAGGGTTTAGGCTTCTTCAAATAGGGGGAGATTGTTGGGTATTGTATCCACAATGTACCTGATTTGCAGAAGCCCCTGGACAAGCTAAGGAGAATAGACTATGTATTTGATAAACTTTTTCAAGTTGTACTTGCAGTTTCTCCACGCTAAGTGCACACCAATGTCAGGGTGCAGTAGGTCAATATACACGGATCTGCACGACGTAATCCCTCGTTGAGCAGATCAGTGTGTTGGCCTATGTGCACTCTCTCTATTGGAGTGCACTTACTTTCAAGTACAGGGCCGCTCATATGCAAGAGAAGACAAGGAGCATGGAGGATCAAGGAGCAGCTCCTAGGTGGAAGACGAAAAATCGTCCAAGGCAGATTCGACGAGAATCACCAAGTGATTCTCGCCGAATCGGCGAGAATCACTTGGTGATTCTCGCCGAATCGACGAGAATCATCAATGATTCTCGCCGACTCCTTCTGGCCATCTCAATATGGTGCCAAGTAAGATTCGGCGAGAATCGCTTGTAATTCCCGCCGAACCAATTGTCATGCAGCCCATGGATACAAGTTGAATTCGTTGAGAATCGACAAGTAATTCGTCGAGAATCACTTGATGATTCTCGCCGATTCGTCGAGAATCGTCTGCGATTCTCGCCGATTTTTCCTTGGCGTTTTCTCAGTTAATTTCCTGAACCGGATTCTGTCTCAGCTAATTTCCTGAACCGGATTCTGCCGCAGTTTACTATCTGGACCGGGACTTGGGGGGTATCTCTGTGGGTCCCTCAAACGGTCTTATTAGGGGTAGCTACAGTATAAATACATGAGTATTTTGAACAGTGCTAAGATAGAAAAATACACGAGCTCACGGAAACCCTAAAATCGCGAAATCCTTCCGCCGCCTCCGTCGCCGCTCGCGCAAGTCCGTCGCCACCGATAGATCTTCTTCCCGATCTCCGGCGACAGTAGCTTAGCAAGGCTTGAGTCTCACGCGTCTATCCAGAGATCCCTTGTCTCTCGATTTGTTGATCGGAAACACTTCCCATCCGAATCGATCGAGACGACCGATCCTCGTGTGACCGTTGGTAGACCGAGCTTGCTTCGCATCGAAGTTTGGATCTCCAAGTTCAGCAGCTGCTCTTCTTCGTAGCCGCCGATCCCGAAGCTAGCCGCCGCTCGTGTGCCGCCGCCGGTTCCGGGGAGATCTTCTCCAAGCAAGACCAAGGTCGTAGACTCTTCATCGACTTCAAGAACACGTCGTCGACCAAAGAGGAACACCGGAGTCTCCAAGAGAAGTTTGTATCACGTGTACATTCTACCTTTATTTTATTGTAAAGGAACTTTTGTTCCGCGGTGTAAGGGTTGGGTGCAACCCGATTTGTGGGAGTGTTGACTCTCACGTGTGGAAGGGCTCCTTCCGTTAGTGAAGGGATTGGATTTCAATCCCGTTGGTGAAGTGACCGAGTCGTCCCTTGTTGGGGAGATAGGTCGAAGGGGGAAAGTGGATGTACCCAAGTCGGGGAACCACTATAAATTTGCTGTGTATTCTGTGTGCTGTGTTTGTTGTTTTTATTGTGCAGGTACATCTGTAAATTCCGCAAAAGAACCACACGTTACCTATTCCCCCCCCATAGGTACACATAGCCGACACTAGGTGGACTGTCACATCCTTTATAACTTAGGCTTTCAATACAGATCTCACCAGATCCACCACTCAGCCTTTGTAATTTAGGATTATAATACAGATCTTGAACAAATCCTACATAATTTGAATATAAAAGTTGTTTTGACTCAAGTGAAATTAATTACTGAGTCAATTTCCTCCTGAGCTGAGAGAATCTCAGCCCTATCTTCTTCACAACAACAAGGTTGATTTTTTTCAAGAATCTGCTGCTTGTGCTAGAAGAAATCTCAGAACCTTGATTCTGATTCTACTGATAAAGGAGAAAGAAGAAAGATCTTCTATCAACTAACCTGCTTTGTAGATCACAGAATATTCTACCTCTTCTTCACAGATCCAGAGATTGATCTTCAATTTTGGCTCGGCTTGGATCTTGAAGCAACTTCAGCTAGGGCTGGCCTTGGCTGATTCTTATTCCTTAGAGAAATACTCTGATCCTGCTATAGCAGATGTTGATTGTTGTACCTAACTCAAAAACCCTTCAGAATCATCGATTCGATCTTCTTGTTTCTGCAACGATGGCGGGAGAAGAAGACGAAGTCCCGCTCCTCTGTTTCGTAATGAATTGATCTCTCAGAAACTTGTCTCGATCCATATATCCTTCGCTATATCCAGCGTGATGATTGACATGTGTCACTGCGTTAACGACTGATTATATCCTTAGTTTTACATATTGAGACTGACAATGATGTTAATGATGAGTTACAGCACTTCCATGATCATTTTGGAATTTTGTTGACTTTGATGATGTCAGCCATTCTGGACTTAGAAAATTTTAGAGAAGTACCCAGGCGTTGAGTGAACAAGTCTTACTCAACGAATCTGGACTTAGAAAATTTCCTGCTCTGCTAGTCGTTGAGTGAGTAAGCTCCACTGAACGCTTTTTAACTTAGTCAACTCCTCATCTTGTCCAGGCGTTGAGAGCGTTGAGTGTATAAGCTTCACTTAATGCCTTTTGCCTTAGCTTGATCTTCAACCCATTATGCATCCTTGGCATTGAGAGCATTGAGTGTATAAGCTTCACTCAATGATTTTTGCCTTGGCTTGATCTTCAGCCCTTTCTACAACTATGGCGTTGAGAGTGTTGAGTGAACTGGCTTCACTCAACGATTCTGGACTTAGAAAAATTCTGCTCTGCATGAAGACATTGAGTGTGTTGACTGCACTCAACGAATCTGAACATAGAAAAGTCTGTTCTGCATGAAGGCATTGAGTGTATTGACTACACTCAATGCTTTCTCCATTCGGAATTGACAACAACAGCATGACTCAACGCTTTCTCCCTTTGGCGTTGAGTGAGCTGACTTCACGCAATGCTATTATACTTAGACATAATTTTCTGTTGTTCTTCCAAGGCTTTGACTGAATTAGCATGGCGTTGAGTGAACTGGCTTCACTCAACCCTTTTGTACTTAGTCGAATTTCTTTGACATATTTGCTTTGGCTTTAACGGAACCAAGATGGCATCGAGTGATCAAGCTTCACTCAATGCTTCTGGACTTGACCAATTTTTTGTGACAGATTTGCTTTGGATTTGATAGATTTGCTTTGGCTTTGACAAAAATAACATAAATCAATGCTTTTGGCTATATGACGTTGAGTGAGTTGACTTCACTCAATGTCTGTGTACTTAACCATTTTTTGCCTTGTCAACACTAAAAGCTTTTATTGTCAGCCTTCTCTCAGCGTTATTAGTTGTATGACGTTGAGTGAGCTGGCTTTACTCGATGCTTGTGGACTTAAACATTTTTCTTCCTTATCACTAGCTTCTGATTCATCTGACGTTGAGTGAACTTGCTTCACTCAACGCCTGTGGACTTAGGCAATTTCCTGTCTTTCCAGTCAGCTTCTTTAAGTCCACCTATCAATGTCACTTTGACCACATGTCCAATCAATATGACATAGACTAACTTGCATGCATGAACTTAAACATACATCAAATACAATTATGTATATACCATTGACTTGTTTGACTTCTTACAAATCTGGGACATTGAGATCAATGGATCCAACAATCTCCCCCTATTTGAAGAAGTTAAAACACCACTTGAAAATTCTTTGTCAATGATATACACCAACATATGCAGCAACAATATAAAATAACATATTAACACAAGAGAGTTAAGTATTACCACATTTCCCATTTTTCTGCTAGTATGGTGATCATCACCTACTCCCCTTGTGTTGCTGCAAGATTCACATTTTCCCTTTGTATGAGAACACCACTTGCTCCAACTATTTTGCTGCATTGACACCTTATAACACCTTGTCACACTTTCTCCCCCTTTTTGACTTCCTCAGGCAGAGGGAGAAGCTGGTCATTTATGATTATCTTCTCCCTTTTCTGATTACAGGTAATCAACTGGTACTGAACTTGCCCTCAATAAGAGCATCTTCTACTAAGAATTTGGACATTGCAACCTTGATACCATTTTTTGGTCTTCACAACCTGCAAGATGATGTACTTCCTGCAACAAAACAACATGAAGAGCAACTGAAGCTACACCAAGTTCAACATACCCAACCCAAACTTAAAGGTGTTGAACTTTGCTTAATCTAGTGGCTTGGTGAAGATATCAGCCACTTGCTTGTCTGTTGGGACAAACTCAAGACTAATATCATCACATTCCACATGTTCTCTTATAAAGTGATATCTAATTTCTATGTGCTTAGTCTTGTTATATGAGACAGGATACCTAGATATAGAGATTGTACTAGTAGAGTCATAAAATAAAGAACTTCTACTTAACTGAATGTTAAAATCCTAAAGTTGATGTTGTATCCACAGCAACTGTGCACAGCAGCTCCCTACAGCTATATATTCTGATTCTGCAGTAGAAATAGAAACACTTATTTGCTTCTTGTTGTTCCATGACACTAGTCTTTTTCCCAGAAACTGATAGGAGCCTGATATGCTTTTCTTGTCTTCTCTACAGCCTGCAAAGTCTGCATCTGAAAAGTCTATTAGTTCAAAATCCCTATTCTTAGGGTGCCAAAGGCCAAGATCTGGTGTGCCCTTCAGATATCTCAAAATCCTCTTAGTAATAGAGTAATGGGATTCATTATGGCAGCCTGATATCTAGCACAGACGCATATTGCATACATAATGTCTGACCTACTATCAATTAGGTATAGAAGGGGCAATTACCCCTCTATACAAAGTTTGATCAACAAGTTTCCCTATCTCATCTTTGTCTAAAGATATAGTTGACCCCATGAGAGTTTTCATGGTGGAGGCATTCTCCATCCCAAACTTAGACTGGGATATGGATAATTCATTGTCAGTCTGTTTTACTTGGAGACCCAAGAAAAACTTAAGTTCACACATACTGCTCATCTCAAACTTACCTTGCGTAAGTTTGACATACTTTCTACAAAGGTTGTCATCAGTAGATCCAAAGATTATGTCATCAACTACCATTGTAGGTTTTTTCATAGTGACACTTCCAACTACCAATGTAGGTGGAGTATAGCATTGTTTTATCATAACCCAAACTTAAATATTTAATGCGATTAGAAAACATCGCATTCGAGTTTTCCTGTAGTTATAGTCCGTGCTAGTGAATAAGGGAGGTCTACTAATCCCTTGACTCTCAGAAAATACGTGATCGTTATGCACCATCACTCCTGATGGTGAAACCGTTTCAGAGCAACCTTGCTCTGATACCAAGTGTTGGATCTAGAGGTTCCCTTAGTGGGGGAATAAGGGCAAATAATATTTTTTACACAAATGTAAACTTTAGGTAAAATAATTGAGAAAATTAACAAGATGTTTTTCACAACCAAAAATATATTTAAAACACTCGAAAATTTAATGAAAATGAAATGATGACTTTATTTCATAAGTGAAGAAAACATAAACAAAGATTCCAATAGAGCTTGAAATCAAGGCTACAAATGAAAAACTTTTTTTGAGTTTTCACCAGCCCTTCTCCCAAGGACCGGTAGGCTAAAACCTATCTCTCTCTGGATACAACTACTAGCCTCCCCCTAGATTACTCCATGACCTAGGCGCTACAAAAATGGCTCTAATTTCCCCCTAAGTCTCACACAGACCTAGTCGTCACGCATAAGTCAATGATTTCTTTACCGATTACACAAAATAAAGAAAAAAATTACAAAATAGAAATCTGAAATGAAAACTCCCTCTGATTTAGAGCGCTTAAAGAAGACGATGAATCCTTGTTAAGGTCGCCGCAGTTGTATAACACGAACGGTCTGTTCTTTGCTCTTGAACTTGCTTGCACACTTAGGAGTTTTCCTGTTTCCGCAGAGTTATCAGGCTGGGAATTCTCAACACAAAAGCTCCTGGACGTATGTGTACTCGAATGCATGAAATTTATCTGTTTTAAAACTTTTTGCACTATCGCCCCACGATATGTAGATATCGCCTACGCGATATCACCTCAGCCTGTCACGTGGCTAGCTCTGTTATAACCGTGCCAAAATGATGGTGATCGCGTTGATCGAGCATAATTGCCCCACGATAGGTAGATATCGCCTGACGATATGGGTGAATAATGCACTATGCCTGAAACAGGCGAGAAAATAGCTGACGTCATCACGATATCGCATAGCAATAGATAGTTATCGTCAGTGATGTCTCTTTCTTTGAAAATGTTGCAACTCAATGTCAATACAAAACTATTAGTGTATTGATATGAAGATATCTGCACACCATAAACACACTATGATCAAACACATTCGAGATTTGTTATTTTCAAACCAAGAAATGCATAACGCATGCTCTAACACTGTTCCTTTGTGAAATATACAGTACTTCATTCAATCTCCCTTCCCTTCTGATACTTCTCGGGGATTTTGCAATTTTGGATTATCTTGAATCACGTATAACATATTAGCGCATGAAGTATTTAACAATATGTATTCTTGCTAGGTTCTTGGTGGGCGGTCCCCGAGTTGCTCTTGCGGTCGCGTGTTATTTCGGAGCTCTTGATGACGTGGGGCTAGCTCCTCTTACTTCCTCTTTGTTGTTCCCTCAAACTGTCGGCAATGAGCTTCTATAGATTCATCAGTCATGATTTGAGCATCCACCCTTTGCATAAGATTAAAATAGCTAGGGACCATTTTATCATTAATGATGAATAGAATTTGCTAGGGCGGAGTCCCCCTAAGAAGACTCCTCGGAGTAGTTTGGGATCTACCCCAGGTATCTGCCTTGCTTCTGATGTGAACGGGCAAAAGAATTCCTTGAGGGTTTCCCCTTCATTTTGACGGATGTCAGACAGGTGAGCATGGTCCTTTAAAATCTTCTGGTTAGCCATGAATTGATTTAGAAATTGTTGAATTAACTCTGCGAAGCTTCAGACTGTTCCTTCCTTAAGGGAGAGGAACCATGTTCGGGCCTGACCCTTTAGCATGGCTGGGAAAGCTTGGAAGCGGACCTGATAAGGCGCATTGTAGATTCTTAGTACCATGGTGAGGTGATTAACGTGTTTCAATGGGTCTTCAGTCCCGTCGTAAGACTCGATGTTGGGCAGTTTGAACCCAGCTAGGAGAGGATGTGCCAAAATCTCTTGTGCCAACAGGGATCCAGCTGGGGTAGGGCGATGCAGGTATACGGTCCTTCAGCCAATCTGACCATATTCTTCTTCCATTAACTCTCCAATTTCCTCCCTAATGGGTCTTCTAGGGGCAACTTTGTTGGGTATATTGAGAATTATGTACCTGATTTGGAGAAGTTCCTTGTCAACTCAATGATATACACAAAGTTATATTTGATGTATATTAAGTTTACATGTGCAAGATTTAAAGTGAAGAAACATATCTAAGAACAAATGTGTTGACACAGTTCAATTGTGTCGATACCTCTAAAGAAGCTGTGTTGAGACAAGTCAGTTGCCTCGACACCTTGAAGACTAAGTCAGCATACTTGATAAAATAACGAGGAGAATTATTTTGAGTAAAATTATGTCGAGATAAACCAACTGTCTCGACATCAGGCAGAATCAGAAGTTAACAACACCGCAGACAGATTGTGTCGAGACAATCTCACTGTCTCGACACAAGGCAAAATCAGAAGTTGACAACATAACAGACAGATTGTGTCTAGACAATCTCACTGTCTCAACACAAGGCGGAATCCGAAGATGTCTACATAGAAGATAGATTGTGTCGAGACAATCTCTTTGTCTCGGCACAAGGCAGAATCAGAAGATGTCTACATAGCAGACAGAGTGTGTCGAGACAGTCTAACTGTCTCGACATAAGGTAGTATTAAGATATGTCGACAAAGATATCGGGTGTGTTGAGATAAGTCAACTGTCTCTACACTTTCAGCTTCTGATGAAAATTATTCCAAGTTAGAATTTGTCGAGACTACTAAGATATCTCGACACATGTGTTGAGACATCTGGAATATCTCGACGCTTATGTTTCAAAATATGTTGAGTCGATACTAAACATGTCAAGACATGTCAGAACTGTCATGTCAGTTGCAGAAAACTCATACTTCAACAGAAACAAGTCAAGGAAGGATTTGATGTATGTTACTGACGTCATCAAACAGTATCCAGCCATCTGAAAAGTTTATAAATAGGCAGTGCTGCCTTCACAAAAAATATAGAAGAAGAACTGATAGATCAAATCAAGCAATCAAAATTTCTTGATCTAATTTCTTCCAAGTCCTAATCAGGCGACATATTCGAGAAAGAGGAAGAAGACGATGGTCTTCAAGAAGATCCTCAGATCCCTTTCACTAGGTTGATCTGAAGATCTAGTTGTATCTGATCAACAACATCTTCAAGGTATTTACGCCAATCAACATCAAGAAGATTGCTGATTCAGAGAAGGAACTTTTCAGTCTGTAGATTTGTCAAGAAGAAATCCAATTGCAGCTGATTTGAAGAATCTGTGTTAATAGATATATCTGATTACAAGTTTTCTATTTTTTGAGTTTTATTTTATCCCTTTATATTGTAAGATCTTCTAGAGATTTGAGTGGGTAGAAGATTCTTTTCTCTGAGATTGTAAGCCTAAATTATAAAGGCTGAGATAGGGTTGTGGAGGGACCTGAGGTAGGTGGTTTGGGTAAATAACTTAGTTGTAGGCCTATTCTACAAATGCTGAGGTAGGGTTCTTGAGAGGACCTGAGGTAGGAGATTGAGGGAATCTCTGAGGTAGGACCAGTTGATCTGAGTGTAAGTTTCTTGACAGAAACTAAGCCTGTAGGTTTATTGGATCCGAGTTGAGAATGAGGAGCTATAACCTTATCTAGTACATTGCTAGTGAGGAAGAAGGGGCAAAGTGGATGTACCCTAGATAGGGGAACCACTATAAATTTTGTGTGTGTTGTGTGCTGTGAACTGTTCTTTACTTGTGTTGTGTGTGCTATAAACTATGACAGTATTATTAATATTTAATAGAGAACTCGGTTATATGAAATTGCCAATTTGTACTAAGGATAACTCTGCAATATGAAAACAAAGAGTGAGACTATTCATGGAAGCCTCCGATCCAAGAATATTTGTCATAGTTCAAGAAGGAACATATGTGCCCATGAAAATATCAGTCTTAGATGCAAATGATCAAACCCCCAAGAAATTATCAGAAATGACAAAGGATGAGGTGATACTTTCTACTATGGACAAGAGAGCACAAAATATAATAGTTAGTGCAATAGACAACTCAACCTTTCAGAATCTAGTGCACTGTAATACATCCAAAGAGATGTGGGATACCCTCATAGTATACATGGAAGGCACGGAAGAGGTTAGAGAAGATAGGAAATCTCTCCTCAACCAACAGTATGAGGCCTTCAGACAAGGAAAAAATGATTATATTAAACAATGTTATGAAAAGTTCTTTAGAAAAGTTAATGACTTGAGAAACTATGACCGAAACTTCTCAAACTATGAACTAAATGAAAAATTTCTGAGATCCCTGAATCAAGAATGGGACATCAAGATTTGTGTTGCAAGAGAGATGGGGAATTTAAGAAATATGTTACCCAAAGACTTATATGAGAAGTTAATGTCACATGAACTTCAGCTAAATTCTAGGAAAGCTGAAGCTGAATCAGCCAGACACTCAACTCAGTCTAAATCTATAGGTTGAAGATACAGACAACACTGGAGCATGTTCTTCAGCAAAAATATCAGATGATGAATTGACACTGTTTACCAAGCAATTCAAGAAAATGTTAAGAAGGAGGAAGCTGTGGAGCAATAGGAAACCTTCTAGATCAAGCTCTAACAAAAGCAAAGACAAGCACAGAGACAAATATGTGGTCAAGTATGATTCAAAACAGAACAAACAATTTAAGGCTGACATTATTTGTTTTTGTTGTAATAGGCCTGGGTATGTCATTGCTATCTATCCACTAAAAAGAAAGGACAACCGGAAGTTAAAAGAAAAGAAGTTCAATAAGGACAAGAAATCAGAGAAGGGTCTGATGGCAAAGAAGATAAATACCTTGTCTGATAGTGATACTGATTCAATTGAATCAGAAGAACCTGTAGGAACGTTCTCCTATGAAGAAGAGTTTATCAGAAGGGTTATATACAAAGGGAGGAGCTCCACAACTTCATCAAACAATGTTGATTCTGAAGAAGATATGAAGATCAACTTGATGGAGGTATCTGATGACCCAAAAATAGAAGCACGTGACTGTAATAGTACACATGTAATCTATGACAACTTTTCCTGCTCTAAGATTTCTGTTTATGAGACTGAAGGTGAGCTAAACTCATGTGACTCAATGGTTGATTCACATGAGATTAACACAGTGACTGAATTACAGAATCTCACAGTTAAATTTGGTAAATTGTCTGTAGCTTTAGTTAGCAGCAAGAAGCTTGTTAAAGAACAAGCTGCAGAAATTGCATCTCTAAAAAGTTTAGAGTTTCATCACAAGATGGATACTCAGAAGATTGGTCTTCAAAGTTCTAAGTTGACAAAACTGACTAAGATCATTGATGAACAAATAATGTTAATTAAGAAAAAGGATGCAATCATTTAGGAGCTGGAACTCAAACTTCTGAATGAGAGAAGCCTAGTACAACAATTTTCAAAACCCAAAATTATATTGCCTATAATAGACACCTTCTCAGGAACACTTGGAAGTGGTCTTGGGTTTGTTAAACCCAAAAGAAAAAGGGGCAAAAATCCAAAAGGACCAAAGAGTCCAATCATTCCACAACCAGTGTAACAGACTAAGGCTCCAAGGAGAAATCTTGCAGCTAAGAGACAAAACAAGTGTTGTACTCCCAGTCAAAATAAAACTGTTATGTTTGCTAACTCCCGCCCAAAGGAATGTCAGCTCAAAGATCCATATGTTCCTTCAAAGAGGAGGTATAATATATATGAATGTTGATGTTGCGGAAAGATAGGACACTTTGTCTTAGATTGCTGGTTTAATTACTCAGTATCTCATATTCAGAAAAGATATTTAGTCAAGAAGTTTACTGGTGGCTTTAGTAGAACTACAACTAACAAATGCATAGGACCCAAAATAATTTGGGTTCCTAAGGAAAAGTAAATTCTTATTTTGCTGGAATGTCCAAGTTCTAGAGATAGACCAATTTGGTACTTGGATAGTAGATGTTCTAGACATATGACTGGAACAAGAGGAAATCTAAGGGAATACATCCCTCTGGAGAATGGACTAAAGGTGTTCTTTGGAGGAGCTGACAAAGGCATAACGAAAGGTTATGGTGTGAATTTGAAGCTAAAGGAGCTGACTATAAAAGATGCAGTTACAGCAAAGCAGAATATGCAAGATGAAATCAATATTGTGGAGGATGTGATTGCACATGAAGAGTCAGGAGAAGCAACTCATCAACTTGATCAAGATGGTCCAGGAGAAGAAGTCATACTGCCTATAGCTGCCAGGCGTCTAAGGGATCATCCAAGGGAATTGATCATAGGAGATGCTACTCAGGGAGTGACCACAAGAAGTAGACATCACAATACTGTGATGTATTTAAGTTTTCTGTCACAGACAGAACCAAAGAAGTTTGAAGAAGCTAATATGGATCCATTTTAGATAGGAGCAATGCAGGAAGAATTGAACCAGTTCAAGAGATGCATGGTCTGGAAGCTGGTTCCCAGACCAGATGATTGCAACATCATATGAACCAAATGGATATATAGAAACAAACTAGATGATAATGGTGTGATAATAAGAAATAAAGCTAGACTGGTTGCAAAGGGATATAAACAAGAAGAGGAAACAGACTTCGATCAAACCTTTGCACCAGTGGCCAGGTTGGAAGCTATAAGACTCTTCCTAGCATATGCAACCTACAAGGATTTCAAAGTTTTTCAAATGGATGTTAAGTCAGCCTTCCTAAATAACAACCTCAAAGAAAGAGTCTATGTAGAACAACCATCAGGTTTTGTTGATCTAACTAAACCAACTCATGTGTATTTGCTTTCAAAGGCTCTCTATGGTTTAAAATAAGCCCCAAGGGCTTGGTATGAGACTCTGTCTAAGTTCCTTCTAGAGAATAAATTCTCAAGAGGGAAAATAGACAATACACTATTCCTAAGGGAAGTCAAAAGCAAGACCATCCCGGTACAAATATATGTAGATGACATTATATTTGGTTCTACTGATGAGTCACTTTGCACTAAGTTTTTCAAATTAATGCAAAGTAAGTTTGAGATGAGTAGCATGAGTGAACTCAAGTTTTTCTTGGGTCTCCAAGTTAAACAAACTATATATGAAATTTTCATTAGTCAGTCTAAGTTCACCAAGGAGTTAATCAAGAAGTGTGGCATGGAAATAGTTACATCAATGAGAACTATGGGATCCACTATGTCCTTAGACAAGGATGTTGCTGGCAAGCCAGTTGATATAACCTTGTATAGGGGCATAGTTGGATCACTGTTGTATCTAACAGCTAGTAGACCAGATATAATTTATGTCACTTGCATCTGTGCCAGGTATCAAGCATGGCCTAAAGAATCTCATTATATAGTAGTCAAAAGGATATTGAGATATCTAAAGGGCACACCTAATCTTGGTCTTTGGTATCCAACGAATAGTGATCTTGAACTGATTGGCTTTTCAAATGAAGATTTTACAGGATGCAAAGAAGATAGGAAAATCACATCAGGGTCATGTCAATTTCTTGGAAGAAGACTGGTTTCATGGAGTAGCAAAAAGCAGACATGTGTGGCAATATCAACAGATGAATCTGAATATATTTCAGCTAGAAGTTGTTGTGCTCAACTGCTTTGGATTCAGCATCACCTGCAAGACTATAAGTTACAGCTAAGTGAAACTCCCTTTTTCTGTGATTCTACAAGTATTATTTCTATTGCAAATAACCCTGTGTCTCACAGTAGAACAAAACATATAAAAATTAGATATCACTTCATTATGGAGCATGTAGAAAATAAATATATTAGCTTAGAATCTGTTATTACAAATAAACAAATTGCTAACATCTTTATCAAACCACTAGATGAAGAGAAATTTAATTTCTTTAAATTTGAACTTGGGATGTTAAATCTTGAGTAGCTAAAATAAGAATAATTAAAAAAAAAATTAATTAAATAATATTCAACCATACAGCTTATTCTATTAGATATAGACATCTCAAATATCAGAAAGTAACAGTTCTGGAAACAGAATTTTGACTCAGTAAAAATTGTGTCGAGACACAATTTATGTATGTTGACACTATATATAGTCTTGTGTCGAGACTTAGGAAAGAGTATCGACACATGTCGGGACATATGTAGGTGTGTCGACTCATGTCGACACATCTTGACAGCCGACAATTCTCTTGTGTTGATTCTAGGTATTTTCCAAAATTTAGAATAAGCTTATATGTAGCGCGCCCTTTCGGCCTCTAGGAAGATTTGTTTATATAAAGAAAATTGGGTGCAGCACTCGACTACAACTTCTTGATCTCTTGCTAAGTGTCGAGACCTTGTATTCCTATTAGTCGTCATTCATCACTCCTTCCGTTGGACGAAATCAAGAACGTCGACAACAATGGCTCCAAAGAACGATGAAAACATCAATGAAGGATACGAACTTGTGCGAAATAGATTCGCCTCCGCGAAATAGGAGATTAGAAATGTCATTGTCCTAATTCAAGAAGCAGGCCTTGAATATCTACTGTCAGAACCTACAAGCATCTGGAAACGGGAGGTACTGGAATTCTTCACCAATGCAACATTAGATTCCAGTTCAACAAAGATTAAATCCACTATAAATGGGACAAAAGTTAAAATCACAAGCAAAAGACTGGCTAAGGTATTTCATATACCTCGAATTAATCAAGAAGATGCAGTAGATTCAACCAAGACTGCTGCATGACTGCTATGGTGTGGATTGGATTCAGTCAAAAAGATAGGAAGTTCTCTGAATCGGAAGGGTATGAATACCAAGGTAAATTTCTATCAGAAATCATTGGAAAGGTGTTGCTGTGTAAGACAGTCGCACATGACAGAATTTCTGCTCACATGTTCGAGCTTATGATTAGAATAATCTTCAAACTTAAGACTGACTGGAGTAGTATAGTGTTTGACAATATTTCTGAGAGTATCAAGAAGCCCAACATGGGCAGGATACTAAGTTTGTATTTACTTAAAGCATTCCTATAGACCTAAATCAAAAACTGGGCACAAAGATAAATCATATGAGAAAATGGATATGAGGATTTTGTCCAGATGGGATAGAGTTCTATCCAGAGAGCCTTCTGTTGTTGAAAAGAAGAAAGAGAAGAAGAAAAAGGAAGTGGTGATGAAAGACATCCCCTCCAGTGATTCTGAAATTCCAGGAAGTTCCAGTTCAGATCAAAGTGATGCTCCAGATACAAACATTCCTCCAAGGACATCAGCTGATACAAGGCATCAGATGCAGGGGGAGATTGAACCCACAATAGACAAAATTGTCAAGGTAAACTTTGATGAACCTACTATCTTAGATAGTGAAACCGTCAATGACATTATTAAGGATGTTATCGATAAACTAAATACAGATGTGATAAAAGATGTGAATGAGGAACAAGATGAGTATATGCCTGACATTGAGGCAGTAGTCTCTAAGGAGACTATGGAAGAAATCCCACTGGGAGTGTAAGTTAACATCCAAGGGGAGATACCTTCTCCTCCTGGGGATCATGTTCCTACTGTTGAATATCAACAACATGTGACTACCTTAGAAGGTCCAAATCTTGATCAAAATGATGCAAGGGTTGAGGGGGAGCTAGCGGCCAAGTCCCTTAGGTCTGGAAGTACAAAACAACAACAGTTTGTTGCCATTGTCAGTTCATCTGAATCAGATGAGGAAGAAGAATCCTAGCTACAACAGAGAAAGATAACTAAATTAAAAAGAGAAGTCAGAGCTATAATAAGGCAATACAGTTAAGAAAACAAGACATGGCAAAGATATAAAATCAATAAGATTTGAAGTAAATTTACTGAAACAAGACATGTCAAACTTCTTTGTAAAAGGTGCAAATGTTGTGGTCTACCTTGCAAAACAGCAAGAAGAGTCAAAGAAGACTTTAGAAGAAACTGCAGTACAACAAGATTGTGTTCTGGAAAATCAGCAGAGATTGAATGAAAATCTCATACAAATGCATGAAATATCACTGACAAAGCTTACTGAACCAAAGAAAAGCTTTGGAAGAAAAGATTATCTCTACATCAGCAGCTACTGAATCCAACCTCTCAGTTGCATCAGCTTCTCTAAATACAGCCATAAAGGAGTCAGAAAAAGGTATCACTGATAAGATTAAGAAATCTAAAAATCATTACACCACTGGGATTCATCATGTAGTTGATCAAGTAAGATTTCAAAAGGATGATTTAAGAGATCACATTGAAAGAGAAGTCATAAAGGGAAAGAGGGTTATGATAAAAGCTAGCTCTGATCATGCTATGTGGACTTTCAATAGCATCAGAGCTACTCGTGGCTACCCCCCACTATGTGATGATGATCAGACAGCTGAGTCTGGCTGCCAACCGGCTCAGTTGGAAGGAATTCCACTAATTGCAGAATAGATAATATATCCTCCACCACACTTTGAGGATATTCAAGGTGTTACGCAGACCATGTATAGTCCTCCACCTAATGCTCAAAATGTTGATTGCGAGGAGGTGGAGATGACTGATGCTGCCCTGTTAAAGGAAAAAGAAGTCCAAATGTCTAAGAAAATATTTAGAGAGCAGACAGAGGCTAGGCCTGATTTTGAGTAGTGGAGTCCAATCTCTAGAAATATTATACTCACTGATTGGCAAGCAGTTAACACTAATATATATGACAGACGAAAGTGGTACTCTGAGCAGGAATGGAGTAAGCATCTCAAGCAACAAGATGTTATCTATATGTTCAGAAGAGATCAAAAGAATGGGGTGATTCCAACTTCTGTTGTTGAACCAAACAAATATTTCTCCAAGCCCTACCATTACTTTGAAATACAAAGACTTAAGGCTGAACAACTTTCCAATATCAAGAACAAAAAAGGCAAGCAGGTAGTTGATGACAGTATGCCAGAAGCTAAAGCCAAAATTCAATCAGGCAAAGACATTGTCATTAAGGAGCCTGATCAATCTTAGATTATTTTGTATTGTCTAGGAATTATGTAATTCTGTTATAATTTAGTGTAATCCTTGGACTAGTTAAATTTTGTTAAATTTTGAAAATGTTCATTTGCATTATATTTTTGTTGTTTTAATGTAATTTGTTGTCATGTTAAATCTTTTACATCATATTTTGGTACTGTGGTGTTTATTATTGAATTGGGGTGATGACTTCTCCAAATAGGGGGAAATTATTGGGTATATTGAGAATTGTGTACCAGATTTGGTGAAGTACCTTGTCAACTCAATGATATACACAAAGTTGTATTTGATGTATATTAAGTTCACATGTGTAGGATTTAAAGTGAAGAAACTTATCTAAGCACAAATGTGTCAACACAGTTCAATTGTATCGACACCTCTGCAGAAGCTATGTCGAGACAAGTCAGTTGTCTCGACACCTTGAATACTAAGTGAGCATACTTGATAAAATAAACAGGAGAATTATTTTGAGTAAAATTATGTCGAGATAAACCAACTGTCTCAACACCAGACAAAATCATAAGTTGACAACACAACAAACAGATTGTGTGGAGACAATCTCACTGTCTCGGCACAAGGCAGAATCAGAAGTTGACAACATAACAGACAGATTATGTCGAGACAATCTCACTGTCTCGGCACAAGGCAGAATCAGAAGTTGACAACACAACAGACAGATTATGTCAAGACAATCTCACTGTCTCGACACATGGCAGAATCAGAAGATGTCGACATAGAAGACAGATTGTGTCGAGACAGTCTCACTATCTCGACACAAGGCAGAATAAGAAAATGTCGACATAGCAGACAGAGTGTGTCGAGACAAACTAACTGTCTCGACATAAGGCAGTATTAAGAGATGTCGACAAAGATATTGGGTGTGTTGAGACAAGTCAACTGTCTCGACATTTTCAACTTCTGATGAAAATTATTCCAAGTTAGAATGCGTCAAGACTACTAAGATATCTAGACACATGTGTTGAGACATATAGAACATCTCGATGCTTATGTTTCAGAATATGCTGAGTTGACACCAAACATGTCAAGACATGTCAGAACTGTCAAGTCAGTTGCGGTAAACTCATACTTCAACAGAAACAGGTCAAGGAAGGATTTGATGTATGTTGTTGACGACATATAACAGAATCCAGCCATCTGCAAAGTTTATAAATAGGCAGTGCTGCCTTCACAAAAAATATAAAAGAAGAACTGACAGATCAAATCAAGCAATCAGAATTTCTCGTTCTAATTTATTCCAAGTCCTAACAAAACAACATATTCGAGAAAGAGGAAGAAGACGAAGGTCTTCAAGAAAATCCTCAAATCCTTTTCAATACGTTGATCTGAAGATCTAGTTGTATTTGATCAACAACATCTTCAAGGTATTCACGCCGATCAACATCAAGAAGATTACTGATTCAGAGAAGGAACTTTTCAGTCTGCAGATCTATCAAGAAGAAATCCAATTGCAACCGATTTGAAGAATCTGCGTTAATGGATATATCAGACTATAGGTTTTTTTGTTTTCTGAGTTTTATTTTATCCCTTTATATTGTAAGATCTCCTAGAGATTTGAGTGGGTAGGAGATTTTTTTCTCTGAGATTGTAATCCTAAATTATAAAGGCTGAGGTAGGGTTCTGGAGGTACCTAATGTAGATGGTTTGGGTAAATCACTGAGTTGTAGGCCTATTCTATAAAGGCTGAGGTAGGGTTCTTGAGAGGGCATGAGGTAGGAGATTGAGGGAATCTTTGAGGTAGGCCCAGTTGGTTTGAGTGTAAGTTTCTTGACAGAAACTGAGCATGTAGGATCTTTGGATCCGAGTCGAGAACGAGGAGCTATAACCTTATCTAGCACGTTGCCAGTGAGGAAGAAGAGGGAAAGTGGATGTACCCTAGATAGGGGAACCACTATAAATTATGTGTGTGCTGTGTGCTGTGAACTATTCTTTACTTGTGCGGTGTGTGCTATAAACTGTGACAATATTATTGTTATTTAATAAGGATAAAGAATTGCAAAGGAATTTTTTAAAGGTCAACTATTCACCCCCTAGGTGACTACCTACCCATAGGCTTAACTTTCAAACAGCCTGTTGGTGCTACTACAGGCAAGCTCTGGCAGCCCTAGGCAAACGAGCAGTGTGTGAAGTGCTTGTGGCTTCTGAATATTCTTCGGATCTCTCTTCTGGATGATTATCTTGAACGGGGATTGTAGGTGGGGGATCCTGGTCGGCGGGTGCTGGAGGCATTATGGCTGTCTGGGTCGTTTATATATTTCTCAGCAGTGCGAGTACTTCAGTTTGTTGTTCCTCTATATGAGTGATCCTTCCGTGAGCATATTGTTTGTCGCGTCAATGGTTTGTTCTTGTCAAAGTGTGTTTATCAGGGAATGTGAGGGCCCGACATTATTAAATCATTGTCGGGCTGAATCCATGGATTGTGCCAATACTTCTTCTCACTATTATCAGTCACGAGTGCTGCTAGGTAGATGATACCATCTTCAAGGTGTTCAGAAAACTTTGGGAACTCGTTTCCCACAGACGACATCAATCTGTTACGGCCAACTCAACCCTCCTGTTAGTCCAGACTAAACTAGTCCGCCTTAGCCCGTGGAGCGGTCGAGCGCGCACACAATCACAAAGTAAGCAGAAGTACAAAAGACAATTTTAACATGAAAAAATCTCTCAACTGAGTAAAAAATCACATGACTGGTACAGTGTCAGCCAAACTTCACTATTAAAGGTAGTTTATATAGTGTCTTGAGAATCGAGGGCGTAGGCCGTTTCTCATTACAGCTTTGATATGAGAGTCAGTATTTTGCTTGGTGGGCGACAGACCGCCTCACACGAAGCTTATTCCTTTTTATTTTCTGATGGGGACGAGCGGTCTCGAACGCTGTTTGGCTGGCGAACTTTGTGGCAGGATACACAGAGATGTGTCGATAGTGACTTGATGAACGTTGCACAGATAGAAGACTTCACAGAATGGGGAGCAGAACGACTTCTTCTTAGAAGCGTCGTGGACTTGGACAAATTTCTAGGTGGCCCGACGGGTGGAGGAGGCCCGTAGGAGGATTCCGGCAAAAATCAGACCGGAAGAAGAAGACTGATAGGAGAAAAAGCTAGAAATGAACGGGGTCCTGAGGCCGTTTTATAAGCTCCAGAAGGTGGTTATGGTGGTTACGTGTCTATCCGCACACCGTAACCACCCAAAATAACTAATTGAAGACCACACTTAGTATAGTTTCAACTTTTCAGGCGTATATTATTTCCATGATTTTGGCTACATGCAGACCATTAATTAAATAAGTAATATTTACTACTAATCATGGGGGTTAGTGGGTAGTTACACGAGTGGTTACTCTTGTAACGAACAATGGTGATAGGGGTGGGATGATCAGATGGTGGTGAAGGCCCGCCATGAGCGGACAACCAACTTGGCGACGATCGGCCACCGACGGAGGAGTCACGACCGACAAATTGGTCAGCCATGGTGGGCGAGGCCGCGACCACGGGAGGCGGCCGGGAGGGGGGGGGGGGTGCGGTCGCCCCACATGGGCGTGGTCCCACGGGCAAGGGAGTCAGCTGCGGGAGGGTGGCTGCGGAGTGCGGCTGCCTTAAGCGGGAGCGGCCCCGTGGCCGCAAGAGGGTGGCCGCCCCTTGCGGGAGTGACCCCACGACCGCGGGAGGGCAGCCTTGTGGCGCGACCGCCCCTTGCGGGAGCAGCCCTGCGATTGGGCGGTCGTGGGGTGCGGCCCCCCTTAGCGGGTGCGGCTCTGTGACCGCAGAAGGGCGACGCCAGTCTTGGCTGGGTCGGCTGGGCACAAACCGTTCGACGCTGGGACAGCGGTGCCGACATCTGATCGCAGTGGTTGCTTGGAAGGTGCACGTGGTGGGATCCGTGTGTGGGCCGTGCGGGGGATCAGGCCGCCGATCGCGTGCACGGTAGTTACCCCATGATCCCACTAAATTAGTAAAGATCACGAGGGATGAGCTATTAGCACCTCACCTTTCTATAAATTCTAGGATGCCCTTATCACTTTGCATATAGTATAGATGATAAATACAAGCGGTCATTGGTTATCTTAGTAATTTTTGTCTAATCAAATATAAAAATTAATAAAAGTTAAGGATAACGATATAATTTATATAAAAAATTTGAGTAGGTGAAGCGGACCGGTGAACCGGATATGGCGGTTTATTATACCCATTTTCAAGATTTGATTACTCGGCTTCCACTTTCCACATACGGAGCGGCACCATATTCGAATTTAGAAGCGAACGGGTCTGATAAGTCCCGTTTTTAGATGTTTCCTTATTCTACCCGAACCCACCGGTTCAGTTATCGTGCTCCGATATGCTACGACCAATATTTTTGTAGTTTTTAACCAGCGGCCTCTGCTTGTTCAAAAATAGGCTAATTGTGGAACTGTTCCGCCAGTGCGTCGATATCGGGGGAAACGGCACCGTATTATCAGTGCCGCGTGTTGTCGGAAGTAGACTTCCCCTTTTAGCGTTTGTCCGCCGGAGATCGGTTGAAATTTCTTCTTCTTGGACTTGGTTTCTGAATTCTGCGCGATTCTGCGAGGAATTTCTCGTGGATACAGTTTAGTGATCTGTGGTTCTTTCCAGGGTTTTGATGTTGAAGAAGAAATTGTGGGAAGAGATTAGGGTTTCTGCGTAACGTTTAATTTGGATTAACTTGTCATGAGAGAATTGGAGGATGAAGGGTTGGGGAGCTGTGATTCGGATGAGATTGAGTCGAAGAGTGCGAAGAGGGCGCTGGTTGGGCTGGGGGGAAGATTCCTCTTCTATCCGACGCTCCTCTATAATGTCGTCCGCAACCAGATTCAGTCAGAGTTTCGATGGTGGGATGAAGTAGATCAGGTGGTATTTCTTATTTTTTGTTGTTGAAATTTTTCTTCTAATCTACGCGCTTACAAAATGCCATTCATTTCTATGCCTAGTTTTGGAGCTTATGACGTAAGAGTTTTGGGCGTATTCGTTCTATAATATTGCCTTTTTTTGGGGGGGGGGGGGGGGGGGTGAAATCACTCTGGTGCTGAATTTATCTTGTTTTTCTATTTGATCACGATACGAATTCTAAAGAGCCAATAATTGTGAGATTGTACTGTAAAATCTTCTTTAAGATGGGGGATTTGGTTAGTTATGAGGATCTTTAAGGACTATGGCTTTCAATCAAAATTAGAGCTGCCCTGTCCAGCTGAACTGTATTACTTAAACGGGGCTCACCGGATCTGTATTACTCTACCCAAGCTCAGAGAAGAACTGATCCACTATGGTGGAAGATGAGTGATCGGGTGGTCAATTCAATATGAAGGTTGAAGATGTAGGACGCCAAGGAGACAGTGACTTCTTTGAGCTATCCATAAGATTCTACTAATTTCGAACCAATTTTCTATAAAGTCAAGATTTTTGATATTTAATATTTGATTTTGACAATAAACGGTGAAAGAAAGATAGATGAGTGACCATCCCTTATTCAAGAATATTCTCGAAATCCCATTGACAAAGTTTTTGAATTTGATGAAGTCTCGACAATCTCAGATGAATTCCACCATTCCTTATTATGACCTTGGATAGAAGGTAGCCTGATTTGGCTATTGAGTAGAAGAATTAGCCTCGTTGGAACTGACAATTAAAGTAGAAGATGACTACACTAAGTCCAAGAACCACAAACAACAACAACACTCAAGCCTTTTTCCCACTATAGTGGGGTCGGCTATATGGATCCTTTGTCTCCATTGTGCCCTATCTTTTGTCATAATCTCACTAATGCCTAAGTATAAGTCCATGAACCACAAAAGAAGAAAATAAGAACAAACGTGGGGCTAAGGAAAGCTCGACAACCTCAATAGTTTTAGCATTTTTCCATCAATGCAAGGTGCATCAATATGGTAATGTGTGGTATGGTATAATTAGAAATTTGCAGGATGATATTTCGTAGTCTGATACGATCATAGAATACCTTATGGTGAATACTATAAGATAAGTATGGCTGAATTGATATGACGAGATGCCTGCCTAGTTGATACAATGAGATACTCATCGAGTTACCCGAGTGAATATCTTGGCTTTGATACCCACCGAGTAACTCCACTGAGTTATCTTAGCGAGTCGATCCTTGATAAATAATTATAACAATTACCCTGTCCAGACCAGATGAGTTGACCTTACAGATAGCTATGACAAGTTCCTTTACAGATTTTTTTATTATCTAACTAATAATTGTATTTTGTAACTTTTTTTAATAAATGGTTTTTCTATAATTTTGGAGTCTATACAAGGAACTCCCAAGGGTTTGATAAACAATCCATGAAATTAAGCTAACACTAATCTTCTCTTTCTTCAAATCTCTTTATGAACTTTTTTCCCTTGAAAGCTATCATCAATTGCTTGAACAATGATCTTATTAATGGTCAGACTTAACACCTATCTTACTACAGTGGCAGCGGGTTCCCTATCCACTACTCCTAAGGTTTCACTTCCCTTTCTCTCCATCATCACCAAAATGGAACACCACAATCCCTTTCTCTCAAGCACCTAATTAATCAGATTTCTATTTTTTGGTTTGCTATATATTTTTTGTATTTCTAAGTCACTTGTTTAATTTTTGCCAATAATCCTTCAACTTTTGATTTATGTAAATTTGATGTTTCTATTGCTTTTAGAAAATGAACTAGATCCTATGTTGTTAAAGGCTTGTCTAAAGCTCAAGATACACTAAGCTCAGAGATCTGTACCTTTTCATTGCAAAGGTGAGTGACCTTGCCAAACACATGCCCTTTAACCTAAACATGCGCCTTTTTGTGCCTTTGCGCATAAAGAGCACGCCTAGGTATGGTTTTCATACTAAATTATTTTTTATAAATGAAAAGAAAGGAATACAATAATAACTCATCATTGTTTGAATGATTTGATTTTTGTGGCATATAATCCAACGTTGATGTATCGTGGATAAGATAGAAGTGTCACCAATTGCAGAGAAGATGTGAGAAACTCGACTAAGATGGTTTGGACGCATACAAAGGAGACCATTAAAGGCACCTGTTAGGCGTTGTGAGAGTTTAGTCACTAGGCATGTTAAACGGGGGGAGGCGTCGACCAATAATGACTTGGAATGACTATAAGGAAAGACATGATGTACTTAGGCATTATTGAGATTATGACTAAAGATAGGGCACAATGTAGACAAAAGATCCATATAGCTGACCCCACTATAGTGGGATATAGGATTCAGTGTTGTTGTATAATCCAACGTTGATGTTTTAATATGGTGCAAGTGGCCACATTGATCCCATTTTTGAAGAGATATAGATGTCAGTAATGAATGGTTTATGTGTAATGGATGAAGAATCTGATTAAGAAGATGGATTGATGTTTAATGATAATTATTTGAGATAGGATGTGGTTGCACATTGCTTTCGTCAAGCGCCCCTTTGCCTTGCTTCTACACTCGAAGACCTTTTTTTCCTTGATGTGCCTTGAGCCTATACCTACTATAACTAAGCCTTATACTAATCATCCCATTAAGATTTGGGAAAGTTGTGAAAAGTTTTGGTTATATTCAGATGTTGGAGTCAAGCATTCAAGCTGATTTTGAGTGTTTTTAAACACTCAAGAACATGTAAAAATTGTATTTTAATTGCGCACATGGATGACATAATAATGACAAATGATGAAAATACTGGCTTTGAAAAATTTACAGAATATTTGTCAATAGTTTGTGATTAAGGATTCGGTGACTCAAAACTTACTTGCTTGGTATGAATTTGCAAGATTTTATGAGATTTATTTTCTTTCATTTATGAGATTGTATGTTTTGGATTTGCTTAGTGAAATTGAAATGCTAATTTGCAAGCCCATCAAACCTTCATGGGGCCAAACCTGAAGTTGTAGCATATCGAAACCAAGAAAATGGTAGATAAAGAGTTTCAAAGACTTTTAGGTAACTCATTTATCTAACACATACTCGTCCGAATATAACATCTGCTATGAGTGTGGTGAACCATTTATGCATTCGCCGAGGTTAAAGCATTTTGAACCTATCCTTGGGTTCCTATTGTACCTCGAAGGAACTCTTGAAAGTGGATTAATTTAGAAAATAAGGGCACCTGAGAATTAAGGATTATGTTGACGATGATTGCACGAGAGGTGTTATGGATAGAAATTCTTCTTCTGATTATTGTTCTTTTGTTGGAGGTAATCTTGTCATGTGGAGGAGCAATAAACAAAATGTTGTTGCTAGGAGTAGTGCTGGGAGGCTGAGTTCCATTCGGTCGCTCATGAAATTTATGATGTGATTTGGATAAAAAGATTACTTGCAAAATAGAAGATCTTCACCTTTTCACCTATAAAAAAATCTTTTTTAATAACAAACCTGCAATATCTGTTGCTTGCGACCCTGCTCTCTAGAACATACAAGACATGTAGAAGCGATAAACTTATCAAGTAGAAGCTTGACAATGGCATAAGCTGAATACTATACATTCAAACAATTGATTAAGTTGTCGACATTCTTCTAAAGGGCTTGTATAGGAATGTTTAAAAATTTAGTTAGAAAGCTTGCTATGAAAGATGTCTTCAAGACAGCTTTGGGAGTGTAGAAAAAGAGAATAAATATGTATTTGTTTGCTGTGAATTAAGCTATCAAGGGCAATTTGGTAATTGTGTCCTCATTTATATTAAATAAATATACGCATTGTGTTACACAATAAGTAGAAGGAATGTTCTTTTTGAAGAAAAACTTATGGCTTACTGGTTGTTTGAGATAAGGAGGCTAATGGAGAAAGGTGTCCTCTTTCGTAATGATATTCCAGGATGTAAAATTCTTTGGACCTCATATCTTATTCTACAATGAAATGCCAAAAGCTACCGTTTAATGCATCATTCAACAAATTTCTTGAATATTTATTAAATACTGTTGAACAATATATATAAGATTTTCTATATGCTGCGGAAATTCGGTACACCTATTTTTCAGGATGTTTAGAAAAATTTATTACCAATTTGAACCTTCCCATTTTTCTCACTGTTTATAAAGCAAGAGTTGAAGATAATTAGAGAGCAACCAGAATTTCTTATTTCCATCATTTAGAGCTCTCTATTTTCATACATTAATTACACATGCTGTTTGTAAAGTCAGTTTTAAAACTTGTCAGTAAAGTTGTTGAAAGATGCTGTTGTTGAAACTATTTTACCTTTCCGAACTAATTTCTAGCTGTTTTGTCAGTGTGATTATTTAATAATCTGTTGCAGGGAATGAGCAGGAGATACGATACGTTACAAATGCGATATTTGTGATTTTCAAAAAAATCTAGGACACATGAGAGATTTTGTTATTATTATTATTATTATTATTTAAGTATAAATACAAATTATTAAAATTAGGATCTCAGTTGAATTGTTAAATAAAAGTACAACTCCTATATATATATATATGTAGGAGTGGGGAAATAGGCGAAATACAAGAGTAAGGGACAAAGAGTAATAATAAAAAAAATAATAATAACACCCAATTCTAACACTCCTTTAAGTTGGGCGTGTAATATCTATCACGCCTACCTTGGCCATAATTTTTCCGAAGGCACTTTGACTCAATCCTTTAGTGAGGGCATCAACCAACTCACGATTCTTTTTACTATATTCTCTTTGATGAAATATCGGTCCACTTTAACATGCTTGTTGCGGTTATGTTGAACGAGATTGTGTGCAATACCGATGACTGTCTTGTTGTCACATTAAAGTCTGATTAGTCCCTTATTTTCAATGTCAAGGTCATTCATAATGGAGCAAATCCACAGACCTTTACAAATTCCTTGTGTCATACCTCCGAACTTTGCTTCACCACTCGATCTGACAACCACATGTTATTTTTTTGATTCTCCAAGTCACCAGGTTCCTAGGAAGCACCGGTACGGGTACGGGTACCGGGTACGATACGTATCCGGTACGGCGGTACGACAAATTTTAAAAAACAAGGATACAGGTACGGTAGGATACGTTGTATTAAATATAATAATTATATATTTATATATCACAAATGCAATTATATAACATGAACATTTAAAATTTAACATGAAGTTCTTGAACATAAACATAAACATTTGCCAAAACATCTATGAATTTCAGGATAAGTTCTTAAACAATTGTCAACATAAACATAAACATGAAGTTCATAAACATAAATGTAAACATTTAAAATTGAAGTTCTTAAACATAAACATAAACATTTAAAATTTAAAGATGCTCATCACTCATTTTCTTCATCTTCCTCCGTATGTTGGAGATCAAAGCATCTTCAATTTCTGGCTCATCTAAAGACAAGTTGGCGATCGTAAGCATGCCAACTCCATCAAATGGATTTGCCCAAGCATCTCCTCCTATATCCCACATCTTACTCCTTCCTTGATTGTAGAGTTCATTTCTCCTCGATAATAGGCGTAGATTGCTATGCACATACACCAAATCGTCAGCTCTTTGTGGTAGAATTTTATTTCTTCTTAATGAGTGAATGAATGAGTATGTGCTCCAATTTCTTTCACAGCAGGAAGATGAAGAAGGTTGCCCTAAAAGCTTCAAAGCAATCTTTTGTAATTTTGGTGCTGAAGTTCCATAGTAACTCCACCAATCTTTGGGCAATAATGACGCTCTACTCTCCAAACTATCTGGCTCACTAAAAGCTTGACCAAGCCCCGTAAACCTAGAGAATTCATTGATTACTATATTCCTCTCCACCACATCAGAAAAATATCTCTCAAACATTTATTCCTCTCCAAGGAAATCTCCTCATCTGTATTTGGAACAACTCTATTTGGCCCTCCATCAAGTCATTCCTTACTATAATACCTACAATGAAAACCACATAGTAAATAAATAAATCATAATAAATGGTAAAAGTCAAGTATGCAAAAGAAATTACCTTGGGTTAAGAGAATGAGTCATGCAATGTAGTGGTGTGCAACTCTTGGTCCACCGATCAACGAGGACATCATAAATTGCCTCATAAAGAGGGCAATGAGCTTCCAAGTCCGTTAACTTCTCATGTCTATATATTTCAATCTTCACATTTTCAATCATTGAATCCCACATGTCATATACCAAATGAAGGTTGGGTTTATCTGTATCACAAACCCTAAGCATATCGTATATGGGTCTTGTTATATCAAGGATCTTCTCCACATCATCCCACCATTTGTCATTATATATGATATTTTTAACCTCCAGAGCTTTCTCAACATCATCTGCTCTATACGTAGTCCATTCGGGACATCCAACCATATTAAGCAAACCCATCTTCACAAGTTTAAACCTCTTCAACATCACTATAGTTGAAGCAAAGCGTGTTTCCGCAACTACAAGTAACTTGAGTGAGACAAAAGAGTTATACATGTTCAACCTGTATTGATGATTCATTATGAAAGTTCTGATTGACTGAGCTTCATTGGCCACTTGAGTTATCCATCCGCATTGTTCTCTAACTGTTGCACATCGATCTGTATTATTAGCGGCACAAATATTTTTTAATGCTAGATTTAACGTATGCACAACACATGGTGTCCAAAAAATATGTGGGAATCGTGCCTCCACAATTGCTCCTGCTGCCTTACACACCGGCGCATTATCAGTGATAATCTGTATAACATTTTCAGCCCCAACTTCATTAATGACTTCAATCATTAATTTTGCAATATAATGTCGATTCTTGTACTCTCCTGATGCATCAACTGCCTTTAAAAAAACCGGACCATCCTCAGAAGCCGCCATAAAATTAATCAAGGGTCTTCTCTGAGCATCTGTCCAACCATCACTAACTAAGCTGATTCCCTTTTGAGGCCAAGTATCTTTTATTGGTTGAAGCATTCTAGTGATATTGGATTTTTCCTTTTGCAAAAGTGTAGTTCTTAGAGCATTATATCCAGGAGGAACAAATCCATCAAGATTGTGATTAGCCGCAAATTTATACGAACTAATATAATATGGATTTCTAGCTAGATGAAATGGCAAACCACCAGAATAAAACATCCTAGCTATGTGGCACCTCAACTCATCTCTAGCTTTATTTTGAAAAACCATATCAATAGGTCCACCTCTTCTTTTTTTGGTTTCCCCAACTAATTGAGAAGATGGACTTGCATTGGAAAATGTCATGATCTTGGATGCTGGTTTGCATTTTTCTTCTGAAATAGAAACAACTCTTTGAAGCTCTTTTAAATACTCTGGGGTCACCTTTGCACATACCCTAATCCCGGTCCCGGATATTTTTAGCAAGTGACTTTTTACCCTAGAATACGAGCCGCTGAAATCAACCTCACAAAAATTGCATTTCCACTTTCTATTTCCCCCACCAACTTCTCTACTATGTATAAGAGACACATAAGCCCAGAGTGAGGCATTATCATCCTTGTTTGCGTCATCAGAAATAAATCTACTCGTTACTGATGTAGACGTTGAACCAGTGACACTATTGAGAGTGTGTGATTGGGACATAACTGCCATAATAAAAAGTGTAGTTATTAGAGCATTCCTCCCCTTTCCATAGCATCTGGGAACTCTGGACTGAATCAGTCCAAAATCTGGACTGAATCAGTCCAGGAATTCTGGACTGATTCAGTCCAGATTAATCTGGACTGATTCAGTCCAGGAACTCTGGACTGATCAGTCCAGGAACTCTGGACTGATCAGTCCAGGAACTCTGGACTGATCAGTCCAGGAACTCTGGACTGATCAGTCCAGGAACTCTGGACTGATTCAGTCCAGGATCCTGGACTGATTCAGTCCAGGATTCTGGACTGGAATGTCCAGGATTCTGGACTGAATCCTGGACATTCCAGTCCAGGATTCAGTCCTGGACATTTCAGTCCAGGATGAGGATTTAGGGCCTTAGGGGTTAATGATGTACAGAAGAAGAAGAAGAAGAAGAAGAAGAAGCTACCTGCGACGGGAGACGGGAGCAGCAGTGCGACGGGAGACGGGAGCAGCAGTGCGACGGGAGACGGGAGCAGCAGCAGTGCGACGGGAGACGGGAGCAGCAGCAGTGCGACGGGAGACGGGAGCAACAGCAGTGCGACGAGAGACGGGATAATAAAAGCCCTAGAACCGCGAATCGCGCCTAAAACAGCGAATCGCGCCGTTCGGTACGCGTATCCGTACCGGAAACGTACCCGGTACGGGTACGGCTCTATTTTTGGCGTATCCGTGCTTCGTAGCCAGGTTCTCACCGACTAGGGAACAATTGCCAGAGGTGGATCTTTGGTCATTAACAGATTCAAGACAATCCACATTTGTGTACACTTCAATTGTAAATTCTTTACTTGGTTAGTGCAAAACACCCCTTCCTGTTGAGGACTTGAGGTACCGTAGGATTCAGTGGACAACATCCAAGTGGCCAGACTATGGTGAATTCATGTAGTAGTTGATTACTCCAACCACATATGAGATATCTGGACGAGGAAAAATAAACAAGTCTCCCCACCAGTCGCTGAAATCCGATGATGTCTGCAACATCTTATCAGTCGTCCCTTCCTAATTTATGGTTGACTTCAACAGGGTGTCGACAGGTCTACACCTACTCATCCTTGATGTTTCGAGCAAATCGAGGATATACTTTCTTTGAAAGATGAAGATCCAATGCTATGATCTAGAAATTTCAATACTCGAAGTACTTGAGATTCCCTTGGGTTTTCACCCCAAATTCCCTTGGCAGACTTTCCTTCAAGGTTTGGATCTCATCCATTTCATCCCTTGATATAACAATATCGTTCATATTTATGATGAGAGCGGTCAATTTACCTGCCCGGCTTGATTAACATGTCATCGGTTTTACTTTGCGTGTAACCAAATATCATCATGGATCTATGGAACCTCCCAAACTAGGCCCTAGGAGATTGTTTCAAGTCGTATGTGGCCTTTTACATCCCACAAACCTTCCCTTCAGATCCTTCAGGAGGGAGATCCGGAGGCATAGACATATATACGCCCTTCTAAATGCCCATGGAGGAAAATATTCTTCGTCTCTAGCTAACTGAGGTTCCATCTTTTGCATGCCGCACAAGAGAGCACGACTTTTATAGAATTCATCTTTGCTACTGGAGCTGTAATAAAAACAGCCTATGAAAGACGCTAAAAATAACTAGAGATAGGTGCAAAGGGGCAAGGGCTCCAAACATCAGTATGAATAATAGAAAAAGACGTACTAGAATGAGAAACATGATTAACGAAGTACGTCGATATTTACCAAGTTAACACACATCACATCTAAATGTTTCGAACAACAAATTGGACATTGTAGGAAAAAGAAGTTTCATAGTAGAGGTAGAAGTATGTCTTAGAAGACAATGTATGGAATCCAAAATAGATGATTGGTTTGCATGAAGAGCTTGCAGATCCTCTTCTTCGACTTCAGGTCAAGATACAAGAGTTGGGAAATATTGTCATAGAGTTAGATAAGTGACTAATGGAGAGAAATTATGAGTAAACTTAGGAACATGAACAACATAAGAGTGAGTGAATGGGGAACAAGGTTTGGATCATTTCAATAGTCCACTGAGTGGAAGAGCGTGTGGATGCATAATGGGCACCTAGTGTTCCCTTGTGTGAATAAGAGGATGATAGTGAAGTAGGCGGCTAAGCAGAGGGGCCATGCTTCAAACAATAGAAGGACTCTATCTCTTCAGCAGAAAGGGCAGTAGGAACTCCGA
The DNA here is from genome assembly GCA_039583875.1 of Platanthera guangdongensis. NCBI lineage: Eukaryota > Viridiplantae > Streptophyta > Magnoliopsida > Asparagales > Orchidaceae > Platanthera > Platanthera guangdongensis. The sequence continues at coordinate 72,520,697 of CM077158.1, read as the reverse complement.
TAGGATCTGGGCCAAGGCTGAGTGTAGTGTCCTCCGTGGCATCAAAAAGATGAGCAGAACGAGATGGTGATGACTGACCCTAAGAACAACCATAACCATGGCCACCTCGTGGAGCAGAACTTTTTCTCTGAGACGAAAAGTCGTGAAACCTGAAGACGTATCCCGGGAATGACAGTCTTCCTGCGGTTATCACAAATCAGGCGGTCCTTCTCCATGGACTTTGACCTCGGGTCACGGGTAGGACGACTGCCAAAGCTGGACTGGGCAATAATAACAAATTTCTTTGAAATCGAGTCAGGAAGCAAGGTTTAGCTTCGATCAAATTTTTGTTGCACGTGAATGTAAACATCTGGTAGAGTTGGAATGGGAGAGCGATCAAGAATCTAGACACTAATTTGATCAATATCACGTTGCAATTCATGAAAGAATTTAAATATCCTGATGCGTTCTTCTCTAGCTCTAACCAACATTTTAACCTCTAAGGACATGAGTGAGCAAATTGAAGTGATCATATTAGATCCAAAAATAAATAATTGCAAGGAGTGGATTCCTACATGGAATTGGTAAGCCACAACATAACAAAAGAGTTTTTAGACTCCTATTGCAACCAATCTAGTGAACCTAAAGCAGGTTCTTTTGTGGTGCCACTGACATATCCAAACATGCGTCGGCTTTTTAGGGCAAGGGTGATGGGGCGAGCCCACAGGAGATAGTGTCATCCAAACGAATAATGATAGTTTGGGGAATGTTGTGATCTTGGCTTGCTTGAATGGTGAGGCACCTCCTCCGAATGAAATAATTGGAGAGTCAACATTTCTCGGCATGGCAATCCAAGAATAAAAATCAATAGATCGCAAAAACTAGGAGTAGAGAGCCAAAAATAGGGGTTTTCTCGTAGAAAGAGGAGAAATCGCGGTCAATCTCGATAATGGAATCAAGGGAAATCACAATAGGTGATAGGAATGAGGAGGAAGAACCATCCCCTCAAGAATCGAGGGAGTGAAACACCAGAGAGGGAGTCAAAACTCCATTGATGGTTCTGGTGTCCGTATGTGCCGAACGACACAAAATAGATTGAGACGGGCTCTCTGTGCTTGCAGGCTCTCTGCGCATGCAGGTGTGCGACAAGGAGATCGATGAGAGAATGACAAGGAGATCGATGAGAGAATGACAAGGAGATCGATGAGAGAATAACAGAGACAAAGATGGATGAAAGAGGTATTGCGTAGAAGTCGACCGAGCGAGTGGTGTGGGGAATCGAGACCGAGCTGGAGGGGGAAGCCGGACCGAGTGACATGAGAAAATTAGGACTGCTTTGATGCTATGTTGAAATTAGTATCTCAATTAAATTGTTAAACAAGAGTAACACTCGTATATATATAGTAGGGAAATACAAGATCAATGGGCAAAAGTAAAAAAAAAAAACATCCAATTCTAACCCAAATCAATATAAAAATGTTGATATTCACACATTCTTCTAAGGGTGTGCAAAAATAGCTAAATAATCGAGAACCGAATCGGAACCGAACCGAACTGAACAGTTCGGGTCGGTTCCAAATAGGATTGGTTCGGGTATGGTTCCTATATTACCAAAATCGACAATTCTGTTCGGTTCCCAGTTCCATAGGTCGGGTACCCAGAACCGACCCGAGTACCAAAAAATAATGCTACAGAAAAAATTTAAGACAACGATTATAGTCGTATGTAGAGAGTCATGATTTGATTATTTTGAGAAATTGTTAGTTGTATGACAAAGACTCATAAGTTGAAAGTCTTTTATTATTATTTTGAGATATAGTAGAGCCGAGAACCGAATTGGAACCTGTTAGAAAATAATAGGAAAAACGATGTATTAACTCATGTAGGAGTTAGTGTTTAGTCCCACATTGTTTATATAATTAGATCTTACTCTCTTCTCTCTTATATATTTGTACTCATACTTGTTTTTCGGTATTCAAGAAGTATATACAAGGTTTGAAACTTTCTCTACATGGTATCAGAGGGATACGGTCCTGCCTGTTTTTTTTCTAACCGCCTGCTCCGCCTGCTTACCGAGCGGCTTGTTCTCCGGTCTAGCCGCAGTGTCTTGCGGCCTGCTCCCTTTCTAACCGCTTCCGGGTGGTTAGTTTTTCTGGTAACCGCGGCTTCCCGCGCGGTTACGGTAGTTCTTACCGCTTCCTCTGCTCTCTCTCTCTCTCGTGGCTTCCACCTCTTCTTCTCCTTCTCCTCCCTTTTATAACCTTTCTAACAGGTGGGGCCTTCCCTCCCTTGTTTCCTCTGCCCGCGCGATTTCATCCCGGCTAACCGTTTCCCTCTACTCGGTGTGATCTCCCTGTCTACCCGCCGAGATCTTCTCTTCTCGCTGCTCTCCACCCTTCTCGCCGCGACTTCTCTTAGTCGCTACTCGCTGCGGTCTCCTTGTCTACCCGCCGAGTTTTGGCTTTCTCGCTGCTCTGCTCCCTGCTTGCCGCGACTTGTCTTTAGTCGCCGCGTCTTCTATTCTCGCCGCAATTTGTTCTCTTATTCGTTGCGGCTTCCCTCATCTCGGCGAGCTCCGCATTTAGGTCGCGGCATCTTCCCTTGCCGCTGGTGTGCTTACCGTGACCGTGCGGCCTTATCGACCGGCTTGTTCTCTGCTTAGTCGCTGCGACTTATCTCCTCGAAGGAGGCTTCTCTTCTCTGTTGCGGGCATCGTTTTTTGGTCGCGACATCCTCCTTGCTGCTGGTGTGCTGACACCGAGACCGTGCGGTCTTCGCTGTTTTGTCGTTGCTGTTTCCTTCCCGCTACAGTTCCCCTGTTGCTGCGTGCTTCTCGTGTGGGCTTCACTTAACCGCCGCGGCCTCCTTCGTCGTTGCGTCTTCTCTACCCGCCGCGGGCTCCGCATTTTGTTCGCGGCCTCTTACCGCTGGTGTGTTGACACCGAGACCGTGTGGCTTCTCCTTTTATCTCTCCAGGTGGCCTCTCTTCTCTACCCGCTTTGGGTTGTTGGTTGCGGTCTGCCTCTATCCGCCCGGTCTAGTACCTGTTCGTCGGCTTGTGCTCTTGTTGCGGTCTTCCTCTAACCGCCCGATGCTTCTCGTTCACGTCGCTCTTCGTGTTGCGGTCTTCGTCTAACCACACTCCCTACTCGTTTTTTTAACCGCCGCGGCGTGTTTTTATCCGCTGCTGACTATTCCTTGCAAGATGATCAGCTGTCCTCCGGGCTCTGTGTTGTCTATTTCCGATGGTGGTACCTCCCGTCTTGCTCATAACTCATCCTGGATTTTGGACTCCGGGGTCTCTCACCACATTACCTCACGGAAACCACCACAGTATTTGAACTCCGTGTATTTTAAGTTCATTATTGTTGCTAGTGGGGACACAATTCCCGTTTCTGGCGCGACAGATATTCACCTCACTCCCTCTATTACTCTTCGCTCTGCCCTTCATGTTCCGGGCTCTCCTTTCAACCTTCTCTCTGTTGGACGACTCTCTACTGACTTCAATTGTGATGTTATTTTTTCTTCTAACTTATGTGTTGTGCAGGATCGCAAGACACAAACTATCATTGGAAAAGGGCATCGGTCGAATGGTCTCGATATCCTTGACCCCTCTCCCCCAACAGTGTTGTCCTTTATTAGCTCTGTTGATTGACATCGACGTCTGGGTCACGTTCCTCTAAACATCCTCAGAAAATCTCTCCCCGATGCGTCCCTCCAAGAGTTCACGTGTGAGTCTTGTATCTATGAGAAACATCATCGGTCTACGTTCTCACCACATCCTACTCGGAGTCTTGCTCCTTTTGATATAGTACTCTCCGATATTTGGGGACCCTACAAAATTGCGAGTGTTTTTGGATATCGTTACTTTGTCATATTTGTATATGACTACTCTCGGGTGACCTGACTGTATCTCCTTCGTGACCGCTCTGAATTGCCCGGTGTATTCCGGTCCTTTTTTATTGAAACTCGCAACCAGTTTTCCACTACAAGTAAAATTCTCCGCACCGATAATGCACGTGAATACAAGAGTCATGCCTTCGCTCTACTCTGTGCTGAGTTTGGGATTATCCATCAAACCTCCTGTGCCTATACCCCCCAACAAAATGACGTTGCTGAACGCAAGAATCGACACCTGCTTGAGGTCACCCGCTCTCTTATGATTCAAATGAATGTTCCCAAACAGTATTGGAATTTTGCGGTCTCTACCGCCTGCACTCTTATTAACCCCATGTCTTCCTCCATTCTTAATTTTGTGGTTCCCTTCAATTTTTTCCCTCCAAACTTCCGTTCTCCATCACCCCTCACGTGTTTGGTTGCATGTGCTTTGTTCATCATCTTGGCCCGTCCACTGACAAACTTGCTCCCCGTGACACTAAATATATGTTTGTAGGCTATTCTCGGACTCAGAAGGTCTACGTTTGTTTTTCCCTCAAGGATCGCAAGTGGTTACTTCTGCTGATGTCACATTCCTTGAAGATCAGCCATATTACTCTCAACCAGCTGATTCTCCTCTTCCCCCACCTCTTTCGCGGCCTGTTATCCCTGTTCATTCAAACCTTCCTCCTCTTCTTCCCACACCAATCCCACCTAAACCACCTACACCACCTTTCATTAGTGTGTACACTCGACATCCTTCTTCGTCTACTGCCCTACGGGAGCTGCCATGCTCTAATGATGTTTTGCAGCCTGCGGATCCGACAACAGCTTCCACTGCCCACCCGCTGCCAAACTATGTCTCTTTTCACTTCCTCTCTCCAGAACTCCGACAAAGTGCTCTTTCTTTATCCTCTATCTCCGCCCCTAATTCTTTACAGGAGGCCCTCCAGCATCCCGGATGACGGGCGGCTATGGACGAGGAAATGATTGCTCTTTGGGCAAACCACACTTGGGATTTGGTCCCGCTTCCTCCTGGACAATCTCGTGTGGGATGTAAGTGAGTGTTTGCCGTCAAACAGGGTCCGGATGAGACGGTTCACCATTTGAAAGCTCGTCTTGTAGCTCGCGGCTTCACTCAACAACAAGGCTTGGATTATGATGAGACTTTTCTCCAGTCGCTAAACTCAATACTGTTCGTGTGTTGATCTCCCTCGCTATTCACCACCACTAGCCTTTACACCAACTGGACGTCAAAAATGTCTTTCTTAATGGCGATTTACGGGAGACCGTTTATATGCAGCAACCTCCCGGGTTTGAGACCACGGGGGAGTCTCTTGTTTGTTGTCTGAAGAAGTCTCTTTATGGTCTCAAACAGTCTTCTCGGGCATGGTTTGACAAATTTAGCAAGATCGTTAGTGCTGTTGGGTTCACTCGGAGTTCAGCCGACTTCTCTATGTTTACTTGTCATTGTCCAACGGGCACAGTAATTATTTTGGTTTATGTGGATGATATTCTGATTACAAGAGACGATCTTTCAGAAATACAAATGATCAAACAACATCTAACAACTATATTTCAAACAAAGGACTTGTGAAACTTTCAATATTTTCTTGGTCTCTAAGTGGCTCGGAGACCTGATGGACTTGTGCTATCTCAGAGAAAATACTGTCTTGACCTACTTCATGATGCAGGCTATTCTGGATGCAAGCCTGCTGACACTCTCATGGATATCAATCACAAACTTTGTGCTCATGCCTCGGACTCCGATTTGCTCCTTCCGAATCCAGAGTATTATCGTCGCCTTGTGGGAAAGCTGCTACACCTCATTGTTACTAGACCTGATATATCATTTGCTGTTCGAATTGTCAGTCGATTCATGCATGAGCCACGTATCTCTCATCTTTAGGCTGTCGAACGTATTCTTCGCTACTTGAAGACTGCTCCTGGACAAGGGCTTGTATACAAGCCCTATTCATCTCCCTTATCTCTGATTTCCTATTCTGATGCTGATTATGCTGGCTCTTTGGATGACTGTCGTTCCACAAGTGGATACTGCACTTACTTTGGAGGACATCTTATTACATGGAGCAGCAAGAAACAATCTGTGGTTGCTCGCTCATCTGCTGAGGCTGAGTATCGATCTATGACAGCTGTTTTGTCTGTGCTCACGTGGCTTGGGAGTCTCCTTGCTGATCTAGGAGTCAAGCTCTCCTCACCCGCAACTTTATTGTGCGACAGTCAAGCTGCTATACACATTGCCAAGAATCCGGTCTTCCATGAACGGACACAACATATTGAAGTTGACTGTCACTTTTTTCAGGAGAAGGTTCAGTTGAAGAAGATAGAGTTAACACATGTTCCTGCGGCTCAGCAAGTTGCGGATATCCTCACCAAGGCCTTACCTTGGCGTCTCTACTATCAGTTCTTATCCAAGCTTGGTGCTTACGATTTGTACGCTCCAGCTTGCGGGGGAGTGTTAGAAAATACTAGGAAAAATGATGTATTAACTCATTGTTTGTATAGCTATATTTTACTCTCTTCTCTCCTATATATTTGTACTCATACTTGTTTTTCGGTATTCAAGGTTTGGAATTTTCTCTACAGAATCGAACCAAAGTGAACGGTTCGGATCCGGTTCTATACTTTAGGATCGTGGGTTGGTTCCGGTTTCAAAAATTTGGAACCGAACCTATATGGGCCGATTCTTGGTATTGGGTAGAACCGAACCGAACCGAACCGATCCGAGTTGCACCCCTTCATTTTTTTCAGTCACTATATCTCACATTTCATATATTAAATGAAGACGAGGTTTATCTGTCACAAAATTGTAGGAGTCATGAATGAAAGATGTAATCAATTGAACATCGTCACTTATCATTGAACATTCTCTTTTACATGTCTTTCTTCATATCATCATCTTAACATTTTCCTTTCATATATCTTTCTTCATATCATCATCATTATAATATGCACAATTTTTAGCACACTCGGCTTATTTGATGGTATTTGACAGTGTCCGAGACCTTTTTTTTTATTTAAAATTAAGAGAAAATGTAAAGAATTCACGGGAGTTCCTCAACTTCGAAACGTTTCAGAAATGACACATAAGCTCATTGCAAGTATCCATGCAAAATACTCTAGAAAAGGAAACTATTTGAATACATGTGTTGATGTGAAAATTATTTATAATATTATTTGATAAGGCACTGAGTTCATTTTTTTAAACATTAAATTAGCAAAATAGAATCTTTTTCAAATCATATTATCTATTATAAAAATTTCAAGATGTGGTAATTTCTTACAAAAAAACGTGAGCATGTAATACTATTTTTATAGATATTTTAGAAGTTGTCTGTTACCCGCACGCACTCCATGGAGGAGCCACGCATCTTCAACCTCATCGAAGCGCGCATATGGAAACATCCTTAAGTAATTTGTGTAATTAATTGATATTAATTAATTAATATCAATTAATTAATATTAATTAGTATTATTTTATGTTAATGTCATGTGAGCCCCCCCTCCCTATATAAGGAGGTGGTATGAGAGTGTTTGGGGTATGCTTTTGGTTCTAGGGTTTTGGCTCTCCATTTGAGAGGGGATCTTTGGAGGACCTAACCTCCTTGATCTTGGCCGGAGTTCGCTCAGGATTGTATCCGTGTTTCTGTTTAATGCAATCATGTCTCACCTTTCATTCCCTAAACCCTAAATGGGCTCGGGGGAATGAGAGAATTGTAAGACCTTAACGTTAGATCTACATATTATATCTATATATAATATCTAGTGAACTGGATTCAGCTTTAGGAAGAATCACAAACGACCTGCCGGCCCCGCTCGCTTGTTCCACGCCGTTGGGGCTCAAGCCATGCTTGACACACTCGCCTCCATCGAACGTCGCTTCGACATCAACGATAACCTCCTCGCCTCGCTGTTTGCATCCCTGCAGGCCCTGCTACAAAGCCGTGCCGGCCGGCCAGCCAGCCAAAAAACCACTCCAACAACAATCGCTCCAATCTTGCCTCCCCTGCGCCAGCTTGAACCGCTCCAACAACAACCATTGCCGGCTAGCAGCCGTCTCCCGCAACTGCAATAGCAGCCGCACCTCCAACACCACTTCCGGTAGCAGCAGCGACAACCCGCCCTTCTAGTGCCGTCTTCGCGCCGATTCCGGCAGCGACAACACAAGGCCGCATTTCCAGCACACGATCATGCACGTTCCTTTCTGCGCTCGTCTTCATCCCCGTCCTCCTGCGTCGTCTCTTTTTCCGCCGCGTGCATTCAATTCCCTTCCCACTGGCTACACTTCCTATCCTTGAACAACACGCTATCTGGTCCTTTTCCTTTCTTGGAACCCGCACCACCGACCCTTCCCATTTCTCTCTGCCAAGCCTTTAATTGTCTGCCCAACGATTAATTGGCTCCACCGTATCTCATCTTTCCCAAGTCACGTGCTGCCCCCACTTTCAATTTACTTTTTCCCTGCCAACCGTAGCCTTTTTCCTCCACTCCAAGACGAAATCGTAGCCGCCCCCTTTTTTCTCTCTCAATTCTCTCTACCCCACGTCGAGAAGTTGTATGTCGTTTCCGTTCTTAAAGACTCTGACAAAGAATTACGACTCGGCCTTGAGGGGAAGGCTGATTTTCAAGACCGGCATAATGTTACCCGCACGCACTCGCCAGAGTAGCCACGCGTCTTCAACACCATCGAATCGCGCATATGGAAACCACCTTAATTAATTAGTGTAATTAATTTGTATTAATTAATTAATACCAATTAATTAATATTAATTGGTATTAATTAATTAATTCCGATTAATTAATATTAATTAGTATTATTTTATGCTTAATGTCATATGAGCCCCCCTCCCTATATAAGGAGGTGGTATGGAAGTTTTTGGGGCATGCTTTTGTTTCTAAGGTTTTGGCTCTCCATTTGAGAGGGGATCTTTGGAGGACCTAGCCTCCTTGATTTTGGCCGGAGTTTGCTCCGGATTGTATCCGTGTTTCCGTTTAATGCAATCATGTTTCACCTTTCATTACAAGACCTATCATTGCCAGTGTGATGTGCATGAAAAAAACTGTTTCTTACTACATATTTTTTGTAAACTAAAAAAAGTGCAGCCAAACGCATTAATTATATGAAAAATTAAACCTTTGTTCCATTTATTAAAAACTCATTATTTTTTACTCTATTATAATTAAGTAGCATTGAGCTCTATGCTGACATTTCACTAATGTTAACTATATGTTTCAGTATCTTCTGCTTGGAGCTGTTCCTTTTCAGAGAGATGTTCTTCGCTTGCAAAAGCTTGGAGTAAAGGGTGTTGTTACCTTAAATGAACCATATGAGACTTTGGTTCCCTCCTCTTTATATAAAGTGAGCATGACTTATTTTTACTCAGTCAAATTCATGTATTTATTTACAGAGACACGTGAAATGCACATTAAATTCTGATTTTGGTGCTCTGTACATGCTATCTAGGTAGAATATGGTGATTTTGTGATTTTTTTCTACTACAGCAAGCATTTGCTAACTTCTTACTGAAGCATATTTAGTGATCTTGTGCTGATCTTTCCCAACTCACTGCTGCAGCATCATTTTGGATGACATGTTTATTCAACTTTTATCACAATATAGTGCAATGCAAAATTTTAATTCCTATAAAATTTACTTGTTTTCAATCTAATGAATCTACTCGATTGTGGTTTCATTGTGATATTTTTGTATTCATATGCCGTACAATTTACCATTTCTTTAACTGTATCCATGTGAATCTGATTCTTTGGTTGCGAGAGGTTTCAAATCCTAGTAGGATTTTTTTTTCATTTTATGTAACTAGGTATTATTGAATGGCCCCCTTTACTTTTTTTTTTCAGGCGCATGGAATTGAACACCTTATGATTCCCACTAGAGATTACCTTTTTGCTCCTTCACTTGTAGATATCTCGAGAGCCGTGGATTTCATTCACAGTAAGTATTGCTTTGATAATTGACTTCATAGCTTCTCTTTTGCGTGGAATGTTTTAATTTCGTGATCATTTATTTATTTATTTCTGTGAGTGAACAATTATAAAAAATGGAGGTTTCTTGGTCAAAATTACGGCGATGTTTTAAATTATGATAATGTGCGTGTTGTAGTAGTCAAGCTATACAAGTTTATCTATGTTCTTTAATCAGTATTGAAGGTTTGCAAATCTTCTACTTTGCAATGTTCCACACTTCTGAATCTGGAGCATTGGGTGGCATGATATTTTTACTATTCGGTTTTGGAAAATTTTTAATTATGCCCAAAACTCGGCAATATTAATTCCCTTTGGATTAACCTGAACTTTTTGTTCCATTTTTCATAAAAAGCTGTTAATGTTGGAATTGGCTCCAATCCCTTTTGCAGATTTTTGCCATCAGAATTCTGACTACAAAATCTTAGTCTGACCACTAATCTTTGCTGTACTCCTTGATTAGAGTCTATTGAAGTCATGCTAGTTGGATATTACTTTTTCCTCACCAAAAGTTCCTTTGTTTTTCCTCTCTAAAAAGGTTCCTGGAATGGAGAGCTACACTGTTAACTTTCTGATCTGAACGGCCATTTTTATGACCAGGGATAAAGGCTTGAGTGTTGTTGTTAAATCCTTGAGCCGTCTTGCTTCGTACATATACAGAATTTGCTTCGTACATATACAGAATTTGCTTAGTACATATACAGAATTTGTCGATCTTCTATAAAATTTCTACTCTGGTTTCTGGTTAACAACAAAATGATTTAGACTATATTTGAATATGGTTTTGGAGAAAAAAATTATCTGCTTATATAGCATCGGCATTACAGTGTTACATGTTGACCTACAAAATTTAGCATGCTGGAGTGTAGAAATGTTTGTGTAGGACACTTCGAAGTTTTAAATAAGTAAAAATGGCTGTATTTTATGAAAGATATGTGGTTGTCTTGAAATATTTTATGTGATTTATCTGGTAATGCTAGCTTTTGGATTTGAATATGGGATCTATTATGAATTATATCTCCTAGCTGATTTATGGAAGATGTATATTGGTTTCTTGGAATATTTTGTGGTTTATCTGGGAAAACAATCCAAATTAAATAATCGCATGTTTAAGTGCACAACCAAAGCAACACGTAAAGTTTGCAAATACAAAACATAAACATTCTAAATTTAACATTGTGTACTGTTCATAAAGTGTGAGTTCAAGTGTTCAATTATAGGAGACAAAAATAAAATTTAAGTAGGCTCATCCTTCATTCATTTGATCATTTTCATCTTCTTCTCCATTGTTAGATATCAACGCATTTCAATATTTGATTTTTCTTGAGAAAAGTTAGCAACACCAAGTATGCCAATACCATCAAAGCGATTCATCCATGCATCCCCTCAAATATCTCACATTCTACTTTCTTCATTGTAGATATTGCTCTTGATAATAGGTGTAGATTATTATGCACATAGACCAAGTCATATACTCGTTGTGGTTAAAGCTTGTTTATTCTAAAAGAGTGAATGAAGGAGTACATACTCCAATTTCTCTCACAACACTAGAAAGAAGCTTCATATGTCTTTTTTGCAACCTCTGCACCGAAGGTCCATAATAGCTCCATCATTCTTTTGGCAACAAGCAAGCTCTACTCTATAAACTATCATGCTCATTAAAAGCTTGGCCAAGTACCATGAACATAGAGAACTCATTTATGGCTACGTTTCTCTCCGTCACAGCAAACAAGTATCTTGATAAGAATTTGTTGCTCTCCAAAGAAATTTCCTCATTTTTATTTGGAGCAACTCTCTTTGTCCCTCCATCCAATCATTTTCGGTTGTAATACCTATAAATGTTTAACAAATGACAAGTTATATGATGGAGTAAATATATCATATTAAATATCAAGTGTCCAAAGACTTTACCTTGGATTTATAGAATAAGTCATGCAATGTTGTGGTGTGCAACTCTTGATTCATCGATCAAACAAGTACATTATAAAGAGCGCCATAAAGAAGGCAATGCACATCCAAATCCACCAACCTCTTATGCATATATACTTAATCTTCACATTGGAGTCCCAAATGTCATACACTAAATGAATGTTAGGCTTTTCTATATCACAACCTTAATCATATCATATATATGTCTTGTTATATCAAAGATCTTGTCCACATCATCTCACCATCTATCATTATAAATTTGGCTTTTAACTTCTTAGGTCTTATCAATATCATCTACTCTATATGAGCTCCATTTGAAGCGTTCCATCATGTTAAGTGGATTCATCTTCACAAGTTTAAATCACTTCAGCGTTATTATGGTACAAGCAAATCGAGTTTTGACAATTGCGGGAAAATTTAAATAAACAAAAGAGTAATACTTGTTCTACCTATACTGATGATTCATAATGAAATTTCTGATGGACTGAGATTCATTTACCACTTGACTAATCCATCCACATTGTTGTCTAAGTTTTGCACGTATATGAGTACTATTAGATGCATAAATATTCTTCAATGCTAGGTTTAGGTGTGCATAGTACAAATGGTCCAAAATGAATATTAGGCTTTTTATATCACAACCTTAATCATATTATATATATGTCTTGTTATCAAAAATCTTGTCCACATCATCTCACCATCTATCATTATAAATTTGCTTTTTTAACTTATTAGGCCTTATAAATATCATCTGCTCTATATGAGCTCCATTTGAGGTGTCCTAACATGTTAAAGTAGATCCATCTTCACAAGTTTAAACCTCTTCAGCATCACGATGGTAGAAGCAAATCGAGTTTCAGCAATTGCAGAAAAAATTAAAGAAATAAAAGTGTAATACATGTCCAGTCTATACTGATGATTCATAATGAAATTCCTGATGCATAATGGAATTCCTGATGCATAATGAAATTCCTGATGGACCGAGCTTCATTAGCCACTTGAGTAATCTATCCACATTGTTCTCTATGTTTTGCACGTATATCAGTATTATTAGCTGCATAAATATTCTTCAATGCAAGGTTTAGGTGTGCACAACACAAATGATCCAAAATATTTGAGAAAACCTTGACTCTATGCTTGATCCCGCTGCCTTACAAACTAGTGCATTATCAATGATAATCTAAACAACATCTTCACCTTTATTAATAATTTCAATCATTAAATTAACAATATAATGTCGATTTGTTTATACTCCTGATATTTGCCGTATTGAATGTTTTAAATATCTTGGATCGATAATTCAAAATGACGGAGGTATTGATAAAGATGTGACACATAGAATCCAAGCGGGTTGGTTGAAGTGGAGAGGCGCGCCAGGGATCTTGTGTGATCGTAAAGTACCATTAAAACTTAAGGGCAAGTTCTACAGTACTGAGATTAGACCAGCGATGCTCTATGGTTCTGAGTGTTGGGCAGTGAATTGTGTACATGATGTAGGGGTAGGCTAGTGGTGCTCGAAGACTACGACCCTGGGTGCTAGTGCGGGGGTGACACACTATTGCAACTCTAAATGTGATGCAACCGTTGGTGACGGTGACGATTAAATTAAGCAATGGAATTAATAACGCCATGCAAATAATTGAATTAAAAAAATAATTAATTTTCAGCAATTTGATAACGGCTTCCTCTGCTCGGAGGGCCTAAGCAAGCGCGCGACGAATATTTCCCCTGCAATTGTTAGTGTAAAGAACCAATCTCTAGCCAACAATATTCCCAACACAATATGATAAAATACCAAATGATAATGTCAAGGTACAAAATACAATACCACAAATGCTCACAACATAGAGGGCTGAACCGAGACACTGAAGGATTTGAGGGCCGGATGTAAAGGCGGACGATCAGAGGTGGAACCGGTGGCGAGACGACGGTGACGGTGGCTGCCCTCGGTGGAAAGTGGTGGTAACGGAAGGTGGAACGGCGGATCCGGCCACAAATGAGTAGATCAGGATCGGGGGTGAGTAGATCCGATGTTTAGGAGCGGATCCGAGCAAAAATGGAAGGTTTGTGCGAAGGAAATAACGGATCGGAGGGTGGTAGCACTAGATCAAAATAGATCTAGGGTTTTCGGTGCGGTGGGAAGTGGATCCACGTAGGGGAAAGAAGAGGAGTGGTCGGCTAGGGCAAAGGAGGCCTTGGGGTGGCTGGTTTTGGGGGAGGGGGGGGGGGGGGCGGTGGGGCTGGGATCACTGCAGCAGGCCGGCGGCCTACGCAAAGAGGGGAGGTGGGCGGTTTGACCGGTGGAGGGAGAAGGCTGTGCGGCGGCAACCACCGAAGGAGGGAGGGGCTCGGGTGGAGTACCACAACAGGAATAAGGGGGAAAGGGGGGGCTGCGGGCCTGCAGCAGGCCAGCTGCACTTGGGTGGGGTTTTGGGGGAATTCCGGCGGTGGAATAGGGAGGAAAATGATGGAGGGGGGTAGGGTTTACCTTTGGGGGACGTTTGGCAGCCTAGGAGTCGTCACCTCGGGTTCCACGACGTCGGCACCGAGTAGGGATCGCTGGAATCCGGGAAAGCCTTTCTCCAAATCCAACAATACCTGAATTCAGCCCCTCTACATCTATTTATAATAAAAGAGAAGTTAGGGCATCCCCCATCAACGACTATGATTGGCCGGTGGGTTCGCCTATAAAATACATCAAAATAAAACTGAAAAAAATAAAGTAATATAGTTTTTTGACTCGCAGCGACGTCCCGGACGCAACTGCGGAGTCCGATCGGCGATCCGATCAAGTCTTCCTGCGCGAATACATGTATGTGGGTCCCGCCTTGCGACGAACCCCTTCAGGTGCATCTGATGGTTCCCCACCAAGAGGGTTGGTTAAAGTGGAGAGGCGCGCCAGGGATCTTGTGTGATCGTAAAGTACCATTAAACTTAAGGGCAAGTTCTACCGTACTGCGATTAGACCATCGATGCTCTATGGTTCTGAGTGTTGGGCAGTGAATTGTGTACATGAGCAAAAATGAGAGTTGAGGAGATGAGAATGCTTAGGTGGATGTGTGGACACACGAGACTGGATAGAATTAGGAATGAATGTATCAGGGATAAGACAGGAGTAGTACCAATTGCAGAGAAGATGCGAGAAGCTCGACTAAGATGGTTTGGACACGTGCAAAGGATACCATTAGAGGCACCTGTTAGACGTTGTGAAAGTCTAGTCACTAGGCATGTTAAACGAGGGAGGGGTAGACCAATATAGACTTGGAATGAAACTATAAGGAAAGACATGATGTACTTAGGCATTAGTGAGATTATGACACAAGATGGGGCACAATGGCGACAAAAGATCCATATAGCCGACTCCACTATAGTGGGATAGAGGCTTGAGTGTTGTTGTTTATACTCCTGCAAACATAAAATTAATCAATGACCTTCTTTAAGCATCTGTCCAACTTTCATTGATTCAAACCCTAACTTCTCAGAGGTGGATGAGGGAATAACAAGAACCTTACCGCGACATCAAAGTCTAAAACTCAGGAGGTAGCTTCAAACTCTAACTAAACTAAGGAGAAAATTAAGAGGGAAAGATGGAGTCTAATTTTTTGTCATTCCAAAAGCCTAAGAGAAGGGGAGCCTTGGCACACCGGTTGAGGTGTTGCCGTGTGACCTCGAGGTCATGGGTTCGAGTCCTGAAAGCAACCTCTTGCAAATGTGCATGGTAAGGTTCACCTACTTTTCACCCTTGTGGTGGGACCCTTCCCCGGACCCTCGCTACGCAGGGATGCCTTTGTTCACGTGGTGCCCTTTTTATTCCAAAAGCCCTAAGAGTATGCATAAAAAATACAACACACTCTTTTGCATCTTAATCCCCAGCGATTGTACTAATTAAAGATTATTTGTATGTAGAAATTAAAAGACAAGTTGTATAATTAGAATTCCTAATTAAATCTAACTAAGGCACTTAAATAAGAAACCTAATTAAGACATGTAACAAAGACACTTAAACAAGAAACCTAATTAAGACATGTAACAAAGACAGTTAAATAAGAAACTTATTTAAGGCATGTAACAATGACACTTGAGCAAGAAACCTAATTAAGATATGCAACAAAGACACTTAAATAAGGAATCTTTACGAAACTTGAGGAGTGAGAATAGTTGGATATTCAAATTAATATTATTCTTAATCTAGCAATATTACATGTACAAGGGGCTCCTTTATATAGTACAAGTGAGAAGAAGCACAAATAAAAATAGGCATTGTGCGACTAAAGAAGCCTAAAATAGACGTGGAAAGTGGGATGCAAGACTAGCATTGTTCCAATTGAAGTGAACCACAAAATTGTGAATGATGACAATAGACCGAATATTGACAAAGCTCAGTATCGGAGACTTGTTGGTAAACTGATATACCTAGAACATAGAAGATCTGATTTAGCATGAGCAAGTTTAAGCATGATCCAATGGTCAATAATGTACAAGCTATTGACCAGATTATTCATTATTGTAAAGATTTCCTCAAACCTTGTATATACTTATTGAATGATAAATTACAAATATGAATACATTTATATAGGAAAAGTGGAAGGAGAGAAATCCCAATCTAAGATGTGGGACTAATACAAAGAGAGAGAGAGAAAATAGAAAAATGGGCCCCTAGATGGGCCCTTAATTAGGCTTTTCTAACACTCTCCCGCAAGCTGGAGCGTACAAGTCGTAGGCACCAAGCTTGGATAAAAACTGGTAGTATAGTGGCCGTGAGAGAGCTTTAGTCAGGATGTCAGCAACTTGGTTTGTAGCAGGAACATGCTCCAAATCCATCTTCTTTGACTATACTTTTTCCCGAATAAAGTGACAGTCAACTTCAATATGCTTTGTGCGTTTGTGAAAGACCGGATTTTTGGCAATATGTATTGTTGCTTGACTATCACAAAATAGGGTCGCCGGTGATGAGAGACGAACACCCAAGTCTCCCAAAAGGCTCTCAAACCAAGTTAAATCGGAAACAACAGCAGCCATAGCCCGTTACTCGGCTTCAGCAGAAGAGCGAGCAACCACAGTCTGTTTCTTGCTACGCCAGGTTATGAGATGTCCACCGAAGTAGCTACAAAAACCAGTTGTGAAACGCCTATCATCAATGGATCCTGCATAGTCAGCGTCAGAGTACGCGACAAGAGATAGAGATGTGGTTGGCTTGTACACAAGCCCTTGTCCTGGAGCGTTCTTGAGATATCGAAGAATGCGCTCGACAGGTTGAAGATGAGATGTCCGGGGATCATGCATAAAACGACTCACAACTCCCACGACAAAAGATATGTCTGGTCGAGTAACCGTAAGATTGATCAGCTTCTCAACCAGGCTTCTATAGTATTCCGGATTTGTAAGCAGCTTATCAGAGTCAGAGCTGTGGGCCTAGAGCTTGTGATTAGCGTCCATAGGAGTATCCACAGGTTTGCATCCAGAATAGCCGGCATCATGAAGGAGGTCCATACAATACTTCCTTTGAGATAACACAAGACCATCAGGGCGCCATGCAACCTCAAGCCCAAGAAAATACTAAAAGTTGTCACGATATTTGGTCTGAAAGGCGGAGTTCAACTGTTGCTTGATATGTTGTATCCATGTAGTATCGTCGACAGTAATTAGGATATCGTCAACATAGATAAGTAGGATCACAGTTCCGGTTGATCGGTGTCGGGTGAAGAGAGAAAAGTCAGCCGAGATACGAATGAAGCCAATATCACAGACAACCTTGCTGAATTTTTCAAACCAAGCGCGCGGGGACTGTTTGAGAGCATAAATAAATTTCCGAAGATGACAGACCCGAGACTCCCCCGTGGTCTCAAACCCGGGAGGTTGGTGCATATAAACAGTCTCCTGCAGATCGCCGTTGAGGAAGACGTTCTTAACATCCAGCTGATAAAAATGTCAATGACGATGAACAACCAAGGAGAGAAGAATGCGGACCGTGTTCAATTTGGCCACCGGAGAGAAGATTTCCTCATAATCAAGGCCATATTGTTGAGTAAAACCCCGGGACACGAGGCGGGCCTTTAAACGCTCAACGGTGCCATCCGCCGCATGTTTAACAACAAAGACCCACTTGCATCTAACACAGTGTTGGCCTACAGGAAGAGAAACCAGATCGCAAGTCCGGTTTGCCCAGAGAGCCCGCATTTCATCGTCCATGGCCGCTCGCCACCCCGGGTGTTGAAGCGCCTCCTGCACAGTGTTAAGAATAAAAATAGAGGAGAGTGAGGTGGCAAAGGCATAGAGAGGTGGAGTCAGCCGATGGAGAGAAACGTAGTTGGCCAAAGGATGAGCTGTAGAGGCTGGAGCTGGATCTGCCGTTGCCGGGGTGTCGCTGGGAGCAGGGAGCTGGTGCAGGGAATCATCCTTGGAGAGACGACGACTGTAGACACGGATAAGGGACGGAGGAACCCGAAGGGGGGCAGGGAGAGAGGAGGAAGGAGATGGCAGAGAAGAGGGCGTGACAGGTACGACAGGCCGGGGAAGAGGAGGAGAGGAAGACGGGGTGGGAGATGGTAAGTGGAAGGGCTGGTGTTCGCAGAAGGTGACATCTGCCGAGACGACTAGTTTGCCATCAGAAGGAGAGTAGCAAACATACCCCTTTTGAGTACGGGAGTAACCAACAAACATATATTTTGGCGCCCGAGGAGCAAGTTTGTCGGAAGGGGGGCCAAGAAGATGAACATAACAAACACACCCGAAGACCCGCGGGGTGAGAGAGGTGGGGTTGGTGGAAGGATAGAGGAGTTGGATAGGTGAGACAAAGTCAAGAACATATGAGGGTAGACGGTTGATGAGATGACAGGCTGTGGAGACGGCAAAATTCCAATATTCGATCGGAACCTGCATTTGAAACATGAGGGACCGAGCAACATCGAGAAGATGACGATTCTTCCATTCGGCTACCCCATTTTGCTGAGGAGTATACACACACGAAGTTTGATGGATGACGCCAAATTTGGTGCAGAGATTTGAGAAGGTACGACCCGTATACTCGCGAGCATTATCAGTGCGGAGGATTTTGAGGGGGGTGGAGAACTGCGTACGCATCTCAGTTAAAAAGGCACGAAACACAGATGTAAGTTCAGTACGATCATGTAGTAAATATAGCCACGTAGTACACGAGTAATCATCAATAAAGGTGACAAAATAGCGAAATCCAAAGATACTAGAGACTTTATAAGGGTCTCATACATCATAACGAACTAAAGATAAAAGAGTACTACTCTTGGTACATGCAGGGGGGAAGGAAGAACGATGCTGTTTACCGTAGATACAAGATTCATAAGAGAACTTTCGTAAAGGAACATCAGGAAGAGCCCGCTTGAGAACCGGCAGGGGAGCATGCCCAAGGCGTCGATGCCAATCGACAGTGGAGACAGCGAAGAGAAGAGTGAATGAGATATCCAAGATGTGGAGTCCATTCAACAGCTGCCCCCTACCAATGATACTCCGGGTGCGGCGATCTTGCATAAGAAAAGAAGAAGGAGAAAAGGTTATGCAACAATCAAGGTCGTGCGTCAGACGACTAACAGAAAGTAAATTGAAAGAAGACCCCAGAATGTGAAGAACCGAGGAAAGAGAAAGGGCCGGGGTAAGCTGGAGAGCAGCGGTGCCAGAGACCGGTAGGGTGTCACCATTGACCACAGTGATACATGGAGGACGAGCCGTCTGGAGATACTGGGAGGGCTTATGGGCGGTAATATGGTGAGTAGCGTCAGAATCGACGATCCAGTGGTGTCTATGAGAGGGACAGGTTATACCTTCCGCAGAGAAAGACGCAACCAGCCAGAGGAGCCGCCGAGGGCACCCTGTAGCTGGTGGAGTTGGGTGCGGAGCTCATCGATATCTTGGCGGGTAGTGGACGACGGATCCTGGGCAGAAGCCCCAGTGGGAGCAGGAGCAACAGAGGAAGTAGCAGCAAGGTGGGGAGGGAACCCATGCTTGCTGTAACAGGTAGCCTCAAGATGACCACCCCGGCCACAATATGTGCATTTCATAGACGAACGACCACCACGTCCTCGTCCCTGAGACGGAGGTCGGCCTCCTCGAGTGGAAGATCCACGAGCAGGAGGGGGGGGGGGGTCGAAAGGAGAGGTTGTTGAAGAAGAGTCGGTGCAAATCCGGGAGGAGCCTCAGTAGGAGGCGTAATTCTAAGCAGCATTGGGCAAACATCAGCCAATGAAGGAGTTGCCGTGGAAGAAAGGATCTGGGCCCGAACACTATGCAGGTGGGGCGGAACACGAGACATTATCATCGCAATGATGACAGCCTTTTTCCTGGTCCGTTGAGTATCCAGATCGGTAGTTGGAGGCTGATGTTGAATCCAAGCCTCGACCAGGGTCTTTGCCTGGGCAACGAAAGAGATCATATCGCCGGGAGCACCAGGAGCAAGATTTTGAAGGTCGAAGAGAATATCATATAAGTATTGATGACTGTTGTGCGCATAGTAAAAAGAGTGGAGCTCCTCCCACATGGCCTTGGCCATGTCATGATACATGACCATCCTGTAGGGCTCGGTGTCCATAGAGTTGAGGAGCCAGGACTGGACCCGACCATCATCGCGAAGCCAGTCATCGGAGGGAGCATCGGGGGTAGCTCGGGTCAAGTGGTGAAGAAGACCCTTTGTCTGCAAAACACGACGAACAGAGTGAACCCATTCGACGAAATTTCGTTTCCCAGTCAGAGAAATGGTAGTAATCTGTAGCTCATCACGGAGTTTGGAAGCCGTAGCAGCCGCACGGGCTGGCGGAGCAGAAGTAGCAGCTGATGCATTGGAAGCCATGCGGCTAGCAGAAGAGGCCGGACTTCTAGCAAGAGAAGCCGGGAGGCTAGCAAGAGAGGCTGGGCGGCTTGGCAGAGACGGCCGGGCGACTAGCAAGCTTTGGACCGGGCGGCTAGCAAGTGATGTCGGGCGGCTTGGCAAAGAAGGTCGGGCGACTAGCAAGAGAAGTCGAGCGACTAGAAGGAGAAGAGGCCGAAGAGAGAGAGAGAGAAGTCGACAGAGGAAGTATTCGCACGGTCTCAGCGGACACACCGGCGACAAGGAAAGTCGCGACCAGGATGCGGCTAAGGGAAGAGAAGAGACCGCTAGTGACAAGACAGGTCGCAACGACTAGCAGTGAAGCGGTTAGAAGAGAAGTCCGCACGGTCAAAGTGAGTCCACCAATGACAAGGAAATTCGCGACCAGGATGCGGCTAAGGGAGGAGGAGAGACCGCTAGCGACAAGACAGGTCGCAACGACTATTGGTGAAGAGGTTAGAAGAGGAGTCCACACGGTCAAGGTGAGTCCACCATCGGCAAGGAGAGATGCCACGACCTAGATGCAGACTGAGGCGAGAAAAGATGAAGAAACCGCAGCGAGCAAGAGGCGCAACGTACGGCTAGAGAGAGACCGCGACGATTTTAGAAAGGTCGCGACAAGCGGGAAGATAAAGAAACACGAGAGAAAGGCCGCACAGATAGCAAGGGAGACCGGGCGGTCAGAGAAAGAAACAAGAGAGGGTGGACTCCACGTGTGAGAGAGGTTTATAAGAGTGAGGTAGGAGGAGGAGGAGGAGACGTGGAAGCCACGAGAGAAACAGAGTTACGAAGACAGCGGCTAGAAAAAGACAGGCCGCACAACACTGCGGCTAAGCTGGAGAAGGGAAAGCCGTGCGGTCAGTCGGGACAACAGGAGGTTTCCAAACAGAGGCCGGACAACCAAGCTCGGGCGGTTAGGAAAAAGAGACCAAGAGTAGCCGCGAACAAACCGCGAGAGTCCGCGGACAGAGAGACCGCGAGAACCCAAGGAGGAGACTGGTGCCTCTAATACCATGTGAAGAGAGGCCTCAAATACATTTAAATAGGAAAAGAGGAAGGAGAGAAATCTCAATACAAGATGTGGGACTAATACAAAGAGAGAGAGAAAAAATAAAAATGGGCCCCTTAATTAGGCTTTTCTAACAAATATCTAAAAAAAACTCCAGGGAGAGGTTTGTTGTTTAAACATGGTAAAATACTATCTCTAGAGACATATACTGATGCTGATAATTGAGGGTCTTTGGTGGACCGGTGGTCCACTTCCGACTATTGTACCTTCATAAGAGGGAATCTTGTGACATGGGAAGTGTTAGAAGCAAAATGTTGTAGCCAGATCTATCCTTGAGGCCAAATTCAAGTCTATGGCTCAAGACATAAGTGAACTTTTATGGATGAAATTTTTTTTGGGAGTCTTGAAAATCAAGTACAAAGTTCCAATGACCATACTGTGTAATAATAAGTCGGCTATAAGCATTGCTCATAATCCTGTTCAATACGATAAGATAGCGTATTGAAATCGACCGTCACTTCATCAAATAAAAACCTGACAGTGGGTTGATCACTACCTCTCATGTACCCTCTGAACTATAAATTATTGATGTCTTGACAAAAGAGCTATCTACTGAGAGATTTCATAATCTCACTTGCAAGCTGAGAGTGATGGATATACACTCGCTTGAGCGAGGTGAGGTGTTGTAACTGCATTCTGTAATTAAATTTACTTATATTTGTTTTGTTTGTATTTTACTTATAAAGGGTAATTTTGGTCTTTATGCCCCCACCCCCAATGTAAGCGTATATATTTTCCTCATGTTTTTAAAATTATGTGATTCACATTTCCTACACTTTGCCATGAGCTGGTCCAGCTCTTCAATCATTTTCTGTAATAGCTAGATGTAGTTGTTGACAACACTTAGAGTCTCTAGTGGTGGAGGAAGGAGGTCGTTATAGAGACAGACTCCGGCAGTCAGGAGTGAGCTAAGGTGTTTTATGCATTTACTCCAGAAGGACAGTACATTCGGGCGAGAGCCTAGGCGACATTGGCCTTCATATCTCCTATTTCTATTTCTAATTCCTGTATATATATTTTATTTACTGTTAGGTGACATTGCCCTCAGGAATACCAATCACCAAAGCATGAATTAGCCAACAAAATACCGAAACAATCGAAGGAAAAATGACACTGAGGGAACTTGCCACCTGTAGCTAGAAATCATGACAAAGGAGCTCGGTTCTTTAACTTGGCAACTCCATATACCTCAACTTAATATGCAGTTTGAACTTCACAAAATCAGATTCTCTATAACCGGATGCAATATAAATGTGAATTTATGCAATTGGCACTGGAGATTTGTTCAAGGATCAAGCTTGAAAATTTTCTAAGTGGTGTTTTAGAATAAGAATTTTGGACCAATTATACATCTATTGCTTGATTATTCTTCGTTCTAACCATGGTTCATTGCACAATGTAGTTAGATTTCCTAGGTTTATGGAAACACTTCTTGGAGCTGTGGCGTGCTTATTTCTATTCTAATATCAAATTACAATGAATGCCCTTTGACTAACCGATTAATTTTATATTTGGTATAGGGCATGCATCTCATGGGAGTACTACCTATGTTCACTGTAAAGCTGGAAGAGGGCGTAGCACCACCATTGTTTTATGCTATTTGGTAATCTTTATGCTTCCACATTTATTCAAATTAGAAGCTGTGTTTATGCATTATGATCCCATTTTTCTACTGCCGATAATCTGTACGGTTATTTTTCTAAGAAGGCCATGATATTGTATCTAAACATTGCCTCTTGCTTGAAGGATTATGTTGCACCTAATTCTCTTTACTTTGCAGATAGAATACAAGAATATGACACCTGTTGATGCTTTGGAATATGTTCGTTCAAGAAGGCCTCGGGTCTTGTTGGCTCCATCACAGTGGCAGGTGTCTTTTCCACTTTGGGCATAATAATCCTTTTCTATGATCACAGTTATATCGATCAATCAGAAAGGAAAACATTATGATAATATCTTTGAAGGAATTACTTTTTTTCCATACTTTAGGGCAGTGGTGCACAGTGTTAATAATGCATATAAAATTTTCTCCTACAAACACCCTGACTAGCCACACCTTGCCCACGGCCGAGAAGATACAATGCAAACTTCCACGTATACAACCTTCAGAAGGATCTACCTGTCATCACAATCTTCTTCTTGAATTGTTTTTATGAGGAATATATGTTTTTTCTTTTAGTTCCTACTCTAAACATATGAATGACTTCCCAAATTCCAAAGGACCTCCTAGGAGTTGTGATCAAAATGCATGTTCAAATTAAGGACACTAGGAATAGAAGATTTTTGTTGTTTGGCTAAAACGAGCTTATATCTTTCTGGGTGAGAAGTATCCTGCACACAATGTTGTCTTGCATGAATCTGTTAGGGTTTGAAAGAGAGAGAGAGAGAGGAAGGGGGAAGAGATTAGAGGGGAAGCGAGGGAGGGAAAACTAGAAGTTCCAAATTCATTCAAGCATGCCCAAAATGCAAGTCTCCGACTTATGTAGTCTTCGGTCACAACATAAAGTAACGGTACCACAAAATTGACAGCTATAATATAAAGGATAAAATAACGCCCCTTGATCATGTCGGCTAGGTCAGCAAGTTACGCCCGCCCCGCTCGCAGCGTTGATACACCCGCCACACTAGCGGTCTCCCTTCACCTTTGTTTGCTCCATTGTGATCCGTAACAATACCGCCCTCTGAGAAATTTGCCTTGTCCTCGAGGAAGAAGTCTGAGAATTGGTGGTGCTTATCCGCTCGGTCCACCCATTTCGCCTCCGAGGGTGGGCGATCCTGCTAAGCCACCAAGACCTGATCCACTGGCTTCTCTGAGCGGAGAATTGTGCATCTGTCCGTAATGCTCTGAGGGAGGAACACCGCTGGGGTGGTGTCTGGGACCGTCTGTAGAAGTGCCTCCTCGACTGGATTATCACCGATCACCCGCTTGAGCTGCGAGACATGGAACACCAGATAGATGTGGCTCTCCGGAGGTAGGCGAAGGCGATATGCCTGAGTGCCAACTCGGGCTAGGATCTTGAAGGGGCAGCAAAACTTGGCCGCCAGCTTGGAGTGTGTCCGCGGGGTCATCGTGACCCGTTAGTGTGGCCGGAGCTTGAGGAACACTGAATCACCCTCGGTGAACTGGAAATTGCACCGGTGGTGGTTGGCTGAGGCCACCATCTCTTGGGCACGTTGGAGGTGTTGGCACAGTTGACGGAGCATGGAATCACTGTCACAGAGGAGGCCGTTTATGGAGGCTACCAGGCATTCGCCCGACACAACTGTGTGAGGACGGGAGGGGGCCTTACTGCCTCGAATGGTGTGGTGTCGGTGCTGGAGTGGAAGGACGTGTTGAAGGAGTACTCTACCCAAGAGAGCCACTCTGCCTAACCCCGCGGGTGATCACACAAAAAACATCACAGATAGGTCGCCAAGCATTGATTCATAACCTTGAACTGTCCATCCGTCTGCGGGTGGTAGGCCGTATTCATTCGAAGTTGCGTGCCTTGCATCTTGAACAACACCTGCCAAAAGGTGCTCAGGAGGAGGTCTTGATCACTCACAATGTAGCGAGGGAACCCATGGAGGAGGACCACCCCGTCAACAAAGGCAGTGATCGCTCCGGGAGCCATTATCAGATGCCGAAGCGGAATGAAATGAACATACTTGGAGAGGCGGTCCACAATCACCAATATGCAGTCCCATGTCTTGGAACTGGGAAGCCAAGAGATAAAGTCGATCGAGGTGTCTTCCCAAACCTGTGTCAGAACGAGAAGCGGCTAGAGGAGGCCCCCGAGAAAGGTAGCCTCGTACTTGGCACACTGGCACGGTAGGCAGGCCGTGACGATGGTCTTGACCTGCTGGAACATTCCTGGCCAATATAGGGAGGCGGCGAGGCGGCATTACGTCCTGAAGGCGCTCGTGTGACCCCCTTCCGGGGTCGCATGGAACTCGATGAGTAGTCGTGGAATTAGCTGAGAGGAGGTGGAAAGGACCAGACGATCATGATAGTAGAGGTGCTCACCCACAAGGCGATGAGGTGGGCGACCGGTGGCGTCCAACCGCAAAGTCTCCACAATCGACCGGAGCTCGGGGTCTGCTGCAACTTCACACTAAATAATGACAGTCAGATTTGCCGTCTGCGATTGGCGAGAGAGGGTGTCGGCCTCCCGGCTGGATGATCCCGCTCGAAACTCGATGTCAAAGTTGTACCCTAGGAGTTTGGCTTCCCAAACCTACTGCATCAGAGTTTCTATCTTCTGGTGTAGGAGATAACGTAGGTTGTGATGATCTGTCCGAACCGTGAAGTAGCGGCCAAGAAGGTAGGGCCGCCAATGCTGTACTGCTAGAACCAACACCATCAACTTGGGCTCATATGCGGAGCGAGGGCACACGGTGGCCGCAAACGAACGGCTGAAATAGGCGACAGATTGTCCCGTCCTGCATCAAAACTGCCCCGACGCCTGAGCCTGAGGAATCACACTCCACCCTAAATGGTTGCGAAAAATCTGGCATAGCAACATGGGGGCGGTGCTGAGGACCTGCTGAAGGGCCTGGAATGCCGCGGCCACTATCAGAGGCCAATGAAAAATGTTGGTCTCTGACTTCTCCAGCAGGGTGGAGAGTGGTTTGATGAT
Organism: Platanthera guangdongensis; assembly: GCA_039583875.1. Taxonomy (NCBI): domain Eukaryota; kingdom Viridiplantae; phylum Streptophyta; class Magnoliopsida; order Asparagales; family Orchidaceae; genus Platanthera; species Platanthera guangdongensis. The sequence continues at coordinate 72,494,389 of CM077158.1, read as the reverse complement.
CTTCCCGTAGTCCCAGATGAACCGACGATAGTATTCGGTGAGATCCAAGAATCCCCGGACGTTGCAGAGTGATCGGGGTGTGGGCCACTGAAGGATGACCCGAATCTTGTCCGGATCCATATCTACATCGTTGGCGGATATGGTGTACCCCAAGTAATTAATTTCTGACTGGCTGAAGACACATTTCTCGGGGTTCACACAAAAAGAGTGTTCTAGGAGAGTGGTGAGAGTGGCCCGAACATGGTCCAAATGGTCCTGCCATGATGAACTATAAACCAGAATGTCATCAAAGAAAACGCCGTCTGGGAACATCCTCCTCTTGGACCCGTATCTAATGGTAGCCGACACGTAGATCCAACTTAGAGAAATAGGTTGTGTCCCGTAACTCGTCCAGGAGATCCTGAATGACTGAAATAGGGTACTTATCAGGGATGGTGACTTTGTTGAGTTCTTGGTAGTTCACGCAAAGCGTCAACTACCGTCCTTGCGGACTGGGAGGATCGGGCTCGAGAAGGGGTTAACACTGAGGCTAATGATGTCCTTTGTGAGCATGTCACCTACTAGCATCTCGATCTCGTCCTTCTGAGCGTGGTCGTAGCGGTATGGACAAACCGAGATGGAAGACACATCACATCCCCTTGCAGGGGAATGCGGTGATCTGCCGGCCTAGCCGGTGGAAAACGGATCTTGTCGGCGTAGACGTCCGAAAAGAGGTCGAAGATAGCCTGCAGCGCCGGAGCGGACGAAGAGCATTGGGTGGTCTGCCCTTCCACGTGCCACAAGGAGACCGCCCCATCCACATCGGTGGATTTCTGGAGCGATTGTAAGGAGTCAGACTGACGAAGTAAAGTCGAATCGCCCTCTAGCAAGCAGGGCGTGCCCCCATGGAGGAAACACATGGTCATGCGGTACCAGTTGATGTTGACCTCATGTGGCTCCGAGATTTGCTGAATCTCGAAGAACTGTTCTGCCTGGGCAATCCATCCCATGAGATCGGTGTCATTGAAAGAGGGAAAATCAAAGGAATGAGCGCCCGGTGAGAGAGCACCTGACATGGGGGCTGTGGCATGGAATGGTTCCAGGGGGCTCCGAGGAGAAACGACGAGTCCGCCGCGGACGTCGTGGATGTGATTGGGCGGCCGACCAAGAGGGAGTCGATCTTGGCATCCATGTGGAGTATGAGGGTCTGCAACGATGCAATGGATCCATCGTGATCGTCCAAACGACGAAGGATGGCTGGATCCGTGGTTGGGGCCGCGGTGTTGTGTCGGTGTTGGCCATCGACCGCGACCAAGGGGGCATGCACTTGATCGGTGGAGGGAAGGGTTCTGGAGGAAAGGGATCCAGAGACGATTGGAGCCTTTGGCGAAAAATGGTGCCTGCTGGAGCGTTGAAGCAGGAGCATCGATCGTGGGAGAGGCGATGAAAGGCGCTGTCGCGGAGACCGCGTACGCAGGTGACGCGCGTAGACGACGCGTGAAGACTCGCGTGAAGATGGCACGCTGTTGCGGCGAGACGGGATGCGTGTGATACGTCGGGAGCAGACAGAGCGTGAAGATCCGCAAGCCGTGCGACGCGTGAAGACACCGGGTTGCGGAGGCGCACTGTTGTCGAGAAGTGGACGGATGCGCCGGTCTGGTACTTCATGCTGCGGAGACCTCTTCGGAAGGCGACAAGTCAGACCAAATATTAGGGTTCAAAAGAGAGAGAGAGAGAGAGAGAGAGAGAGAGAGAGGAAGGGGGAGAGATTAGAGGGGAAGAGAGGGAGGGAAAACAAGAAATTTTAAATTCATTCAAGCATGCCCAAAATACAATAGTCTCCGGCTTATATAGTCACCGGCCACAACATAAAATAACGGCACCGCAAAATAAGATGGCTATAATATAAATGATAAAATGACGCCCCTCGACCATGTCGGCTATAATCTCATTCTAAGATGTTTGACTAAAATCCTAAGGAGGTGATGACTCTATCTTAACCTTGTTATGGTTTCCCTACATATTTTATTCAACACATTGTATGAAAAATTAGTAAAATATTTATTTTTCTCTTCCGTACAACTACAAAAATAAAAGATGTCATGCATAAAAGGAAAGCCCGGTCCACAAAGCATCCCTGCGCAACTAGTGTCTCGGGAAGGGTCCCACCACAAGGGTGAAAATGTATGCAAACCTTACCTTGCATTTTTGCAACAGGCTGCTTCCAGGACTCGAATCCGTGATCTCAAGGTCACACGACAACACCTCAACCAGTGCGCCAAGGCTCCCCTTCAAAAGACAAGTCATGCATAATTAACCCTTGACTAACGTCACAAACATGACAATTAACTAAACAAGATAATGATCCCAACAGTACTGAATCTGCACACACGAAAAGATCTATAACTGTCTCTTTATCGCCACATTTTTCTTTTAGATCCAAAAGCTTTTACATCTCAACATGCCTATATTCCCAAATGTACAAGGTACAAGTCTTCTTTTGAATAATTTGTTGATCTCAAAATTACTCCTTTTTGCAACAATATCATGAATGCGACGCCATCTACCTATCAATCACAAAGTAAAGCTGTGCTCATTGTGTAAGAAATGCCTGCCTACTTTATCGTTTTCAACTTCTTCTAACTCGAGCTTAAACAGGCTGTTCAAGAATATAGCAAGCGAAAGTCTGAATTCCCAGCCCTACAGAACTCTGCGCAGAGAAGTTTATCATTAAATGATTCCATCCTGGTAACGGGCGCTGATCTAGAAGGCTATGACACCAATGAAGTCTGCATAAGTGATCAGATGGATTTGCTAAATTGTTCGGTGAAAGGGACGACCGACGAGATTTTACCATCTGATTCTCTACTGGAAGAGGAGGTGCTGGTTACTGAAAAAGATTTGGAAGGGTATGAAAGTTGCAGGCCCATGGAGTCCAAGCTCTCCTGCATGCTTTCATCATTGAAGTTTTCGAGTAGTGCCCGCCCAGCTTCAGGTCGGGTTCAAGAGATACGAGCTTGGTAGTGACAGCAAGTAGATATTTATCGGAGTTGTCGGGGCATCATTTATTAGGGATGCATTTTTAGGCAAGTTATCTAAATAAGTCCTACCTTATTAGTTGTTGTTAGTTTCCAGCCTATTCCTCTGTTAAATTTTGATACAGTAATTCTCTCTTTTTTTTTCTGGTTTCTGTTCTACTTAATTTGGCATTTAACTTGTACAATGAAAGAGCTTCTCAAAATTTTGAATTTTTTTCCCTACATGTCTTCTATTTTTTTGTTAAAGCTTCAGAGTTTAGGCTCATCCTCTTGCATTTTCTTTCATAGAAATGTGATGCTGGTTGGAGCTGAATTCATAATAGCTTTGTTTGAATTTCATTCTGCTTGCAGCTTAATATAATTTTTTTTTTGAACTAAAAGAAACTTAGAGGTTGTTTCATTTCTTGTCGTTGACAGCACGTGATGAGAACTATGGTTGTGAGGTGCTTAATTTTTAATTTAAGAAGAGGAATGCTATAGATCAATGGCTATAATTATCATCGAAGGCTGCTTATTTGTAATGAACGGTGGTTATGAATCATTATTTCGAAACATCTGAACTCACCTAAGGAGCTCCGTTCACTTTTATGTTCAAATTTTTTTTTCCTTGGAGAGTCATTTTGGTGTAACCTTTAAACTTTTGATGAGAAATAATTTTTGGTTCTCTTTTTATTGCTTCTACCATTTAACACTATAATAATCGTCCTACTTCGCCGCCACCAACTAGATATTACCTTGACCCGTTACATAGTCCTAAAGAATTAGAAATCTTTGACAGACATTTTATGCTTGCACACTACTGTAGATATTTTTTTTTGGAGCAGAGAGTTAAGTGCATATTGGTGGGTTATACCTCAATTTATAGGGAGAATTTTTCCATGATCTCTTCTCAAAATGGGGGATTATGGGGTTGACTAGTCAACCCACCTCCGAAGAACTCCCCGAAATGAGGGAAACATGAGTTGTGGGGCCCACTTCCTCTCCCCACTAAGGAGAACCACCCCCTTGGGGGAAATCGCCGCGGCTGGCCGGGCCGCTGCTGGCCAGTCCGCGGCTGCAGGCCAGGCCGCGGCCCCCGGCCAGGCCGCCGCCGCCCAGGCCGCGGCCCCCGGCCAGGCCGCCGCCGCCCAGGCCGCGGCCCCCGGCCTGGCCGCAGTCCAGGCCGCCGCCTGGCCGGCCGACTCCGACGCACGGCCGACCCGCCGCCGTCGGCGACTTGCCCGTCGTCCGATCGTGGTGGGCTCTCCTCACCGTCCGATTCGGTGGGTAACCACCCGCCAACCCACTACATTAGTGGCGGGGCCCGCCATGATTCTCTCCAGGAGGCTATAAAAGGAGCCACAGAGTCTCCTCATAATTCACTTTTTGGCACCCGGTCATCTTCTTCCTCAGGTGAGAGCTCTGCCGGACTCCTCCCTCGGATCATCCTCTAGCCACCTCGAGCCACCAGCGCACCACCAGCAGGAAAACACCTAAGTCCCGGAGCGAGCGGAAGGAGGAAGACGACCCCTGCAAGTAGATGCGCGCCGAGGCCGCGCTCCAAACTTCAAAGCACCAGTGCCACACCTCGGATTCCAGTGTCCAAGTCGCTCCTGCGGGGCAGCCTGTTGCCCGCTGGGAGCTGAAGTCTCTCTCTCTCTCTCCAAGCTGTAACGGGGAGCGGCCTGTCGCCCCCGATTCTCCGAACACATTGTAATCACGCGCAACTAGTGGACTTTGACCGGCACAGACCCGGTCACGTGGTTTTTTACCCTGTTGAGGGGTTTTTCCACGTCATCACATCTTGAGTCAACCTTTCATTTTCTCTGACTGTGTGCGCACTCGATCGCTCCGCAAGCTAAGACGGTCCAATTGAATCCAGTCCGACCGGAGCATCGAGTTAGCCCGCAACAGTTTGACGCCGTCTGTGAGAATCGATTCCCAGCATCCTTCAAAAGAACAAGATCACCAGACTTGCCACTTCCAAGTTCTACTTCAATGGCGAAAAGAAGCGCCCGCGCTGCTGAAGGATCCGTCCCTTGTGGACGCGCTGAACCGGCACGCACCCGCTCACTTGTGAGCCTACCGTTGGAGGCAGAAGCTGCATTTGCATCTGTTAACGCCCTCGAGAGGCGTGTTCGCCAGATGGAGGAGCAGCAGACCGGAATGTTCACTCTGCTCAGAAATTTAGCAGCACCCCCGCTCCTCCTCTGCCATCAGCACCAGTCATTCCCCTGCCTCTGCCAAATCATGACCCGACGCAAGGAGCCCCGCAAGGAGAAGAACAAACTCGCTTAGGAAAAGAAGAGAGGCGTCAGGCTGAGCGTCGTAGCAACGATCGTCGACGTGACCTTCCAAGGAATGGGGGGCAACATCCACTTCAAGAATACTCCCCTCTGAATACCACCCGCACTAGCATGATGTACGCAATTCAGGATGATCTGACATTCCACCGACCAAGAGTTCAACAGCCATTCAAGCAAGTTGATTTACCGCTATCAGGAGAACTCTCCGTCTCAACCAGACATTGCCTACACAAGGAGTACGACATAGAGAAGGAATTCTCAAGTACAAGTAGCTCCCCCACGGCCGCAGCACCACTCCAAGAGATTCATGATCGTCACCTCGCCAATGCTCATTATGAAGAGAACTTTAGAAACGAGAGGAGTCTCGATGCCTCGGCCACGAAGCTGGGAGTAGGTGAACATCTACCCAACTAGAACTCACTTGACTCTTGGGCAGGACCAAATCCGGAGGATGACTCTGAAATCCATAGTTTCAGCGGAACCGACAACCCACTGGCACACGTGAGGTGCTTCGAAACTATCATGCACGCTCGCAACGCTTCAGATCAACACATGGTGCAGGCGTTTCTGACAACACTAAAAGGGAAGGCTCGAGCTTGGTTTCATTCTCTACAAGAGAAGGGGATAAGCAGCTACATTGAACTCGCAGCTCTCTTTATCAAAAGGTTCATGACGGTCAGAAAGCCCTCACTGGAAAGTCCAAGTCCAGGTAGAGTCCAGAAAAGAAAACTAGAGAACAATGTTTACCCCGAGCGCAAGAGAAACTACGATCAGCGCACAAGTACCTGCAAAGGGCGAAAGTTGCGTCAATTTGCGGCGCTCAACGACCCTCAAGGCAAGATCTTTGAAGCAATTCGTAACCATCCGGCCTTGTGCAGGCCCAGGCCGCTCACCCCCGGCCGAGGAGATTTGTCAAAGTACTGCGAGTATCATCAGGGTCAAGGCCACAACACCAACGGATGCAATTTGCTGAAGAAAGAAATCCAGCGACTAACCGTTCTGTGGGCGGTTGATCAATTCCTACCAAGAAATAGACCGCCTCCTAGTCAAAGCATGAGATGTACAACCGTCAAATTGGCGAGCCATCCACCGAGTTGAACCAAGTTCTAGTGGACGGAGAGATTACTGTTAATGTGTTGTTTTTATCAACATTGCTTCAAATCAAACTAATCACTGACAACCTAGAGCTAGCATCTGCCAGCGCACGTGTTTCGGGGAACGCCCCGATATCAATCATGACACCATTACTCTCCCAGTAACTCTTGAAGAAGCACCTCGACAAGCATCCTATGACGTACAGTTCGTTGTCATCAAAGCTGACTCTGACTACACCGCAATACTCCAACAATTGCTCCTGGATGTTTTCCAATCTCGTTCCCGCCACTTCCATCCTTGAGTCGTTTCTCTTTTTCCACTCATTTATTTATCTGCTATTGTAAAAACCGCAAGCCCGAGCTTGCGAAAACTATCTTTTTGCTATTCGCTTTATTGATACCTAACTAAGAAGTAGTTCAGCCAGGCTAGGCCGTGCAACCGGATTGAGTACCTAGATTCTCCGGCGGTCGGATTGAGTACTTGCATTCTCCGCCGTTACTGCAAACCAATGCCTTGTCATCGCCAAGGCCTGCCCCCCGCGCGACTGCAACCAGATTGAGTACACATATTCTTCGGCGGTCGGATTGAGTACTTACATTCTCCGGCAAACTAAGCCGCGAGCCTGACTCGCGCAACCCCATGGGGGCTTGCCCCCCTCACGAAGAAGCCACGAGCAGCCCTCGCGCAAACTAAGCAACGAGCCTGACTCGCGCAACCCCGTGGGGGCCTGCCCCCTCACGAAGAAGCCGCAAGCAGCCCTCACGCAAACCAAGCCGCGAGCCTAACTTGCCCAACCCCGTGGGGGTCTGCCCCCCTCACGAAGAAGCTGCGAGCAGCCCTCGCGCAAATTAAGCCGCGAGTCTGACTCACGCAACCCCGTGGGGGCCTGCCCCCTTCACTAAGAAGCCGCGAACAGCCCTCGCGCAAACCAAGACGCGAACCTGACTCGCGCAACCCCGTGGGGGCCTGCCCCCCTCACGAAGAATCCGCGAGCAGCCATCGTGCAAACTAAGCCGCGGGCCTGACTCACGCAACCCGTGGGGGCCTGCCCTCCTCATGAAGAAGCAACGAGCAGCCCTCGCGCAAACTAAGCCGCGAGCCTGACTCGCGCAACCCTGTGGGGGCCTTCCCCCTCACGAAGAAGCCGCGAGCAGCCCTCGTGCAAACTAAGCCGCGAGCCTGACTCGCGCAACCCCGTGGGGGCCTTCCTCCCTCACGAAGAAGCCGCGAGAAGCCCTCGTGCAAACTAAGCCGCGAGCCTGACTCGTGCAACCTCGCAAGGGCCTGCCCCCTTCGCAACCAAAGCCGCGGACCTGAGCCGTGCAACCTAAGCCGCGAGCCTAACTCGTGCAAATTAAGCCGCGGAGCTGAGCCGTGCAAATAAAGCCACTTACCTGAGCCGCGCAAACAAAACTATGGACTAGAGCCACGCACACAAAGCCACAGACTAGAGACGTGTAAACGAAACAGTTAAGATGACGTAAAAAATAATGTCATATAAAATAACTGGAATGATACAAAAAGGGGCGATCAGAGCTTAACGTCAACAATAACAAATACTGAACAAAAAGTAAAATACAATACCACTAACGAGATAACTAAATGTGAATGAGGCTACTACTCATCATCCGAGCCGGAACGCTCGTCTTCTGAAACATCTGCAAAGCCGAGGCCGGATGTGTCACATCCCAAGCTCTTGCTAACCAGGCGGAGGGCCTTCGAGACACCACGCCGGAGCGCTAGCTCACGAACATCGTCCATCTGGGGCTCCACCTCCTTGGACCAAATCTCGTCCCGAATCTCCTCTGCAATCAAACTACGGTCTCACATGTAGTCCAATGATTCCAAGTATTCTGCAAGTCCCACAGCCTTTAACTCCGACACGTGGCTATCAGAAGACAACATCTCCACTTGGGCCTTTGCCGCCCGTAGCTGAGTCTCAAGTCCGGTGGCTTCCTCCCGTGTCGCCTGCAACTGGGTCTCCAAGCCCGAAGTCTCCTCCTTCGCGTGCTTCAACATCTGGGTGGTCCTCTCCACCAGGGTTTTCTCCCCCTCCAAGGCTGCACGTGCATCCTCTAGCTCAGATTTCAGCGCCGACCCGTCCGGCGGAACCGCGCAATGTCCCGATCATGTTCCTCCTTCAAGGAGGCAAGCGAGCTCGACGTCAACCGGAGCTTCTCCTGAAGAGCAAGATACCCATCTTTCAAACTCACATAATGATCATTCCAGGTTACCGCAATCTGGGCCTGTGTCTCTATCTGCACAAGAAAAAGGCCAAGGTTAGCACCAAATAATGAAAAAGAAAATGAGGAAAAGATTCTTCACAACGAGTCAAGACACTCACCGCATCGCTCATTGCCCGCAAGGAAGAGGACATCCGCGGGGCCGCTTCCTCCAAAGAAGCCTGTGGAACCGGGGATGCAAGTATCTTCACCTCGGGAGTCGACTCAGGACAGGCATCAGAAGGAGCCACCGCCACCGCCACCGCCGTATCAAGGTCGCCAGGAGGGGCCGCCACAGCTTTCCTCTTTCGGCTCCCTCCCTGAGAAGTCCCAACAATCTGGACTGCATTCGAAGAGATACCACTCCGCAGCAAGCGCATCTCCTCCACGTAGACGAATATATTAAAGAGACGGTTGGCTAGTTCACGGGGATCTGAAAACCCAAGCACCGGAGAAAATTCTCGTTCCTTCCCCCTCACGCGGCGACGACGGTTGGGTAGTGCGTCCCACGCCTCGGGAAGGCCCCATAAATTCCTAACATACCCAAACAGAGTGTTCCCATGTCGATGATCCTTTCTAGCCTCAAACTCCAACCAAATTTTGTTGCTACGAATCTCCACTCACTCGCTGCCATCGGAGCGAACATCACACCAATCTCGAAATTGGTCCAAGGAAAGCCGTTCTGCATGCTCGCGAAAGAAGACAACTAAGCCCATAATTCGGGCAATTCCAACCGGGACAAACTGGGAGATTGGCACCCCACAAAACTTTAAGATCTCGATCACCTCCTCACACGATGGGAAGCGGAAGCCAAAACTCAGGGAAACTTCGCAAATCGTCAGCCAGCCACGAGTAGGATTCTGGACGCGCTCCTCGGAGCGCGGGATTCTCACCTCCAAATCAGCAGGATGCCCATATTTCTTCCTCCAAATTTCCACACCGTCGTTAGTTAAAGAGGAGCGTAGGCGCATCGAACCGGAAGAGCGCTTCGGGACCTACACAACACAAAGATGAGAGGGTGAGGTTTGCCTAAAGAATGAAGGCTTGGGGTCACGCGTTCAAGCACATGCAGCCTAAACCATGTGCAAAACGAGTGCACACCCGCATACAGGATCGCGCGCGATCAAAGAGGAAGACCGCTCGCACACACCCGCGCGCACGCAGGCCTGATGCACGCCCAGCCTGGGTTGCGCGCAGGCGGGGTAGGCCCCGCGCGGGGCCTACCGCGCACAACGCCTGCCGCGCGCGCGCGGACGGCCTGCCCCGCGCGCGGCCTGGGCACGCGCGGCTTGCCTCCCTCGCGACCTGGGCGCGCGCGGCCTGCCGTACGTGCGAGCTATCTGGGCGCCCGCGACCTGCCGTGCGCGCGGGCGACCTGGGAGCGCGCGCCCTTCGCGCGCGGGGCCTAAGCGCACGCGCGGCCTGGGCGCGGGCGGGCTGCTGCATCCTGGTGCGGGTGCGGCCCGGGGTGCGCGCGGCCGCATTCGGCGTCTTCGCCGGCCGACTCTCCTTCGGTGAGTTTGCACCGGGTACCTTCGAAACACCGCCCTTCGCCGCCTCCACTTTCTCGCCTGAGGATGTCATGACAGCAGGAAAGAGGATGACCAGCAGGAAAATCCTTCTTCTCTCGCTCGCTTCGCTCTCCAATAAAAAGGATTTGGGGGGCAATTGATGGGTTACACCTCAATTTATAGGGAGAATTCTCTCATGATCTACTCCCAAAATGGAGGATCATGGGGTTGACTAGTCAACCCCACCTCCCATGAACTCCCCATAATGAGGGAAATATGGGTGGTGGGGCCCACTTCCTCTCCCCACTAAGGAGAACCACCCCCTTGGGGGAAACCGCCGCCCGGGCCGCCGCACCGACGGTGAGCTCGCAGCCGTCTGCGAGGACACCGCCGGCCGGGCCGCAGCCCACCGCCGGCCAGTCCGCGGCCGCAGGCCAGGCCGCCGCCGACCAAGCCGCGGCCTCCAGCCAGGCCACCGCCGCCCAGGCCGCTGCCTGGCTGGCCGCCGCCGGCCTGGCTGCGGCCGCCGGCCTGGCCGCAATCCAGGCCGCCGCCTGGCCGGCCGCTGCCGACGCACGGCCGACTCACCGCCGTCGGCGACTTGCCCGCTGTCCGATCGTGGTGGGCTCTCCTCACCGTCCAATTCGGTGGGTAACCACCCGCTAACCCACTACATTAGTGGCGGGGCCCGCCATGATTTTCTCCAAGAGGCTATAAAAGGAGCCCCAGGGTCTCCTCATAATTCCCTTTTTGGCTCCCGACCATCTTCTTTCTCAGGCGAGAGCTCTGCCAGACTCCTCCATCGGATCATCCTCCAGCTACCTCAAGCCACCAGCGCACCACCAGCAGGAAAACGCCTAAGTCCCGGAGCGAGCGGAAGGAGGAAGATGACCCCTCCAAGCAGACGCGCGCCGAGGTCGCACTCCAAACTTCAAAGCACCAGAGCCACACCTCGGATTCCAGTGTCCAAGTCGCTCCCACGGGGCAGCATGTTGCCCGCTGGGAGCTGAAGTCTCTCTCTCCCCCCAAGCTGTAACGGAGAGCGGCATGTCGCCCCCGATTCTCCGAACACATTGTAATCACGTGCAACTAGTAGACTTTGACCGGCATAGACCCGGTCATGTGATTTTTTACCAAGTTGAGGGGTTTTTCCATGTCGTCACATCTTGATTCAACCTTTCATTTTCTCTGACTGTGTGCGCACTCGACCGCTCCGCAAGCTAAGACTGTCCAATTGAATGCAGTCCGACCGGAGCATCGAGTTAGCCTGCAACACATATCATCTCAACAAAAAAATGGGAGTTGTGGAGATGAGAGTGCTTAGGTGGATGTGTGGACACACGAGATTGGATAAAATTAGGAATGAATGTATCAAAGATAAGACAAGAGTAGCACCAATTACAGAGAAATGCAAGAAGCTCAGCTAATTAAGATGATTTGAATACATACAAAGGAGAACATTAGAGGCACATGTTAGACGTCGTGAGTCTAGTCACTAGGTATGTTAAACGAGGGAGGGGTAGACCAATAAAGACTTGAAATGAAACTACAAAGAAAAACATGATGTACTTGAGCATTAGTGAGATTATGACAAAAGATAGGGCACACTGACGACAAAGGATCAATATAGCCAACCCTTCTATAGTGGGATAAAAGCTTGAGTGTTGTTGTCGTTGCAGAGAGTTAAGCACAAAAATTAGTAAACACTTTCATACATACGCCTAGAACGATCCTCAAAGACCAGAACCCTAACCTCCAAGGGGAGGTTCTCTTCGGAACAAGAGAAATCTCCCTCAATAATGATGAGGTTAGCACATTTATCGGTGACCCGGTTGACAACACGATATCCACGAACAATAACGTAACAGAGTAACGTAATTGAGTAACCCATAGATCTAGTCTCTAATATCTCCAACAGATTACCCAGCCACGCCCTTGGTCCATTGAATGACGTTGGCGAGTTGCCATGTATCTCTAAACGATGCACGTCCACAGGAGATATGCATCTTCGAAGATCTTCCCACACCGTACTCTATGTTGTCAAGGTGCGCGCCTAGGCGCGCCTAAGGCGCCTGGCGCACTCCACGACGCCTTAACACGACCGATGCGGGCAAAGTACCTCAGGCGTGCCCCAGACACGCCTAGGAGCATGCCTTGCGTGCCATCCAGGCGCACATTAGGCGCACCTGGGGATTTCTGGTCTGAATTTGAGCCATGGCATCCGATTCTGTTTAATTTTCTCAGTGTATTGTATTACACTTGTAGTTGCAATCCGATGGTTATGCAATGCAATTTTAGATGTAATAGAAGGAAATTAAGACGATGACACCAATTTACGTAAAGGAATTAGAGAGTAATTATGGACAATTTTAAGAAAAATAAATTAGCTTAAGCACAACACATATCCACAGACACAAAATGAAATAGTCAATAAACACTAAAGAAACAACTAACATGTGTCATAATGAAACAATTATGTAGAAAATAAATACAACTGACAACAAAATTCCTTAAGAAACTTAGCTCAATTCACTTATTTTATTTTTTATTTTTGCGCCTCACGTGCCTCGGGCGCATGCCTGCGCCTTGTGCCTATGCTCCAAGATCCTTGCGCGCCTTTCGCCTTTGATAACATCGTGAATTTTTTGGTGCACGTGACGCACCATCCTCCCGTGCAAATTTAAATAAGCCTTAACTCGTTAGGACCCACTTTCTTTTCCTCTTCCACTTCCGCCAAAACTCAAAAGTTTTCTCCCCTCCCCTCCGCTTCCGCCCGTTTTGCCAAAAACGCCGCATTTCTAGGGTTTTTCCCGGACACCGAGCAACTGGAGGAGCTGGAGAACGACGGAAGAACACCGGGTTGTCATTAATAGGGTTTGCTCCCCCTATCCAGAACTGCTCGCTATACCCACGAAAGTCAACCGACTCCTTTTCTCCGACAGACAGTCGCTTCCTCCTTGAAGGTACAATGTACAAATATACTTTTTTTCAGTTTTTTTCGATGTTCCAGTCGTTTTCTGGCTGATTACAAGTGTTCCTTTCTGGGGTTTAAATATTTTGGATGATTCGAGTTGCATGTGTAACATCATTAATGAGTAATTGTTTTCAGTTCATTTTTGATGTTCCAGTTGTTTTCTTGGTGATTACATGTCTTCTATGTTTTCCAGCCATATAGTTGTTATTTCCACTTGTAACTTTGCATATTCCAGTTGTAATTTTTTTCAATTTCAGTTATAATCTATTGTATTATAGTTATAATTTATTGTATTCCAGTTATAACCTATTGTATTCCAGTTATAATATATTGTATTCCGATTATAATCTATTATATCCCCGTTATAATATATTGTATTCCAGTTTTAATCTATTATACTCTAAATTTAAATGATATTTTATGATTGCAGATGCCAGGTTCCATTTATCTGTACAACAGATGCGCTATAAAATCCTTCAAATAAAATACTAAACCTTTGCTGGATGTCCTCTCTATGACTCCAAAGAGTCTCTCTCCAAAAAATTAGGATTTTAGATTTGTTGAGTATGCTCATTCAACAAAATATTACCCTATTATATTATATTTTGAAGTCGTACTTTGTCAAGAGAAATGTTTTTCTCTTGGGTAATTTTTATGTTAAACTAACTGTGAATCAAGTTGCATGCATTCTCGGCCTTCCAAACCGCGAAAAAGAATTCCATTTTGAGAGAACTCCTTTATCCAACTGCATGCATTAGGACTTGGTGTAGGAGCTAGCTGACCTCCCAGTTGAGGAGAACTCGCCAACCCTAGAGCTAAGGAGAGTAAATGCTCTTATTAAATATGTCTTGACAATTTTGTTCTCCCCCTTAAAGGATTTAAAGTACAAACCTGCATTTTGGATTTCCAAGGGTTGGAGGAATTTGGAGCGGTTAACTTGCTGAAGACCATACATAAACTCCTCACTCTCATTTTACTCCTATGAGCCAGGCTGCTGCTAGGGAGGAGATGAAAAATCTCGGCTAACTCGAGGGATGTTATGTAATCTTAGTGGTAAGAAATAGCACGTACTAGTTATATTTGTCAAATAAATCATCATTTTATTAATCGCTTTTATATATCTTATCTCTTGTCATAGGTATGGTTTTTTGAACATACTTTTATATCATTGACAGCTTCTGAAATGAAAACACTCTGCTTGAATCGATGGTCCTCCAAGCTTTACCATCAACGCAATGAAATGTTCAAAACTTCAAGCCAAGCTGTCAAAGCCTGACCAATAAACATATAACATGAGATGTTTTTTGCATGCAGGTTAGAACATTCGTTTATTTATCAGTTGAGCAGCAAGATTTTCTAGGAGAAGGAGATGAAGATTCATCAAATTTTGAGGAGGAGAAAGAGGAGAGTGAAGAAGGAGAAGAGGGACAAAAGGGAGGAGAAGGGGGAGGAGAAAAATAGGGTGAGATAGGAGAAAAGGGAGGAGGAGAAATGAAGGATAAGGAGAAAAAGGAGAAGAGGGAGGAGTGGAAGGAGAAGAAGGCGAGGAAAGAGAAGAAGATGAGGGAAGATGAGAGGAAGGAGATGAAGAGGGAGAACAAATTTAAAGGCTATATAGTCGAAGAGGTTGACCAACTCAAAACTTTATTTAAGAAAAGTTTGATGCTTTGGCAATCCTATTAGGGGATAGTCGACCAACTGCTAGTCATTCCTATCATGTACCAACTCCCCCACCGTCGCCACCAAGATCATCACCTAAAGGAACAATTGGAGAGGAGGAGGAGGAGGAGGAGGAGAAGAAAGCCATAGTTGCCCTAGATACTGGTTCTGAAATTGTTCCTACCAAAGGGAGAAGACGTACACCGGTGAAGGCGATAAGAAAAAAGAGAGACAACTTGTGTGAGTGGGTGATTGTGTTCCTCGACGAACTTCGTAACCTCCCAATTCTTACCTTCTTTGTTGACATTGAAGTGTATGCAAGCCAAACAACCTGTGCGAGTATCCATTTTACGGTATTTTTTTGTTCGTCAATCACCGGTTTTGAAGTTTTTAGACCAGCTTTAGCCCAATAATACCCTCGATCCTTAATAATCCTCGCGAGTGTCCAATAAACAATATGCTGCTTCCAAACACTAAATCCAGTTTTATGTGCATAATCGAAGTACACATTATATACTTCCTCCTCACTGTGTAAAATTGGGGATGCTACAGTTTCTTTCTGCAAATTAGAAACAGAAATACAGTTGTAAGTGAAAACATACAGTTGCTACAATTTCAGTTGTCACATAAAAATTCAAGTTATAATCTAAAAAATTAAAGTTGTAAGTAACTACTGGTTTATAAATATTCCAACTGTAATATAAAGAATTAGCTGAGAAAACAGCTGCTGCATCTTGCAGGTTTTCTGTTCATAAATTTGAATGAAGTTAGATCATCAAAAGAGAAAATATATTGAAGACTCACATTGTCAAAACTATCAAATACTGTTTTCTCGTGCGCCTGTTACATGATTTATTAGAGATTGATTCCGAATTTTTACAGCTCGGGAGAGAGTAAAATGGGAGAACACCTGCTTAGATGAATGATGAGAAGGAGAATTCAAAAAAAAAAACTTCTTGAGCTGAGAAAACGTTAGGTTTTCCTACCAGGAGGGAGCGATAGGGGCAAGGATGAGCAGCTTCTGGAGATAAAAAACCTAATAATGGCGGCCGGCGTCGAGGGAGAGGATAGAGACAATGACAAAGATGAGCCGCATGGAGCTCAAACCCTAAAATTGCGACGTCGAGGGGGAAGGGGCGAAAGCGAAAGAAGAAAAAAAAGGGCCCCAACGAGTAAATTTGCACAGGAGGATGGTGCGTCATTTTCACAAACATTTTTTCCTGATAACATAGACCGTACTACGCTTCGTGGTGAGAAAAAGAGCAATAGAGACAAATACATCAAACTGCTTATTGAGACATTTTTGTCCCCAGAAGAATATAGCACATGTAATGTTACCCCAACACATTTACAGGAGGAGACAGCCGTCGTCGGGACCACCGAAGCGCGCATATGGAAGCCTCATTAATTAATTTATGTAATTAATTGGTATTAATTAATTAATCTTAATTAAGCTTTTTTTTATGTTTATGGTCATGTGAGCCCCCCTCCCTATATACGGAGGTGGTATGAGAGTGTTTAGAATATCTTTTTGTTATTAGGGCTTGACTCTCATTTGAGAGAGGGTTCTTTGGAGGAACCAACTTCCTAGATCTTAGCCGGAGTTCGCTCCGGATTGTATCCGTTTTCTCATTTAATGCAATCATGTCTCGTCCTTCGATCGTAGGCATAACAATGGTCCGACCCGCCGCCTCCGTCCGCTTGTTTGGAGTCGCCGGGGATCATGCCACGCTGGACAACTGCCTCAACTCCATCGATCTCCATCTCGCCTCCCTCGAACGCTGCTTTGACATCAATGACAAACTCCTCGCCTCGCTCGGGGCATCCTTGCATACCCTGCTCCAATACCGTGCCGACCAGACACCCACAACAGTAGCGCACACATCCGATCCAGCCCACACTGCTCCCACAATGCCTACTAAGGCTGCAACAGCCGGACCCCTGTCCTTCAGTGTAGCAGGTCGCCAGCTCCAACCGCCTCCTTCAGCACTGCCACACGGCCTCTGCTTCTGTCAGGAAGTTTCGCCCCATCCACGGCAATAGGCCACGACTACGCCTCTGCCCTCCGTTGACGACCACAGTTGGTCCAACAATGCCTCGTCCCTTCTCCCGCCCGCTGCGGCCTCCAGTTGTTTGGCCGATGGGATAGGAAGCAAACAGCTTCTTCCATCGGCATGCCCCCTTGCCATCGACCCATCCCGCCCCTCACGCCTCTTTACAAGCGGCGCAAGGACCAACACACCTTTTTCTGCCTCCATTATTTCTTTATTCCCCCTTTCCTTACACCCACCGCTCACACCACTAAAGGCCAAGCTACATCACCGGGCTTTTTATTCTTCTCTCACCAGACTGCCTCTCTCCTCTCCTCCAATTTCAATTCCCAAAACCGGTTTCACCCCCATTTCCCCACCTATTTCCCCTCTCTACGTGGTTCCATATTTTCTTAACCGCAACCACAAATTTTATGTTCCTCCAATTCTCAAAGATCCCGACAAAATTTTACAACTCGGCCTTGTGGGCAAGGCCGATTTTCTAGACCGGTGTAATGTTACCCCCACACATTTACAGGAGGAGACAACCGTCGTCGGGACCACCGAAGCGCGCGTTTGGAAATCTCCTTAATTAATTCGTGTAATTAATTTGTATTAATTAATTAATGAATATTAATTAAGTCTTATTTTATGTTTATGGTTATATGGGCCCCCCTCCCTATACAAGGAGGTGGTATGGGGTTTAGATTATCTTTTTGTTATTAGGGTTTGACTCTCATTTGAGAGAGGGGTCTTAGGAGCAACCAACCTCCTAGATCTTGGCCGTAGTTTGCTCCGGATTGTATCCGTTTTCCTGTTTAATGCAACCATGTCTCGTCCTTCGATCGTAGGCATAACATGTAACAAGTGGGAATGCGATTATCAATGATGGACTTGATTGATGAGAGGAAGAGATAATCCATAAGTGCCAAACCCAGGGGCAAGTGATGAAGATATGCTCTGCCACATGAGGCGGTCAAGGAACAACTTCTATATGAAGCAGCAAATCTGAGGTTGGAAGGCCGCCTTCCATCCCCGGGCTAGCCGAAGATGGGGTTGGGTATAATACCTAGTAATCTGATCATAGACCAATGGAGAGAGCGTACCTTGATTCAACTTCTCCCCAACCAAGACTGTCCTGAGGAACTCTTCTCGAGAAGGGGATGACAATGATACATGAGTGTATGAGGTCTTCTCTAAACCAGCTGAGCAACTTCGGCTTCGTTTGGTGCGGTGGTGGCAGTAGTGAACACGGTGGTCATAAACTGTCGTCCATGAATGCCTGACCTCACCTAAAAAATCCATGCATCTTATGCTCAAAACTAGTTTATTTTCTGGGTAGCGGTCATAACATGTCTTGCCAAACATACATTCTATGATAATGGTGTTTTGGCCAAACTCACCGGAGCAAATAAGCCATGTCGAACAATGCCTTCGTTGAGTGCCAAGCATGGTGAAGAACTCAAACAGGCTCAACAAATCTGGCATGAGACCAGAAACAAATGCTTGGAAATCTCCCGCCGGATGTTGGAACAACATCAAAGAGTTGTATAGCCTGCGAGATCCTCTTTAATTCGATACTTACTCCGAATCAAATGGCTCCACTTTGATTTTGATCTCAAGGAGAAATCGGTACCTCAGCCTCGATAAGGAGAGACTCCTAATGTGGATAAGCTTCTAAACACTTTTGTCTGCACACTTGCTCCCACCCCACAAACTGTAAGCCATGAAGACTAGAGAACCACTACAAACTATTTTTCGGATAATTTTGATAAGAAGTCAAACCGTGGAACAATAGAATACGAGAATAGAGCAGATGTCGCCATGTCAACTTTTACTAACACCAAGTTACCAACAAATGAAATACCCCCAACTTTCTACCCCATAATACAACCTTCCACCTTGTAGACCACAAAGTCAAAGGCTGCATTATTGAGCTTTTTTCCAGTAAGAGGAATCCAAATATAACTCAAGTTTGCCCAAAGCAGAACACTCATAGGGACCCCTAAATCTTGACAGCAGTGGAGTTTGTGATAGAGCAAAGAAAACAAATGTAACCTACAGGACCCCCAAAACATTCTCCTGCGTAGCTCTAGTGATGATCAAGCTATCCGGTCAAAGGGAAGGTTAGAGAGGGGAAACATCTGAGGTGAGAATATGAACCCAGCAATCCGAGTTACCTCAATCAGCTTCTTCATTACGAGGGATAACATTTAAGAACAAAGTATGTAGAGATACGGGGATAGTGGGCAACTGAAAGTGCAGTTAGATCTGATATACTCTAGAGGGGGGGGGGAATAGAGTATATGGTGCTTTGAAACTTTTTACAACAGTTGTTGTAATATGTGTGAGCAGGGAAGCAGTAATAAAACTAATCACAACACTAAGTTAAGCAAAAGCTAATCACAGAATAATCAAGGCCAGAAACAAACATAAAAACAAGCAAAACCAGAAGACACAAGGAAATATAGTGGTTCCCCTAAACTTGGGTACATCCACTCTTCTACCACCCTAGGTAGGAATTCACTGCAGGATGAGTTGATCAGGTGTCCTGGGCACCAATGAGCTTTTGATAAGGTGCTCAAAAACCAAAGCAGATTTTTTGATCAGGTGTCTTGCCACCAATGAGCTTTTGACAAGGTGCTCAAAAACCAAGCTCAAACTTTTGAAGAGAGTTTGAGAAACCCTTTACAGAGAGGGGGTAAGAGAGTGATGGAAGTCTTCTCTTTCTCAAACAACTGAGAAGACTATGTGGATTGTTGATGTCAAAGCTCCCCCTGAATCCTTGAGATCTTCAGGAAGAAAAGCTTTGCTGAGGGTGATAGGCCTTCAAAGATTGAACTCCAGCAATAGATGATTTCAGCAATGACTGAAATGTTGAATGTCTGGAGTCTGGAAATATGTTGGCCTTGAACACTTTGAAACTAAAGAGATCTGAAGATTTCTGAAAATATTGATCTCCTTGGATGAGTGTTCTTGAGAATTCCTTGAGACAGAATATTTTTGAATGTATCTCTGTTATCTGTGTATCTCTCTCTGTATATCTCTTTGAGACTCAAAAAATTCTATCTTTTATTCTCTGATACAGAATAGAATAACATTCTCTGTCAAGTATAGCCGTTGGCCTGCATTAATTGCATCCTTAATTGCAAAATCTCTTCTGGAGGAAAGTCCACAGAAATATTCCTTGAAAAATCCCTTGAAACTTGGTCCAGAAATGAATGAAAACGGCTAGAAAATCTCTGAATTAATTGCAGAATAATGTCTTAACTGATTTGAATTTGACTCTAGAAACATCCTTGAAGTTATCTGAAATCGTCGAACTGAGCTCTGCTATCGTTGATCTGAGCTCAGCGATCTGGAAATATACAGCAGCAAAATATCGTCGATCTGAGCTCAAAGATCGTCGAACTGAGCTCAGAGATAAAGATCCAAAGCAGAGTCAAAATCGTCGACCTGAGCTCACCGATCGTCGAACGGAGTTCGACGATATAATGAGGTTGAGCTCAGCGATCATTGAATGGAGTTCGACGATCTGTCGAAGTTGAGCTAGACGATCGTCGATCAGAGTTCGACGAATCGTCATGCTGAGCTCGACGATATGACTTAGTCTCCAAACAGAAAATCTTGGTCTTCAGGGCAGCTTCCAAACCTAGACTTCTAACCCTTAGACTCAATTCTAATTGACCTATTGAGCTATACAGGAGGTCAAGCATTGATTCCTAGAGACATAGTGATCCTGACCCAAATTAGTAATAGGGTGTTCCAACAATCTCCCCCTATTTGGGTTAGGATTACTATTTACAGACTTTGGAAAAATTTAAATAACAACATACAAGCAGCAAAACAGAAAAACAACAGCTAGACATAGCAGAACCACAGAAATATATAGCATCCAGATAATCAGAAATCAGAGAATGTCACCTTACAATATCATTTCTTTTCCTTGCCCTTAACAAGTTTAATCTCTCTGTTGGGATTGAGGGCTTCTTTGTTTGATCTGGTATCATCTGCTGCACCCAAATATGTTTGCTTTTTAGGCCTGGGAACTACAGCTTCAGGATGTAATTCCATATACCTGTCAGAATCAAAGAATTTACTTGATGCATATCTCTCTAGCTCTTTCTGTCTCTGTTCAGACATAGTTGAGATGTTGGAAGAATCTTTTCCTTGCTCTCTAGCCTTTTTAATCTGATCCAGTGCAGCTAGTTCCTTTAATCTGGCAGTCCAAGCAGCTGGATTGTTTTCAGGATCCTCAAAAGGTACATGTGGCTCATATCTGTTAGAGGGATTGTCTTGAGGATGCCTGGCAGACACAGTTTCTTTCAGCTTGTAAGAGAAAGGACCAGATGTTGTATCAGTTGACATTTGTCCTCCCCTAGAATATGGGTGTTGCCTGGAGTACCCTTTGGAGTAAACTTGAAGATCTCTTTGATTTCCTCTATATCCTCCTCTCCTTGATTGAGATCCCCTGGATTGGCTTCCCTTATTGTAAGATCTAGCATGAGGCTGATAGGGGGCCTGACTTCTGGCTGGAGGTTGAGCTGCAGAGCTTCCACCTGCACCTGCATCAGGAGGAGGTGGTGGAGGAGGATGAGAGTGTTGAAATTGGGAGGAACCCTTCTCATATTTTCTCTTCTTCTTCATTGCCTTCAGCTGATTCTTGGAGTACTGCATCCAGTGCTCAGTAATAGGGCAGTCATGTAGAATGTAATATGGAATATCATTGTTGTCCTTAACTTTGGCAGGAGGTACCCTCTTCATTGCTTTGCTCCTTGCCTTTATTTTCCTGGCAATGGTAGCAGAAGAGTCATCAGAGTCTGTTCTAAATTCATCACTTTCAGAACTCTGGTCATCATAAAGAACATCAATTTTCTTCATTAGATCCTTCTTGAGCTGTACAGAAGCAGATGAGGCAGAGGTTGTAGCAGCAGGTGTTGAAGTAGTAACATCAGAAATGACAGTAGCAGATGTAGTAGAAGCAGTAACAACAACAGCAGCAACAGTAGGCTCTGGAGAGGTGATAGCAGCAACAACTTCACTAATAACAGCATCAATAGCAGAGAGATCATCAGAAACTGCAGAAGGCACAAATTCAGGTGCCTCTGACATCAGAATATCCTTGGAAATAGGTTCATCAGCAATAACAGAAGTTTCAGCAGCAGTATCAATATCTTCAGCAACAGTATCAACATTTTCAGCAGCAGCATACACTGAATTGACAAAGGAGGTGATAATGCTTGGGTCACAGCAAGAAAATGGCACAAGTGCCTTGGATAAATCTTATGGAGGCTGGACAGCATTGAACTCTGGCAGACAGCTGAAGTATGCAGAGTCAAAAGTTGAAAGCAAAGACCTGAGGTCTATTGCAAGGATTGCAGCAGGAGGACTTTGTGCTTGAGGCACAGCAACAGCAGCAATAGGAGGAGCTGAAGAAGCAGCAAAGACAGCAGCAGCAGCAGACAGGCTCACAGAAGCAGTCACAGAAGCAGCAGCAGCAACAACAGTAACATGAAGACTCACTTCATATGACATCTCCCCCTGCCTAGATTCAGACAAGTCTGGATCAAGGCACACTGCTGTAGGAGCTGCCTGAGGGAAGAGGGAAGAGAGCCTGGCAGAGAGGGCTGCCACTGACAGGTGTAGTGGAGCCAAGGAGGTCTCCAACAGCAGAGAGAGCCTGGGGGCAAGCAACTCATACATCCTGTCAGCAAGGACTGGGAGGTCTACTTGCTCAAGGGCTGGAGCAGAGGTAGAGGATATAGGAGCAGCTGATGGTTCTGGTAGAGGAGAGCTGGAGAATGGTGGAAGGGATGACTGAAGTGTTGGTAGGGTGGATATGGAGGACAGTGGGATGGAGAGGGATGGGGTGAATGTTGGTTGGTCTATGATGTGGTGAAGAAGGTCTTGAAAGTAAGTGGAGGAAGAGGGTAACTCAGGAGGAGATGATGGGGAATCATCCATAAAGGAATCATCAAGGAGGGTGAAGGATGGATGAGAGGGTGATGAAGTGACATCTGGTGGAGGGTAGGAGAATAATGGGTGGAAAGGTTCTTCTGGTGGTGGAAGAATAGGTACTGGAGATGGTGTGGATGTTGGAGAGGGGCTGGATATGATGATGGTGGATGGAGTTGGAGTGGTAGAGGGTAGGGGAAGGGATGGAATTGGAGGAGGAGGAGGAGGAGAGGCAACAACAGCAGGCAGGTCATCTGCAGGGGCAGAGACCTGTGGAGGAGTGACTCTTAGAGTCCTTGTGCCTGAAAGAGTGCTGGAGGAGGGCCTGCTAGGCTTGCTGATTTGTCTGTCCCACTTTCCAAAGAGGGCACAAGACAATCTCTTGGAGACATTTATATGAACTCCAGAGGAGACCAGCAAGGCAGGGCACCTGTGTTGCAGAAACACTCCAATGATTCTCCCAAAGTTAACAAAACTTTTGTTGATTTTCTTTTTGATGAGGTCAAAGAAAACTTCTCCCCAATTCAGATTCTTCTTATCTACAAGAGCTCCCATGAGGCAGAGCTGATACCTTGAAATTGTATCATGGGCAGAGTGCTTAGCCAGTAGCACTTTCCCAACAACATCTGTCATGAATCTGTATTCTACAAACAGGTTCCTTTTGAAGAGCTTGCTAGGGTTGCCCTCTGAATGACCCATTCTGGCAAGCAGTTCAGAATACTCATCTCTAGATAAGTCAGCAGTATCTTCTCCATTCCTTAATTCAAAAACTTCTGATAGAATTGTTGGAGATAAGGGTACCTGAGTTCCAGATAAAGACCCAACAATGGTGTTGTTATCTTGATTATGGGCAGTATAAACCCATTCCTTTATCTCATCAGATGCCAGCTTGATCCTGGTGGTCATTATTGTTGTCAGATTCTGGTCTTTGAACAATCCCAATATATCTTGAAAGACCTGGTCAGTGGTGCTGAATTATTCCATGTCGATGTCAAAACTGGCATCAAACTTCATAGCAGCAAGAACAGCAACTGACACAGCCATGGGTACCTGCAAGAATTCAACAAACAAAATGACCAAGTGTAGAACTGTTTGGAGGGAAAGAAAAATCTTGCAGAGAAATCGAAAGCGCAAAAGAGAACGACGACGAAAAATGAGTTTTATATTAGGGTTCGACGCAGAATTGGAAAGATCGTTGAACTCAGTTCGACGATCGAGGCTTCTAAAGGAATCTGAAGAGTCTTCAACATCGTCGATCTCCGTTTGACGATATTGGAGAGCGTCGAGCTCCGTTCGACGATCGTTCAGAGAACAAAATCGTCGAGCGTCGTTCGATGATCGTTGACCGGAAGAGATAGTTCATACTATCTGAGAAACGCTGAACTCAGTTCGACGATTTCGGAAATCGTCGATCTCCGTTCGACGATCTTGGGGCAAATCGTCGAGCGCAGTTCAGAGATCAGAAAAATTCTAGACACTAAGAAAAATCAGAATGTTTGCCTAGTCTTGGTCAATTTTAAGCTTTCAAAATCTTGGATATTATTTAAGACTTACTCCATCTAACATTCCTAACTGATTTAGTAAGAAGGTGTGTTTCTTTTCATCCAAAGGCTTGGTGAAAATATCTCCCCTTTGTAAATCAGTTGGGATATATTGTAGTTCAATTTTGTTCTTTTCAACATTATCCCTTAAGAAATGATGTCTAATCTCTATGTGTTTTGTCCTACTATGGAGGACTGGATTTTGAGCTATAGAAATAGCACTGGTGTTGTCACAAAAGATTTTAGACTTCTCTAAGTTGTAGCCATAGTCTAGGAGTTGGTTTTGAATCCACAAGATTTGTGAACAACAACTGCCTACAGCCATATATTCAGCTTCAGCAGTTGAAGTTGACACAGATGTTTGTTTCTTACAAAACCAAGAGACAAGTCTGTCATCAAGGAACTGACAAGTTCCACTGGTGCTTTTCCTGTCAATTCTGCATCCAGCATAATCAGCATCAGAGAATCCAGTTAAATCAAATGCTGAATCTTTTGGATACCAGAGACCTAGATTTGGACAACTTTTAACATACCTGAGAATCCTCTTTACTAGTGTTTGGTGTGACTCTCTAGGGCTTACTTGGAACCTAGCACATATACATGTAGCAAACATTATATCTGGTCTACTAGCTGTAAGATACAGTAAAGAGCCAATCATTGCTCTATATGTTGTCTGATCAACAGGTTTTCCATGTTCATCAGCATCCAATACAACATTAGTAGGCATGGGTGTTTTCATACAAGATGCTTCAGACATACCAAATTTCTTAACCAATTCATGTGCATACTTGGTTTGAGAAA
The DNA here is from genome assembly GCA_039583875.1 of Platanthera guangdongensis. NCBI lineage: Eukaryota > Viridiplantae > Streptophyta > Magnoliopsida > Asparagales > Orchidaceae > Platanthera > Platanthera guangdongensis. The sequence goes on along the minus strand of CM077158.1, from coordinate 72,469,299 downwards.
TGAAGATGCCTTCAGCATGTTGCTTGACTTGCAATCCTAGGAAGAAGGATAGCTCACCCATGCTGCTCATCTCAAATTTAGAATGCATCAGGTTAGAAAACCTTCTGCATAATTTGGAGTCAGTAGAACCAAAAATAATATCGTCTACATAAATTTGTACTAGTAGGGTATGTGACTTATGGGTTCTAATGAAAAGAGTTTGGTCTACTCTACCCCTTATAAAACCATTTTCCAAGAGAAAGCATGCTAGGGTCTCATACCATGCTCTAGGAGCTTGCTTGAGACCATATAATGCTTTGTGCAGTCTAAAAACATAATCAGGAAAAGGTGGAGAGATAAAACCTGGAGGTTGTCTGACATAAACTTCCTCTTTGATGTCTCCATTTAGGAATGCACTTTTGACATCCATCTGATATACCTTGAAGCCTTTGTGTGCTGCATAAGCTAGAAATATTCTGATGGCTTCTAATCTTGCAATAGGTGCAAAGGTTTGGTCGTAGTCTATTCCTTCTTCTTGAGAGTATCCCTGAGCAACTAGCCTTGCCTTGTTCCTTATAATTACTCCTTGATCATCTAACTTGTTTCTGAATACCCATTTTGTTCCAACAATGGAATGATCCTTAGGCTTTGGCACTAGTTCCCATACTTTGTTCCTCTCAAATTGATGCAACTCCTCTTGCATTACAATGATCCAGTGTGGATCTTGCTCTGCATATTGAATGGACTGAGGTTCAATTTGAGATAGGAAGCAGGTGTGCAACAGGTTTTGGTTGACCTGATTTCTGGTTTGCACACCAGCTGAGATTTCTCCAATTATTTGGGAAATTGGATGGTCTCTTGATGTTACTAAATCAACAGGGGATGTTGATTGTTCACCAACCTGTGTTGTTGTTTCCTCTTGTGGTACAACAACTGGCTCTTCAAGTTGTTCTTCAATATGTTGAGCATTTCTTCATCTTCACTGCTTTCATCCTCTTGAGTAACCTGTAACTTGTTCAAGTCTTCAACTAGAGAATGTTCCTGCAAGGGTTCTATGGTAGAAGAATTGATCTTCTCCTTGAAAGACATGTTAGATTCATCAAATGAAATATGAACAGATTCCTCAATTTTTAAAGATGATTTGTTATAGAACCTATAAGCCTTGCTGATCATGGAGTATCCCAGAAACACTCCTTCATCAGCTTTGTCTTGAAATTTTGCTAAATATTTCTTGTCATTATTATGAATATAGCAAATACAACTAAAGACTCTAAAATAGTCAACTTTAGGTTTCTTCCCTTTGAGTAATTCATAGGGAGTCTTTCCCTTTAGTTTATGTATCAGACTTCTATTCAGCACATAGTTGGAGGTGTTCACTGCCTCTGCCCAAAAGGATAGAGGTAGATGAGCATCTGACAACAATATAGTGGCAGATTCAATAAGGGTTCTATTTTTCCTTTCAGCTACCCCATTTTGTTGAGGAGTTCTAGGAGCTGAGAAAGTGTGCCTGATCCTTTCACTCTGACAGAACTCTTGCATAAGAAGAGAATCAAACTCTGTCCCATGATCACTTTTGATCAGGGCAATGTGAGTATTGAACTCAATCTGTATACATTTGAGAAACTCTGTCAGACACTTAAAGTTATCAGACTTCTTCATTACAAAGAACACCCAAGTGAATCTAGAGAAGTCATCTACAACTACTAAAGTGTAGGATTTCCCTCCTAGACTTTGTACTGTGATGGGTCCAAAGAGATCCATGTGTAACATATACAATATCATAGGTGAATCACTCATATTAAGTGACTTAAAGCTGTTTTTAATTTGCTTGCCTAATTGACAAGCCCTGCAGAGTCCTTCCTTCTTGTAGGGGCCAGAAGGTAGTCCTCTAACAAGGTTGTCTTTGGATAGCCTAGCAATAGTTCTAAGGTTTAGGTGTCCTAATCTCTTATGCCATAAAATATTTGGTCTACAGACAGAATTAAACAAGCAGATATCTATATCAGTTGAAATAAAATCTACTAGATAAATGTTACCTTTTCTTTTACCTGTCAACACAGTTGTGTTGTCCTCTGACTTGATTTTGCATAAGGCTTTGCTGAAGGTCACCTGGTAGCCTTCATCACACAGTTGACTGATGCTAATTAGGTTGTGCTTCAGTCCTTCCACATAAGCTACCTTCTTGAAGGTTACTGATCCAATCTGGACTGCGCCATATCCTTTAGTCTGTCCAAAGTTTGAATCACCAAAGATAACTTTGGGTCCAAGCTTGGCTCTGAAGGATGTGAGGTTGTCCTTGTTCCCTGTCATGTGCTTAGAGCACCCACTATCCAAGTACCATTACTGGTTAGATGTTGGATAGGTCTTCACCTGCACATAAGACAATTCATTTATTTTTGACCCAGTTTACCTTGGGCCTAGGTTGATAACCTTTAAATTCTGAAATGAAAGACATCCCAGGTTGACTCTTATATCCTTCAGGATGATATCTCCTTGGAGGTATAATCCATTCAGTATAAGGGTTAAAGATTTGTGATGAATGACTCTTAGGATTCAATTTTGATTTGCCTTTGAAAAAATTTCCAGAGCTCTAACCTCTGTTCGACGATCTTGGAGCTGCGTTCGACGATCTTAGGTCAGATCGTCGAGCTCCGTTCGACGGTCGACTATGGGTGAGGTCATGTATTTGAGATCGTCGACCTGCGTTCGACGACTTTGGCTGAGATCGTCGATCTGCGTTCGACGATGTTGCCTGAGATCGTCGAGCTGCGTTCGACGATCGTCGATCTCCGTTTGGCGATCGTCGAGCTCCGTTCGACGATTTCTGCTGGGACTTAGTTTTCTGAGGCAGATCAGAATTTTTCCTAGCAACCTCTACAACTCCCTTTCCTTTGTCAGAAATGAATTTGATTGGAGTTGTTAGAACTATAGGTTGGCTGGATGAAGCACCCAAGCCCAGTGTACTGTTAAATCTGGAGTTCACTGTGCTTGTGATGTCCATCAACTTGATGCTTCTCCCATTAAGGGATTCTTCAAGCTTTTTGGCCTCAGAGAGCTCACTTTTCAGTGAAGCTATCTGTTCCCTACAGCACTCCAACTTCTGAGAGAGTTTGAGGTTTTCTGACTTTAAAGTATTGTGTTCAGATAATTGATTTCTGAGAGAGATAATTTCTTTCTCAGACTTTAGCAGGTCTAAACACAGTGCTTTAAATTCAGATTTAAAATCCTCCGAACTAAAATCAAAAGAACCAATTACCTGATCTTGTTCAGGTTGAGTCTCTGAGTCTGACTCTGACTCCTCTTCTTCTGAATTATGCTGTGAGACATTGATTGCCATCATGCAGAACTCCTTTTCTTCTGCATCATCCTCATCATCACTGGAGCTGGATGAGGCTTCTGACTCTTCTTCAGTCTCACTCCAGGATTCAGCAACAAACCCTTTTCTTGTATGTTTGTTTTTGCTTGAAGAGGGTTTGCCATTGCCATTCCTCTTGGAGTCTTTCTCCTTTCTTCTTTCTTTCCTGTCCCTTCTGTCCTTGTTTTTGTTCTCTGGACAGTCAGGAACTATGTGCCCTGGTTTCCTGCAAGCAAAGCAAATAATGTCTTTATTATTGTTATTAATGGACTTGTCATACCTTGGCTTATCCTGCTCCTTGTATGATCTCCTACTGAAGTCCTTTCTGGCCATCTTGTAGAATCTTTTGGCCAACAGACTGAGTAGTTCATCATTGCCTGTGGCTTTGTCTTCAGGCAGATCCTCAGTTGCCTTGAAGGCTATGGTCTTCTCTTTTCTTGTGGCTGGTGAGGCAGCCTTCTGTTCTTCCTCTCTATTTTTGATGAGTAGCTCATAGGATTTGAGCTTACCCAATAGAGCTTCAGTAGTGATCTCATTCAGACTTCTGGCATCCTTAATTGGCCAGATTCTTGAATCCCAAGTGCTGGGGAAGCATATTAGGATCTTGTCATTAAGTTCAGTTAGAGAGATCTCTTTGTCTAATGTCCTGAGTTCACTAACAATTAGACTTAGCCTGTTGTACATATCTCCCACTGACTCAGTTTCTCCCTTTTTGAAATTCTCATATTGAGAGATGAGATGGGATCTCCTATCATTTCTCTTATCAGCTGAGCCTGAGACTATTTCTGAGAGTTTGTCCCAAATTTCCTTTGCTGAATTCCATTCAGCCACCTTTTGAAATATGTCATCAGACATTGTCTGGGCCAAGATGTTCATAGCCTTGGCATCAGCTACCTTCCATCTCTTGATATCAGCATTTGTTCCTGATGGAGGTGGAACAGCATTTGTACTGGAATTCTCTGGGGGTCTTGGACACACTGTCAGAACAGAGTTAAAAATGTCTTCGTCAATAGAATTCATGTATAGTATGATCCTTGCTTTCCAAAGTGCAAACTTGGATAGATTGCACACTGGAGGTCTGGTGCTAGCATAATCTTTGTTTTGTGCCATGATTTGTGAAAGCAAATCTAACAATAAAATACAAAAGAAAAACAGATCTAACTTGTGATCTTTGGTTCAGGTGTTAGCTTGTACAACCAATTAGGTATGGTATGTTTAACCAACCTGGCTCTGATACCAATTGAAAGTGCAGTTAGATCTGATATACTCTAGAGGGGGGGGGGTGAATATAATATATGGTGCTTTGAAACTTTTTACAACAGTTGTTGTAATATGTGTGAGCAGGGAAGCAGTAATAAAACTAATCACAGCACTAAGTTAAGCAAAAGCTAATCACAGAATAATCAAGGCCAGAAACAAACATAAAAAACAAGCAAAACCAGAAGACACAAGGAAATATAATGGTTCCCCTAAACTTGGGTACATCCACTCTTCTACCACCCTAGGTAGGAATCCACTGCAGGATGAGTTGATCAGGTGTCCTGGGCACCAATGAGCTTTTGATAAGGTGCTCAAAAACCAAAGCAGATTTTTTGATCAGGTGTCTTGCCACCAATGAGCTTTTGACAAGGTGCTCAAAAACCAAGCTCAAACTTTTGAAGGGAGTTTGAGAAACCCTTTATAGAGAGGGGGTGAGAGAGTAATGGAAGTCTTCTCTTTCTCAAACAACTGAGAAGACTATGTGGATTGTTGATGTCAAAGCTCCCCCTGAATCCTTGAGATCTTCAGGAAGAAAAGCTTTGCTGAGGGTGATAGGCCTTCAAAAATTGAACTCCAGTAATAGATGATTTCAGCAATGACTGAAATGTTGAATGTCTGGAATCTGGAAATATGTTGGTCTTGAACACTTTGAAACTAAAGAGATCTGAAGATTCTGAAAAGATTGATCTCCTTGGATGAGTGTTCTTGAGAATTCCTTGAGACAGAATATTTTTGAATGTATCTCTGTTATCTGTGTATCTCTCTCTGTATATCTCTTTGAGACTCAAAAAATTCTATCTTTTATTCTCTGATACAGAATAGAATAACATTCTCTGTCAAGTATAGCCGTTGGCCTGCATTAATTGCATCCTTAATTGCAAAATCTCTTCTGGAGGAAAGTCCACAGAAATATTTCTTGAAAAATCCCTTGAAATTTGGTGCAGAAATGAATGAAAACGGCTAGGAAATCTCTGAATTAATTGCAGAATAATGCCTTAACTGATTTGAATTTGACTCTAGAAACATCCTTGAAGTTATCTGAAATCGTCGAACTGAGCTCTGCTATCGTCGATCTGAGCTCAGCGATCTGGAAATATACAACAGCAAAATATCGTCGATCTGAGCTCAAATATCGTCGAACTGAGCTCAGAGATAAAGATCCAAAGCAGAGTCAAAATTGTCGACCTGAGCTCACCGATCGTCGAACGGAGTTCGACGATATAATGAGGTTGAGCTCAGCGATCGTCGAATGGAGTTCGACGATCTGTCGAAGTTGAGCTAGACGATCGTCGATCGGAGTTCGACGAATCGTCGTGCTGAGCTCGACGATATGACTTAGTCTCCAAACAGAAAATCTTGGTTTTCAGGGCAGCTTCCAAACCTAGACTTCTAACCCTTAAACTCAATTCTAATTGACTTATTGAGCTATACAGGAGGTCAAGCATTGATTCCTAGAGACATAGTGATCCTGACCCAAATTAGTAATAGGATGTTCCAACATTTAAGAACAAAGTATGAAGAGATACGGGGATAGTGGGCAACCATGATGCATTCCCATATAGGAGAAAACAATAAAACGATGCATTCAACTCACTAATGAAAAGATCCATGTTCTTCGGAAATAAACTTTTGAGGACAAATTTCAAACATTGCACCAGAATGTGAGCTATCATTTTGTAAAGAGTGTTGCACAAGATAATCAGATCATAGTGTTCCGGCGACAATAGGCACATTTGGGATTAACACCACCCCAGTTTGCGACAAGAATCTTGTGCTTCAAAAGTTCAAAGACACATTATTTCACATTCTCAGCAGTAAAGACTGTAATTGGAAACACAGAAAGAGCCCCCATCACCTCGGGAACAATGAGATCCCACTTAGCTTGAAAATAAGCAAGCATGCGAGCTTGAGTCATAGCCAAATCTGAAATCACCTGATTGTTCTCTTAACTGCAAAAATTGGTTGCGCTGCGGATGGATTTGCACATTCCTTTGGTAAAAGATAATAGCGTTACCTTTGCTCTTCAGAAGAAGTCAAGATTTCTACTGCCAAAAATTTTCCTTTCTACGAAGGGTGCTGTACAAATCTTTCACCTTCAGCCCAAAGAACATTCAGGTATTCCGCAAAGAGATCTACCTTCATAGCTTCTCTTTGTTGGAGATGAGATTTCCCACATGCTCTGTTTTCCACTTTCTCAACACCCGTCTTGAACATGAAGCGATACAGTTTATGGGAAGGTGTTGCGAAAATCCCTGGCAATTTGATTGTATAAAATATAAAGCAAATTATATTCTTTAATAGGAAGGGCAGAGATTTGGACAAATAAAAGAAGAATTCTACTTCAGTTCTGCTACAGTGATTCCGCTACAATGATTCTTTTACAAGAAAATGACCACGTTGAAGTCATTAACCCAAGAAACTACAGTGAAATGGTCAAGCAGCTGCAACAAATTCAGTAAACACGCAGCTACACTAGCGTCAGCCCAACAATGAAATCAACAAATAGTTACATTTAAATCGTCAGCCTAGCTGCAGTAAATTGCTAAGGTGATCGCTTCATTAAAATCTTTGCACAACAGTTGACGATAGAAAATGACCGGTAAATATGCTCCAGTGACATTGCTGGGTATTAAGCTACAGTGAACAGCAACATAGGAAAAAAGAAATTGCAGGTGCTGAATAGTAATCTCCGGTTGATGAACAGTGACTGCCGAATAGTTATTTGCTCCAGGGACTCCTCCGCAATTAATTTGCAAAATGAAAAGACCCATTTGGGAGAAATATTGTCATTACTTGGGCTTCGATAATATAGCCGTTAGCTTGCTTCTATATAAAATAGAAGAAGGGATATTAGAAAAGGAGAAGAATGGAGTAGAATAGAAAAGAAAAATAATAATTAATTAGAAAACCCCAATAAGGGGGAAGTGAAGTTCTTTCTCATTGACAGTGAAAAGAAGAGAGTGTTGAAGAAAAGAAGAGTTGAAGGAGCCTGAGAGCCATTAAAGAAAGAATGTTCTTTTTTTTTAGAAGAAAATCTCAAATCAATATGCACATCAACATTTTGCAAGAATCTAAAAATTTCATCATAGATTCAACTTGTGGAAAAGCTTACTATTGCGGACTAATTCGGCGTCCCGGTTGGACTGGAATAAACTGAACCGCCTTAGCTCTCGTGACGGTCGAGCGCGCACACAATCAATGAAAACAGAGAGTTGACACAAGAGGTTTTAACATGGAAAAATCCCTCAACTGGGTAAAAAACTACGTGACCGGAACTGTGCCGGTCAAAGTCCACTATCAGATTGCGGTTACAACGTGTTTGGAGAATCGAGGGCGACATACCGCTCCTCATTACAACTTGGAGGTGAGAGAGAATTTCTGACCCGCAACGGGCAACAGGCTGCGTCGAAGGAGTTCTGGATGCTAACTTGGTTGCTGGTGTGCTTGAGCGCTAGTGGTGGTCGTCTTCTTCCCTTCTCCGCGCACTTGGGGACTTGGGCGTTCCTCTGACTCGTAGGCGTCTTGAAGATGACCCAAGGGAGGAGTTCAACAGAGCTCTGACCTGAGAAAAAAGAAGACCCCAGAGCAAAAAGGTCAGAAATAAGGAGGCCTGAGGCTCCTTTTATAGCCCCCAGGAGGTGGTTATGGCGCCCCCCCCCCCCCACTAACTTGGTGATTTAGTGGGTAGTAACCTACAGATCGGACGACGACAGATGCTTAGTAGTGATCAGACGGTGGCCAACCTGCAAGCGGCGGTGGCAGGCCGGTGGCGGCGAACGGCGGCGAAGGTGTGCGGCGACGGCGGCGACGGTAGGCGGGCGGCGGCGGGCGCCAGCCTGCGGTGGGCGGCGACGGCGGCCGGCGTTAGTTGTTGAGTGGGAGGCCACCATGATCTCTCCTATTGTGGTGGAGATCATGGGGGAGTGGATTGACCAGTCAAACCCATGATCTCCACAATAGGAGGGATCATGGGGGAGATGGTTAAGTGCACACCCAAGCCTATAAATGGGGCTTCATGCCCATCAATTGCCCCCAAAATCCTTTGGTGTTGAAAGTTGGTATGAGCGAGAGAGCAAGGATTTTCTTCCATTCTCTTTGACCATGACGACGACGAGCGAAAGGCCAGAAAATCGGAGAGCGGCGCCCGGCGAGCCCAGGTAAAAATATGTTTAAAGATTTCTGAGTGAGGGAAGGGATGACAAGAGGTTGCGCCCTCGTTCCCAAAAAAGAGGGGACTCCCGGCGCCCCCACGGTCGGGCGGCGCGGCGACGGTTAATGTGCGGGCACGCGAGGAGGGGCGCGTACCGAGCCGCGCGGGTGCGCGCTCCAGGTTACGCGCACGTTCACGACCGCGCGCGTGCTGGGCGAGCGTGCACGGGCGTGCGCGCGCACGCTTGGGTGCCCGCGCGCACTGCACCAGCACGTGCGCTGCGCCAGCGCGCGTGCTGCGGGCAATGCGCGTGCGCGCGGACTACACGCGGGCACGCGGACCGCGCGCGCGCGGACCCGGTGTGCGCGTGCTGCGTGCCGGGCTGCGTGTGCGTGCCTTGATGCTCCCGTGTGCTCGTGCATCGGGCCGTGCACATGCGTGCCGGATTGTGCGTGTGCTAATGTGCTTACGCGGGCGTGCTCTATTTCACGGGGCCCGTATGTGTTATGCTTTTGAGTGTGAGCATGCTCGGAGGCGCCCCTTTGCTTGTTTCAAGGGGGCCTACCCTTTAATTTTACCGTGCGAGGCGTGCTTGGGGATATGCACATGAGGACTGCTTAATGCGCGAAATGTGTTCTGATTGTGTGTAAGAGTGTAGTGTGCATAGAATGGCAAGATACACTTGCAAGACTGGAGATAAAGATCCTGCACATGGTGATGCCCCTACGTTGATATGCGTGGTGGGCGCAGTGTGCGCGAGGTGTACATTTGGATGTTGTGCGCGCATGGAGCGATATGCACAATCGTGCCTCGAGCATGCGCAAGACGCAATGTGTGTAACGTGTAACATCCCGACTTTTATTGGACCACCAGAGCCCTAGTGGTCCCAATAAAAGTGGCCCGAACCCTACCCATTACCCGATGGGAGATAACCCTAGGCAAGAAATAGAGCTAGAGAACTTCGAATTGAGTTCTGTTAGTTCATGTGACCTCGTATAGTCGATACGAGTGCATCGGAACTCGTTCAGTTGGACCCCGAGGTCATATAGTGGATGTGACCATTCCTCATAAAACACAACGAGAGCGAGATTTTGGATATCGAGCTAGAGAACTCCGAATTGGGTTCTGTCGATTCCTGTGACCTTATATAACCTAGACGGGTGCATCGGGACCCATCGCGTTACAATGCGAGATCGAACGACAGATTTAGACACTTTGACTGTTTTAGCGCGCTGCGACGCGCAAATTTTGGACTTTCACCAAACGGACTCCGATTCAACTCCAGTCAGTGGCGTTGGACTCGTGTGGTCAATACGAAGTCAACAGAAGTCGTCCCAGTCAATTTCGACGACAATTGGTCAACTCGTGGTCAAATCAAGCATAGTCGTGCACCGAAAAGCGTGCGCACACCAATTGTGACACGACACCCGAACTTTGACCCGACTCCGATGACTTGGACCCACTTTGATTTTGACCAACAAGGGGGACCCACCATAGGGTTGACTTGGTCAAACCCCCCTAAAAACTCATTTTTGGATTTTTCTCCAAATGGGGGGCCCACCCCCTCTTCATGACCACTTGGGTCTTGCCCCTCACCCACTTTGACCCACCCACCCCAACCAGCAAACAACCCACTATAAGTGGAGGCCCATTCTACAAATGTATCAGAGCCATCACGATTCCTCCTTGTGGAGCAGTCTCAGGATCCCTCCGTCCCTCGCTTCGTTCTGGGTTCGGGACAGAACTTGCAGCGGAAGCCTGGTGGGCCCTAGTGTAGAGGCTTAGGGATTTTAGACTGTACGATAGTACGCCCATACACCGTTGTTTCCGCTTGGGTTGTCGTTTTTGCAAATTTCCCCTACTTTTGCAAAATACTGACACTCTTTCCTGTTACTTCTCCAGATACCACAGTACAGTAACGGGGGATCCTCGTCCAAAGGATATGTTCCAGCTACCCCACCACCAGACTCGGTTGCTCCCGCGGCCGTACCGTTTGCCGAGATAGATATGGGGCAGGCACTGATGGCTATTCTAGTGACTTTCCGGGCTGCCCTGGCACAACCACCGCGAGAGATGACAGCACCCACCGATTTGCTGTCGACTTTCTGAGGACTGAGGCCTCCCCCTTTCAGAGGTACGAAGATGGCCATCCAGATAGAGGAGTGGGTGGAAGAGGTATTAGTGGGAATGATGTGCCCAGCTGTGGCTGCAGTCTCTTTAGTGGTGACCCTTTTGGAGGGATACGCGAGGGATTGGTGGAGAGCAGCTAGTTGCTCTACTTTTCGAGGTCGGCCGTTGAGCGCGATTCTTTGGGGAGAGTTCTCCGAGACTCCACTAGAGTTCTTCATCACGGATGTAGACCGAGCCGCGCTGCAGGAGAGGTTCTTGCTCATTCAACAGGGCAACCGCACAATGGCAGAGTACGAGAGAGAGTTTATACACCTGGCACGCTTCGCCGGGAATCTGGCTGCCTCCGACAGGGATAAAGCTTCTCGGTTCTACCGAGGACTATGAGATGACCTGAGGCAGGCCCTGATCAAGCTCTCTCAGGCCACCTTTCACACCATAGCCACCCATGCGGCAGCATTGGAGTTGGACCAGCGGACAGTGGCTCAGTAGCGCAGAGGCCAGGTAGAGATTTCTCGAGACCAGAGGCGAGACGGAGGAGTCGCTCCCCACAGACAGGATAGAGAGCGCGGGCAGCGACGCCGCAGACAGCCCTATAGGCACCCACCAGTACCCCCAGCTGCACAGCCAGACATCAGACCAGCTCCAGCACCACAGCCCCCACCAGTGGCCCGACGAGATGTTCCCTTAGCACAGAACTGCTTCTTATGTCAGCAGCCGGGACATATGAGGGCTTTCTGCCCACAGGCGACAGGGAGACCGGGATTAGGAACAGTTCAGGGTGGATAGCCAGCACGGGGACAGGGTCAGAGAGGCCGCAGAGGCAGAGCTGGCAGGAGAGGCCAGCAGGGCCGAGAAGTGCCCCTGGAGGCCTACACACTGGACTTGCAGCACGAACCAGCCCCTGACGTAGTTATAGGTATATACTTTAGGCGATAGAGAGATACCAGATCTTACTACTGATGTTGTATATCTTTATACTATAAGGAAACCCTTAATCTATAGGTGGTGTAACATTTTAATCCCGAAATGCCCTCCTAAAAACTGTTTTGCTGGGTTAATTTGGGGGTATTCTGGTCTTTTGGGTAGATTACCGCTTAATTAAAGATATAATGGCACTGTTCACTCGCCTCATTTTCCCGATACCCCACTTCTTCTACGCAGTTAGGGCAAATGAATCTTCGTTCGCCTCTACCTGCTCGGCATCCGACGATTTCAGCGTGGATTCTTCGTTCCTCTCCATGGACATCTCCTACAGCGTCATCTCCTCCTCTTCCTGCCCGCGTCATCTCCTCCTCTTCCTGCCCGTCGCAAGACTATCTCCGTCTCAAGACAGTCGCCGTCTCATGACAGTCGCCGTCGCAAGCGGCCAAAGAGTTGGCCTTGACAACAGCTTCAGATCGCCGGAGGGGCGACAGAAGGTTTGGTTTCTTCATCGATGACAACGATTGCTTCTTCCTCATATTCCTCAATTTTTCTACGATCTGCCGCTCCCTGCACTCCTGGCTGCAGAACGTGACTTCGCCCCGGCACAAAGTATATAATAACTCATCAATGGCGGATCCAATATTTTGATCAAGAAGTTTTCTCCAGGTGAGATTTCCTTATCTGCCGCTCCCTGCACTCCTGGCTGCAGAACGTGACTTCGCCCCTGCACAAAGTATATAACAACTCATCAATGGCTGATTCAATATTTTGATCAAGAGGTTTTCTCCAGGTGAGATTTCCTTATAAGAAAATGACTTGCTTCCGATTTCAACATGTTTAGACGCCTTTGATTCTAATAAAAAATCAATAATACACAATTACCACACACCTTGGCCCCATTGTAACTGATCTAATTACTTCCTTTTCAATTGAGCGTATAATAATCCATCAATGTGCCTCATAGAATCCATGAATTATTTGAAATTAGTGTAGATTTGCCATACTGATTTAATTTTTGTTTTTTTATATAGGCCGTCATTTTTCAGTATGATTGGGGATACTTCATTATTTCTACACATTTTTTAGACTTAGAAGATGATTCTGTGATAAGTTTGGAGTGGTTAAATTACTTTGTTTCAAGCTCCTAAGGATATGCTTATAAGCCATGCTAAGTTGTTTGCTTTATATAATCATTCCACCTCCCTAATTACTTAAGGTATGCATATCTTTATTTCACTCAACACTACATGTTGCTTCCTAATCGAGCCTTTGCATTTGTTGAGAACAAAGGTCCAGCGGGATTGAGTGTGTGTGAGACCGCATATTTGGGCTTCCCCATCGCGTTCCAGGTCTGGGTGTTGACCCCGGTGGGCCCCCCGTGTGGCGGAATATCCCCGCCATCCCGTGGTTGGATTAGTCCCACATTGCCTGCAGCGGGTGGTCCTTGGTGTTTATGTACCCCCGTCCCCCCTTCCTACTATCTCGGGGTTTTGGGAAGATGTGTGGTGACGGGTGGTTTCCACATGGTATCAGAGCCATCCCGCTGCGGGGGTGTGTTGAGAACAAAGGTCCAGCGGGATTGAGTGTGTGTGGGACCGCATATTTGGGCTTCCCCATCGCGTTCCAGGTCTGGGTGTTGACCCCGGTGGGCCCCCGTGTGGCGGAATATCCCCGCCATCCCGTGGTTGGATTAGTCCCACATTGCCTGCAGCGGGTGGTCCTTGGTGTTTATGTACCCCCGTCCCCCCTTCCTACTACCTCGGGGTTTTGGGAAGATGTGTGGTGACGGGTGGTTTCCACAGCATTTATTTAGTTCAACTCCACATGCTTCTTATACTATCCCCCACAATTACCACACAGCTTAGCCCCATTGTAACTGATCTAATTACTTCCTTTTCAATTGAGCTTATAATAATCCATCAATGTGCTTCATAGAATCCATGAATTATTTGAAATTAGTGTAGATTTGCCATACTGATTTAATTTTTTTTATATAGGCCATCATTTTTCAGTATGCAAGGAACATGCAAGGTAAATATTTGATTAAATGCTTGGGGATACTTCATTATTTCTACACATTTTTTTAGACTTAGAAGATGATTCTGTGATAAGTTTGGAGTGGTTAAATTACTTTGTTTCAAGCTCCTAAGGATATGCTTATAAGCCATGCTAAGTTGTTTGCTTTATATAATCATTCCACCTCCCTAATTACTTAAGGTATGCATATTTTTATTTCACTCAACACTACATGTTGCTTCCTAATCGAGCCTTTGCATTTATTTAGTTCAACTCCACATGCTTCTTATACTTTCCCTCTAATAGAGATTCAAGCAGCCTATTTGATGATGAGATCTTAAGCTATTAAACAATCTTATATTGTTCACACAGTTATTGATGTGATATTAAGAAATTGGTGAGGAATATTAGATGTTAAGCAATTGAACCGTCTTATGTTGTTCACACAGTTATTGATGTGATCTTAAGAAATTGGTAAGAAAGATTAAATTGTATTATATATTATTTTGCATGTTTACACGGTTATTGATGTGAAATATGATCTATGTTCATGTTTTATTTTCATAGAGCTCAATTGATGTTTTCATAGATGTTCTCCACTTTTTTACTGTTCTGATGCAAATTGACTTTTAAATTCAGTTTTTAATCCTATTTTTATAGCTGTTCTGGTTCTCTTTAAGGCTCCGTTTGAGAGTACTTATTTTCATCGGTCAAGCGGTTACGATCGCGTGAAGGACCTTAATTACGGTCCGGTTCATGCGATCGTAATAGCTTGACCGGTGAAAATAAGTCCTCCCAAACGGAGCCTAAATCAAGTCTTAAATCCGGTTTTAAGTTTTTTGCGTTTTCAGCTGTTGATGATAAAATCCTATGTTTAAATTTCTCTAAATCCTGCATTTAAAACCTTTTTAGCTTTTTGGTAGTTGTACATAAATCCTGCATTTAAATCCTATTTTCAACTGTATTATGGCTGAAGTTCTAAAAGTTGAAGCTATTATTTCTTACCTTTTATTATTTGTCAAAAAAGATATGTAATTTTCACTGCATGCATGCAGGAGGAAATTAAAATATTGAGAATGTGCATTAAAACACTCACTTTTTTTTTGCAATTGCCTTTTAATTCTGAATGTTTTTAAACACATTCATTAATGAGTTGTACTCCCATTTATGAAGTAATACTGCCATATTAAAACACCCCCATTAGTGCTAAACCTGGGTGGGCCAGTCTATCGTAAAAGAGGAAGGGTTTCGACTTCAACGATAACGACTGGGCAAATATGATTAAAAGTTAGGACGAAAACATGATTTAGCTTTTCAAACCAATGTCGACCCCACGGCGAATGTCGCCCCCACGATGAAGTGACGCCCCCACGACAAATATCGCCCCCACGACAAATATCGCCACCACGACAAGTGTCGTCACCACGACAAGTGACGCCACCACGACAAGTGACGCTACCACGACAAGTGATGCCCCCACGACAAATGTTCCATGCATGAGATACTTTTGGTTTGGATTTAGCTTTTCAGACGAATGTCGCCCCCACGATGAATGTCGTCTCCATGGCGAAAGTCGCCTCTACGATGAATGCCTCCCCCGCCGAATGCTGGCCACGCCGAATGTCGCCCCCTTGACGAATGTCGCCCTAATGACGAATGTCGCCACCGCGAAGAATGTCACCACCATGACAAATGTCGCTCCCAGGACAAATGTCGTCCACTCTCCCCCACGACAAATGTCGTCCCCACGACAAATGTCGCCCCCACGACAAATATCGCTCCGACGACAAATGTCGCCCACTCCAAAAATATCGCCCCCACGCCGAATGTCGCCCCCACGCCGAATGTCGCCCCCACGCCGAATGTCGCCCCCACGCCGATTGCTGCCCCCACGACAAATGTCGCTTCAACGACAAATGTCGCTCCCACGACAAATGTCGCATCCACGACGAATGTTGCCCGCACGAGGTCCCCCGTGCACGACTGCTTATTACTTATATATATGTGCTTACATCTTATGTATTAGTTAGATGATATATATGTATATACTTCCCATGTCGTTAGGAATCTTGTTGGTAGAAGGAGACCCTGCCAAGACCCTTTTCGACACAGGAGTGACACATTCTTTCATTTCTCACGAATTCATCGCAACAAAAGAGAACGTTATTCGTTCAACCGGACTATCTATACGAATCCGTTTACCGGACGTGTCAGATATGACATCTACGAAAAAGTGCTCGTTCCAGGCTGTGCTGAGAGAAGTAGAATTTGAGATCTACGTAACCATCCTAGCAATAACCGGATTTGACATTATTCTGGGGATGGACTGGCTGGCCGAGCACCAGGCATAGATAAATTGTTCTACGCGAGAAGTCCGACTACAGAACCCAAATGGCCAAAGCGTCACGTTGACAGGTGTGCCCTCTGTCTCGCGCATTATTCTGACTTCTACGCAAATTGTGAAATCAGTCCGGAAGAAGGACGAAGTATACCTTATCTATTTCGAGATGGAAGACAAAACCCAGGTGCTCGCCAAAGTTCCAGTAGTCCGCAATTTTCCAAATATTTTCCCCGAGTCCCTCCCGGGATTGCCACCCCGGCGAGAGGTCGACTTTCAGATTGAGCTCGTGTCCGGAGCACGGCCAGTATCACGAGCCCCCTACCGGATGGCCCCAAGAGAGTTGACTGAACTGAAAATCGAACTACAGGAACTGATAGATGCTGGATTTGTCCGTCCTAGTTCCTCGCCCTGTGGAGCCCCGGTGCTTTTCGTCAAGAAGAAAGACGGGACACTGCTACTGTGCATCGACTATAGAGAACTAAATAAGCTCACTATACGCAACACATACCCGCTCCCTAGGATCAACGAACTGTTCGATCAGTTGCAAGGTGCATCCGTGTTCTCCAAGATGGACCTGAGATCCGGCTATTATCAGCTTCGAATCCGAGGGGAAGATATTCCCAAGACTGCCTTCGGCTCCCGATACGGTCTATATGAGTTTCTAGTGATGCCCTTCGGGATCACCAACGCGCCCTCCGCCTTCATGACCCTGATGAATAAAGTCTTCAAACTCTTCTTGGATCACTTTGTCATCGTCTTCATAGACGACATCTTAATCTACTCGAAGACCAAGACGGACCATACTCGACACCTGCAGATGGTGCTATTAAAACTATGGGAGCACTCTCTCTTCACCAAATTCAGTAAGTGCGGGTTTTGGCTAGAAGAAGTTGGATTCTTGGGCCACACGATAACCAAGGAAGGAGTAGCAGTAGACCAAGCCAAGATCCAGGCAGTACAAAATTGGCCGCCACTCAGGACGACTGCGGACATCCGGAGTTTTCTCGGTCTTGCCGGATACTACAGGAAGTTCGTCGAAGGTTTTTCCAAGATTGACCTACCCCTAACTGCTCTCACCAAGAAAGACGTCACATTCCGATGGACGTCGGAGTGCAAGGCTACGTTCGTCAAACTGAAGAAGCGGCTGACTTCTGCCCCAATCCTTACGATCCCCACAGGGACCGAGGGATTCCAAATTTATACTGATGCCTCCCTGAATGGATTGGGAGATGTTCTAATACAGCATGACAAGGTAGTGACCTACGCATCTCGGCAATTAAAGCCGCACGAATTAAATTACGCAACACATGATTTAGAGTTGGGCACCGTCGTCTTCGTCCTTAAAATCTGGAGGCATTATCTGTACGGAGTAAGATGTGAGATCTTCTCCGACCACAAGAGCCTCAAATATATCTTCACGCAGAAAGAGCTGAATCTCCGGCAGTGCCGATGACTAGAATTCCTATGCGAATACGACTTCGCTCTCCAATATCACCCCGAGAAAGCTAACAGAGTCGCTGACGCCTTGAGCCGACAGCCTACGATAGCCAGGAGTTGGATGGAGCAGATCCCTAAGGAACTATTCCAGTCCTTGATAGACTTGGAGATTACCCTGGTTGCCCGAAGAGATCTGGAAGAGTACCATGCTCAGCTGTATTGGATGGAGATCCAATGCGACATCCGAGACTGGATACGTGAAGCTCAGAAGATCGACCCAGAGGTAATGTCGATCATCCGATCTCTGCAAGGAGGGGTACAGGAGGATTATAATCTGCATGACGGGATTCTACAATTCAAGCATCGCATATTCGTTCCCACTACCGGAGGAATTCGTGAAGAAATTCTGCAAGAGGCCCATCAGTCCTGGTACTCGATTCACCTTGGCGTGGTTAAGATGTACGTGGACCTGCGCAGGACCATTTATTGGCCTGAAATGAAAAGAGATGTCACCAACTTCGTGGCCCAGTGTCAGACCTGTCAGAAGGTTAAAGCCGAATGCCGTAGTCCAGGAGGCCTATTACAGCCCCTGTCGATACCAGAATGGAAGTTCGAAGATATCTCCATGGACTTCGTCCATGGTCTACCTCGATCCCGCGCTGGGAATGACTCAATTTGGGTGGTTGTAGATCGACTCACCAAGGTAGCGCGGTTCATTCCAAATCGACAGGGTGACAGAGTGGATATCCTGGCCAGAATGTTCCTAGAGCAAGTGGTCCATTTCACGGAGTACCAAAGTCCATCGTATCAGATCGTGACGGGCGTTTCACATCTAAGGAGTGGAGGCAGGTACAGGCATACTTGGGAACCAAATTGGCCTTCAGCACCGCCTTCCACCTGCAAACAGACGGACAGAGGGAGAGGACGAACCGAACAATGAAGGATCTTCTTCGATTGTGCATAGTGGAACACAATGAGCCGTGGGAGAAACTGCTACCACTAGTCGAATTCTCTTACAATAACAGTTACCAGGCTAGCATTAAGATGGCTCCGTACGAAGTATTGTATGGGAGACGTTGCCGAACCACGTTGACTTGGGCTCAGGAAGAGGACCCGGAAGCCTTGGGAGTGGCTTACATTGATGACACTACGACAGCACTACGGCTGATCCAGGAGCGAATGCGGGAAGCGCAGAGCCGACAGGCCAAATACTATAATGCGCGACACCGACCGGTGGAGTTCAGCATGAGGGAGATGGCGTTTTTGAAAATAAAGATCATGCATGGTGTCTCCCGCCTGAGAAAGCAGAAAAAGTTAGATCCCCGCTACTTGGACCCCTATCCGGTGATAAAGTGTGTTTGTAACGCCCCAAAACTCAAAGGAGCGACGGGAGGCGTTTTGGGCCAAATTTGGAATTTGGCAGGGGACACACGGCTTTGGGATACGGGCGTGTCCTAGGGCGTGTCGTGTTTGGGTCGACGATTTGGCCGAGAGGTCGATGAATTCTAGAGTCGACGATCGTCGAGCAGCGAACACGGCCTGAGACACGAGCGTGTCTCAGGGCGTGTCGAGCTTGTGTTAACGATCTGGCAATGAAGTCGACGATTTTCGCTCGATGATGTGTCAAGAGAGGGAACACGGCCTAGGACATGGGCGTGTCCAAGGCCGCGTCGGGTGGTCGACGAACTGTGCTCGACGAAATGTCGAGACAGTGAACACGACCTGGAGCCCAGGCGTGTTCGTGTTTGACACGGGCGTGTCAAATAGGACACGGGCGTGTACAAGACCCGTGTGAGTCTCGGGTTGGTGTTGGTCCTGTGTTGATGGAGGAACACGCCCGGGAACACGGGCGTGTACTGGCTGACACGAGCGTGTCAGGTCGAACACGGGCGTGTCGGGTGCCCGTGTGTTTTTTGAGATGCGTCGATTTTGACGGCGAATGGGGGACACGGCCCTGGACACGAGCGTGTCGCAGGCCGTGTTCAGCCCAGGTTTTGCATTTCAGGCCCGAATCATGGCCGTTCGTTTCTTTAATTTGGGATCCGACGGCTGGGGGCTGCTAGTGCTTGGATATACCCGAGATTGGGCCTTTGAAACCCTCATTTCACTTGAGTGGTTCTCTTTCTAAGTCTAGAGAGAGGGGAGAGCAAAGGAGGAAGAAGAAGCCTAGATCCGGTCACCGGCGGAGCTTCGTAGCTCCAAATCGCGAGCCGACTTCGGATCTACGGAGGTAAGGAGAGTGCGGTGCTTTTCATCCGCTTACTTTTCCATGGAGCCAAAGAAGAACGCTAGGGTAACGATTCTCTAGTTGAGCATGTGAAGCTCTACTTCTTTTGCATAGGGAAGCCCGCTCTCGCGAGTTTACGGTGAGTTTGAGGCATTCCTTCGGGTAGACATGAATAGTCCCCGTTGTGTACATGTAGAGTCCGCAATCGGGAATGGATATAGGCATGATGTGTGAAGCCTACCCAGACCAGTTGGTCTGGATCGGTGATGTTGCATTGCATGAAAGGCCGGAGAAGACTCCGTGCGAATGTTTGTTTTTCGTGTTTTCTACGAGGTAGATTGTAACAGGGAGTCTTGGGGATTAACTCCAAGGTGCACCCGAAAACCTGGGCGGACGCGTGGTTCTGCCATCTTGTGGGCCTGGGAGCCAACATGAACATAACTGGGTTATGTGTTGTTTGTAAGCGATTTGGGACTCGGGGAAGTTTGACCCGCACATATATTTTAAATTAACGTTGCGGTGTGAGCAACGGGTCAGGCGGAACCGTACCCGCTCTTTGTCGTTCGGTTAAAGAGACCTAAAGTTACTTGGCACTTGCCGTTGGCATAGATAGAGGGTCTTAGACAGTGGCCAGAAAGACCAAATGCTCACAAGATATTGCCGTCCAAGGGGCGGTGGTGAGTCGGCGGACTTAGACCGTGATCACCGAAAATGTGCCCTGAGAGCACGGGGCGTGTGGCCATGCGTGCCTGCGTCTGTGATGTAGTGTTATTACTCTACTGCTTGATTATGCTAATATAGTGCAGGGAAGGAGCATCGCCGCCCCGTGTTTGGGGGCGGGATCGTTATAATTTGGTCAGCATAGCTGACCGTTGCTTTTGTTTGCCACCGTGCGGTGGATTGTTGCTCTCAAGTGCTGCGGAGTTGAGCGGTAAATAGCGGGCTAAAGCCCAAGTTGCTGAGCCGGCCCTCGAAGGCCTAATTTTGAGTGTTTTCTTTTTTTCATGTATGGCCGGCCTGCGTGTCGAGGTTTGAAAAACATGTAATTTGAGAAAAACAATTGTAAGGCCATAAGGCCAGTACTTGTGTATTTGTACTTAATTCCTTTTGTTTCTGTTTAGTGGACATTCATGCTAGTGCTGGGTTCTTGTTATTGCAACTAATAAAATTGCTTCCGCTATAATGACTATGTGTAGGACGTTGGATTGGTTGGATGGTTTCCATTGAGTAACCACCCGGTAAGTATGTGGTATATGGCGTCGGGCCCCGGCCGTACCTACTGCTATATGCTATGAGACGGATAGGGGGTGTTACAATTTGGTATCAGACTACTGGTTTTGGTCAGGCTTAATTGAATTCGTGGGCGAATTCTTTTAAGGGGTGGTGAGCACATGTGTGTGCGTCATCGTTAAAACAACAAAAGAACCCATGAATGTCCACATAGGAGTGAAAATACACGTGTTTGAGGAACCTGCGTGTTCCTATAATTGCGTTTTGTAATGTTGCTTGGTCGCTTAATGGTGTTTTGTACAACTATAGGTGACCAGAAGCGGTGCTGGGCCGCCAGAAAGTCCGATTTCTGAGGAGTATAGTGCACCCGGTGAGGTGTTTGAGACCCCTCTTTCATCTAAAACCGTAAGAAGGATCGTTGAAGCAGTGTTCGCTGTGACTAATGCACAACATGGAAGAAATGTACAACCATGTGCCCCTGTTGTGACTTCAACGTCGGGTGGCATGATGGAGCAGATGACATTTGGTAGATCATCGGGCCAGCAGCTGAACATGCATTTAGTGCAGGGAGCGCACTCAGTTGACGAATATTTGCAAGCATTTCTTATAATAAGCCGCTATCCATGCTTTGAGTAGGAGAACAAGCAGGCTATAGTCGATAGATTTTATAATGGTCTGCGTGGCGAGCTGCGAATCCTACTGCTAGGACCAAAATTACTGGGATTCCGAGCCTTGGTGGAGTCGGCTAGATCTTTGGAAGTAGACTTGAGGAAGACTCACCCGATGCCAGTGACCATGGTATCGAACTATGTAAGCCCCATAAGAGCTGCATCCAGCAGAATGCTGGAGAAGGGGGCTACAACATCGACTAGCAAAGCTACTTACAATTGTCATACTTGTGGAAGGAAAGGACACTTTGCCCGAGAGTGTCGGAATGGTGCTCAGAAGACTAAGAAAGCTATGTCAGGAGCAGTTGAGGAATTTAGTGCAAAGGAAACGGCGTTCAAAATGCCGAACACCTCAAAGTCTGGATATCGTAGGTGGTATAAGAAGGCTAGGACTTTGGGTCTAGCCCCTCCTTTCGGTGCTTCGGGAGCAACTACAGGCCAAACCACGGGCGCATGTTACAACTGTGGGGAGCCGGGGCATTATGCCCGTGGGTGCCTAAAGTCCGAGAGAAAGCACGCCGCCGTGAGGACAGGTATGGTTTAAAGTTAAAGCAGTTTAACCTTAAATACTTGTTGCCCTTGTGCATGTTAGCTTAGAACTACTTGTGCTAAGCTTTGTTCTGATTTTCGTTTATCCGGCGAGAGCACTGTTCGTTTAAACGAAGCTTCACATTCCTTTATTTAGGAATTATATTGGGCGTCGGAGTACCTCATTCGATGGTAAGAGACAAATTGGATGCGTTATGGTCCAATGGTGCTCAATGCGCACGGGTAGAATCTGTTGCGCTTAGGTATGGATTGGGAGTCAAGACTTTGACTTACAAGCGTCATTACTACCGCTAGGGGAGCTCGACGTAATCTTTGGTATGGACTGGCTCTCGAAGCAGCAAGCATACATTGATCGAAATCGCAAGAAAGTCAAGTTGGGAACTGGTCGTGGGACGACATTTGTGAACTTGAAAGGGGTCAAGCATGACGTTGGTGTCTGCTCTTCACATGGTTAAGGCGGTTCGGTGTGATGCCAAACCGGTGTTATACTCTTCGTATCGGTTAGCGCCTAAGAAGATGGAGGAACTGAAGGTGCAACTTCAAGAGTTGTGGGCGCAAGGTTTTGTGCGTCCAAGTTCGTCGCCTTGGAGCGCACTGGTCCTCTTTGTAAAGAAGAAGGACGGGAGCTTGAGACTTTGTATTGATTATCGGGAGTTAAACAAGCTAACAGAAAAGAACAAGTACCCGACCCCGAGGATTGATGATCTAATTTATCAGTTAGTCGGATCGACGGTGTACTCAAAGTTGGACCTCAAGTCCGGTTATTATCAGATGAGAATAAGGGAGAGTGATATCCCTAAGACAGCGTCTAGTACGAGATACGAGCATTACGAGTTTACAGTCATGCCGTTTTGGCTGACCAATGCGCCGTTGGTGTTCATGGATTTGATTAACAAGACTTTCCGGCAGTACTTGGACCATTTTGTGATCGTCTTCATCGACGATATTTTGGTGTACTCGCAGAGTCAGGAAGATCACTTCAGTCATATTCATTTGGTTTTGGAGACGCTAAGGAGGAATCAATTGTACGCCAAGTTCTCGAAATGCGAGTTTTGGTTGTGCTCAGTGGCGTTCCTCAGTCATATAGTGAGTGGGGAAGGTATTGCAGTGGATCCGACGAAGATTGTTGCGATACGAGAGTGGCCTGAGCTTTCTACGGTAGCGGAAGTCCGGAGCTTTCTGGGGCTTGCCGGCTATTATAGGCGCTTCGTGGAGAACTTCTCGCGGATAGCGTTACCTCTCACTACTTTGACGAGGAAGGAGCAGAAGTTTGTTTGGACACCGGAGTGCGCGCGAGCTTTTGAGGATTTAAAGTATCGGTTGACCACGACGCCTGTGCTGAGTTCGCCAAGTGGGACCGAAGGTTTTGAAATTTATAGCGATGCTTCGGGAAGTGGTTTGGGTTGCGTGCTACTACAGCATGGAAGCGTTATAGCGTATGGCTCGAGACAGCTGAAAGTGCACGAGAGGAATTATCCGGTCCACGACTTGGAGTTAGCAGCCGTGATTTTTGCCTTGAAGCTGTGGATACATTATTTGTACGGTGTGAAGATTGATATCTACACCGATCACAAGAGCCTGAAATATTTGCTGGATCAGAAAGATCTGAACATGCGGCAGCGTAGGTGGATGGATTTCCTGGGGGACTATACATTCAAGATCCACTACGTGCCTGGTAAAGGCAATGCGGTTGAGGACGCATTGAGTCACCGGGCCCCAGCTCAAGCCAATTGGCTGTCGCTCCATGACGAGCGGTTGGTTCGGGAGTTGGAGGCGTTGGAGATCTTTTGCGTGGATAAGCAGTCAAGTGCTGAAGCATTATTGAATTGGACTGAAGTCCAGTATGACCTGGCTGATCGGATTCGACAGGCTTTGGATTTGGATGGCCACATGAAGCAGATCATGGTTGAAGCTCTGATGGGTCAAATTCCCAATTCGTCATTGAGGATGGGTTGCTTTGGAAGGACGGTCGTCTGTGCGTCCCAAACGTGGGCAATTTGCGGGTGGAATTGTTGTACGAGGCGCATCATACCAAATACTCAATTCACCCGGGGAGCACGAAGATGTACCGTGATGTTAAGAAATTGTTCTGGTGGACAGGACTGAAAAAGGATGTGGCGCTCTACGTGGCGAAGTGTCAAACTTGCGCCTTGGTGAAAGCGGAGTGCCAAAAGCCGGGATGATTCTTGAAATCCTTGCCTATTCCGGAGTGGAAGTTCGACGACATTACTATGGACTTTGTGCACGGGTTGCCAAGGTCGCAAAAGGGGAACAACGCCATTTGGGTGGTCGTAGATCGTCTAACGAAGGTGACGCACTTCATTCCGCATAGGAAGGATTATCCGGTTGAGAAATTGGCAAAGTTGTATGTGGATAACGTAGTACGGCTTCACGGTGTGCCCCGCAGCATCGTGAGTGACCTGGATGGGTGGTTCACGTCCAACGATTGGAGGTTGGTGCAGCAGATGTTGGGAATGAAGCTGAGTTTTAGTACATCCTTCCATCCGCAAACGGATGGGCAGACCGAGAGGGTCAATAGGACGATGGAAGACATGCTTCGCATGCGCGTCCTGGATTTCGGTAAAAAGTGGGAAGACCACCTATACTTGGTGGAGTTCGCGTACAACAATAGCTACCAGGCGAGCATACAAATGGCGCCCTTTGAGACCCTTTATGATAGAAGAGGTCGCACGCCGTTGTCTTGGTTGGAAACGGGCGAGTCAAAATTGTACAAATGACAAGAGGTGGAGGATGCTACTTCTTTGGTGAGAACCATTCGGGAGAGGTCGCTAATCGCTCAGGACCGCCAGGCTAAGTACTATAATGCCAAGCAAAGGAACGTGGAGTTCGCTGTTGGCGATTGGGTGTACTTGAAGATCAAGCCGTTCAAGGGTGTCTCGCGGGTGCGGCGCTTGAAGAAGCTAAGCCCAAGGTACCTTAGACCGTTTGAGGTTCTAGAGCGGATTGGTGAAGCAGCATACCGGTTGAAGCTGTCAGTAGAGCTTAGTGGTCTACATGATGTATTCCATATATCGGTGCTACGGAAGGTGGTGCAAGAGTCTACGCAAGTGATCGCGGTCGATCAAGTGCCAGTCGATAGTGGGTTGACGACGAAGGTCAAGCCCGTACGTATTGAGGACTCGGAAGTCAAGCGGCTACACAATAAATAGTTCAGGATGTTCAAGGTCCGTTGGGACAATTGCGGTCGAGAGGAGCTCTCTTGGGAGCGAGAACAGACTATGCTTGAGGAGTACCCAGAGTTGTTTTGCTCAGGTACCGTTTAAGTTTTATGCTTATCTTTCCTTTATGTAATTTCGTGGACGAAATTATTTTAAGAGGGAGAGAGTTGTAACGCCCCGAAACTCAAAAGAGCGACAAGAGGCGTTCTGGGCCAAATTTGGAATTTGGTAGGGGGCACACGGCCTTGGGACACGGGTGTGTCCCAGGGCGTGTCGTGTTTGGGTCGACGATTTGGCCGAGAGGTCGACGAATTCTGGAGTCGACGATCGTCGAGCAGCGAACACGGCCTGAGACACGGGCGTGTCTCAGGGCGTGTCGAGCTCGTGTCGATGATCTGCCAAGGAAGTCGACGATTTTCGCTCGACGATATGTCGAGAGAGGGAACACTGCCTAGGACACGGGCGTGTCCAAGGCCGTGTCGGGTGGTCGACGAACTGTGCTCGACGAAATGTCGAGACAGTGAACACGACCTGGAGCCCAGGCATGTTCGTGTTTGACACGGGCGTGTCAAATAGGACACGGGCGTGTCCATGACCCGTGTGAGTCTCGGGTTGGTGTTGGTCCTGTGTTGATGGAGGAACACGCCCAGGAACACAGGTGTGTACTGGCTGACACAGGCGTGTACTGGCTGACACGGGCATGTCAGATCGAACACGGGCGTGTTGGGTGCCCGTGTGTTTTTCGAGATGCGTCGATTTTGACGGTGAATGGGGGACACGGCCCTGCACACGGGCGTGTCGCAGGCCGTGTTCGGCACAGGTTTTGCATTTCAGGCCCGAATCGTGGTCGTTCGTTTCTTTAATTTGGGATCCGACGGCTGGGGGCTGCTAGTGCTTGGATATACCCGGGATTGGGCCTTTGAAACCCTCATTTCACTTGAGTGGTTCTCTTTCTAAGTCTAGAGAGAGGGGAGAGCAAAGGAGGAAGAAGAAGCCTAGATCCGGTCACCGGCGGAGCTTCGTAGCTCCAAATCGCGAGCCGACTTTGGATCTACGGAGGCAAGGATAGTGCGGTGCTTTTCATCCGCTTACTTTTCCATGGCACCAAGGAAGAACGCTAGGGTAAAGATTCTCTACTTGAGCACATGAAGCTCTACTTCTTTTGCATAGGGAAGCCCTCTCTCGCGAGTTTGCGGTGAGTTTGAGGCATTCGTTTGGGTAGACATGAATAGTCTCCATTGTGTACATGTAGAGGCCGTAATCGAGAATGGATATATGCATGATGTGTGAAGCCTACCAAGACAAGTTGGTCTGGATCGGTGATGTTGCATTGCATGTAAGGCCGGAGAAGACTCCGTGCGAATGTTTGTTTTTTCGGGTTTTCTACGAGGTAGATTGCAACAGGGAGTCTTGAGGATTAACTCCAAGGTGCACCCGGAAAACTGGGCGGACGCGTGGTTCTGCCATCTTGTGGGCCTGGGTGCCAACTTGAACATAACTGGGTTATGTGATGTTTGTAAGCGATTTGGGACTCGGGGAAGTTTGACCTGCACATTTGTTTTAAATTAACATTGCGGTGTGAGCAACAGGTCAGGCGGAACCGTACCCGCTCTATGTCGTTCGGTTAAAGAGACCTAAATTTACTTGACACTTACCGTTGGCATAGATAGAGGGTCTTAGGAAGTGGCCAGAAAGACCAAATGCTCACAAGATATTGCCGTCCAAGGGGCGGTGGTGAGTCGGCGGACTTAGACCGTGATCACCGAAAATGTGCCCTGAGAGCACGGGGCGTGTGGCAATGCATGCCTGCTCCTGTGATGTAGTGTTATTACTCTACTGCTTGATTATGCTAATAAAGTGCAGGGAAGGAGCATCGCCGCCCCATGTTCGGGGGCGGGATTGTTATAATTTGGTCAGCATAGCTGACCGTTGCTTTTGTTTGCCACCGTGTGGTGGATTGTTGCTTGCAGGTGCTGCGAAGCCGAGCGGTAAATAGCGGGCTAAAGCCCAAGTTGCTGAGCCGGCCCTCGAAGGCCTAATTTTGAGTGTTTTCTTTTATTCATGTATGGCCGGCCTGCGTGCCGAGGTTTGAAAAACATGTAATTTGAGAAAAACAATTGTAAGGCCATAAAGCCAGTACTTGTGTATTTGTACTTCATTCCTTTTGTTTCTGTTTAGTGGACATTCATGCTAGTGCTGTGTTCTTTTTATTACAACTAATAAAATTGCTTCCACTAGAATGACTCTGTGTAGGACGTTGGATTGGTTGGATGGTTTCCATTGAGTAACCACCCGGTCTGTCTGTGGTATATGGCGTCGGACCCCGACCGGACCTACTACTATATGCTATGAGACGGATAAGGGGTGTTACAGTGTTGGCCCCGTCGCCTATCGTTTAGCCTTGCCCCTAGAGTTGGAGAATCTTCATGATGTGTTTCATGTCTCTTCCTTGAGACGAGCCCTCCGACAACCAGACCAACACATTCCTACCCCACCGGTGCAACTGCAGTTAGATAGATCCGTCCAGCTCGAACCCGTCAGAGTAGTAGATTACAAGGTGAAGACACTACGTAATAAGACCATCCCGATGGTTAAGATACTATGGTCAAACCGCGGACGAGAGGAGTTCACGTGGGAACCTGAAGCACTCCTCCGAGAGAAGCACCCAGAGCTCTTTCCCCAGGTATGTTACTTTTCCCCCTACTTCAAGCAAATTTTTTGGGGACAAAAATCCTTTTATTTTTATTGGATAATAATCACACCACTATCCCCCCTCTCTCACTCTTTCCCTCCCTAAAGCCCAATCCCAAAGGGCTTAAACCCATTTCCCCCATGTGGGGGAAATCTCCCTGACCTCCAGCTGTCCTTGGGCAGCTGGAGGGTGGGATTAATCCCTCCCTAAGGAGGGATTAATCCCACACCAAGTAGAGAAGTGGAGTCCTCTCCCCACTAGCCTATAAAAGGCCCCCTCCCCTTCTTCCCCCTCAAGCTCTTTGAGCAACCCCCTCCCCCCTGCCGGAGCCCAGACGGCCGGAAAAGGCAAGCCAAAGGAACCCTCCCCCTCCACCACCGCCACCTTGGCATGGCCGACCAGGCCAGCCACTCCCGAGCCCACCAAACTCAGGTGGAGACCTTCTCCCTCGCCCTTCCCTATTCTGGACGACCTGCATGTCCCTCCCGGCGGCCGGAGCGCCGCCGGCGCCACCCGAGCCATGCTCCAGGCCGGGTGGTGCCCAAGGAGGAAAGCCCCTCCCCCAGCGCCGGTGGTGGCGCTGGGGGAGTGCTAGACCACTGGGGGCAGCGACCCCCAGTGGCGGAGAGCGGCGGTGCCGCCGGAGAATGCGGCTCCGGCGGCACCCGCAAAAAATAGCGACGCTCTTTTTAGAGCTGGCGGCGGCGGCCGGCGGCGCATGGCCGCAGGGCCACCGCCGGCAAGAAGCCCGACCCCCAGCGCGTCAGCCGGGGGTGGTGCGGCGAGTACCCAGCCACCCGAGAGGCGGGGTGACGCGGTTGTGCTGGGAGCAGAGCTCCGCCACCCCGAGCTCTCGGGATGGGCGTTTCCGGCGGCGGCCGGCGGCAGAAGGCCGCCGAACCACCGCCCAGTTACTCGCCAGCCCCCGACGAGTCGATCGAGGGTGGCGGCGTTGTCCGGCAGTGGCCGGCCGACGATGACAGTGAGCCACCGCCTCCTTCACCAGCGGGGAGGGATCGCCGCCATTCATCTCATGAAAAGGGATGAACGACTGGGATTTTCTCAATCCCCGCCTCCGCCTCAGCATCAGCGCCCCCCATAGCGGATCCCCGGCCGATCCGCTGTGGGGACAGAGGGACGAGACGCGTCCTGCGGCTCAATCTCAGCCACAGGATCATGCTGATCTGCTATAGGCAGACCAAAATCAAGGGCAGAATTTGTGGAATTGTTTGGGCCAAATCTAGGGCTCTAAGAGAAAAATGGCCAACATGAAAAATGTTCCCCATGATGAGGGCTTCCTCCACAAAATTTGTGAGAATTTTTGGAGTTGATTTAGTATTTTAAAAAGCCAAAATAAAATTTGTTTGACTAAATTAAAAGCCCAAAATACTTTGGAAAATTATAAAAAAAAATTTCTAGACTCATTTTAGGCCCTCCTAAGGGTTGTATCAAAATTTGGGGTCATGGGGATAGGTTTTGATATTTTTCCTAAAATTTGGAAGCCTAGGGTCGCGCTCGGAACGTATTCCGCTCATTTTCCCTCGAAGGTGGAAATTGGAGTGCGTGACCATCCCCTTTATATTCAAATAAGTAATTCAATACATCTCCAGTATCGTACTGGTCAAGCTTATTTTAGTACTTTTGATTCAGTACAGCTCCAGTCTCGTACTGATTAAGCTTAATTCAGTACACCTCCAGTCTCGTACTGGTCAAACTTATTTTAGGACTTTCAATTCAGCACATCTCCAGTCTCGTACTGGTCAAGCTTATTTTAGTACTTTCAATTCATTACATCTCTAGTCTCGTACTGGTCAAGTTTATTTTCGTACTTTCAAATCAGTACAACTCTAGTCTCGTACGAGTCATTCTTATTTCAGTACCACTCCAGTCTCGTACTGGTCAAGCTTATTTTAGTACTTTCAATTCAGTACATCTCCAGTCTCGTACTGGTCAAGCTTATTTTAGTACTTTCATTTCAGTACTACTCCAGTCTCGTACTGGTCAAGCTTATTTCAGTACTTTTTATGCAGTACTACTCCAGTCTCGTACTGGTCACATTTCATTCCAACACTTTAAATAAGCAGCATAATCACCACACTTGTTCTCATTGCAATTTACTATTATAATCCAAGGTCCTGCTCTGAGAGCTGTCGTTGTTAAAGTTGAGCCTTAGTTGGGGATAACCGGAGTTGAAGTACTCCTCCAGGTCTAGCCCCAAATAATGCACTCCCACGCTCCTAGTTGAAAGTAGAGCTAAGTGCCGACGCCCGAAGTCTAAATCCTAGCAGGGCAGGCCGACGTAGACCCGGTGTATATTATGTTTGCCTTTTGTTTGATTGTTTGTAAATTATTTGCGGTGAAATAGTGGCGGGTCAGTCACTCTCACAGACCGTTCGTACCGGTGCGGGAAGGTCGATGACTCAAGGAGACAGGGAGATGAGTATCACGGGTGACCGACCGTTATATTATTCCACTTCGGGTTTTCCTCCGCTGGTCGGCCAAAATGATTCTCTGGATGTAGCTCACATCCAAGAGTACACAAGGTTGAACATTAGGGCCTAGGGTCGCGTGGTACGACCACCCCCAGAATTGGCAGCACTAGCCACTGTCACCGACGGCCACATCAGTGAGGCCCGCGGGGCTCGCTACCCTGCTAGAACAGAAGCGGTCCAAACTATGTCGACATAGGATTTGTGTGCGCGACTATGAATGCCTGCGGTGTGTGCGCGACTGTGAATGCATACGATAGAATTCAAGATGTGAAAACCTGATATGCTGATGAGATAGTGGAGCCTTGTTATAACTGATTTATATTGTCGTTGCTTTTTTTCCAATTATACTATCCTGCACTCTTTTATAGTTGCTCCTAGCTATACATATATGAAATATTGTGCTAACCCTCTCTTACTTGTTTGGTATGTGTGTGCTCGTCCCCAGGATATGGATTCGGGGAAGAGATTTGTTTTCACTTAGTTCTGTGACTAATAGTTATCTAAATAACCATTCACAGGAAATGAAGCACCGTAGTGACCCGTTGCCGCAGGAGATTATGACAGCGGCTAGGACTACTCGAGCAGATGCACCCCCGCCATCCCCAGAGTTTAGAGACGTGAGTACTGCCGAGCATCATAGAGAGAGAGAGAGAGTGTGAGGGTTATATGTAGTACATGTATAGCCCACTGGCGTATATAAACGCTTAGCCTTCGGCCCTAGAACCTCTGTATTATTTTGATGTGATATATATCTGCAGTGGTTTCCCGCTAATGCTACCGCTATACTCAGATGGGTTGTGAATGTTGTAATTCGATCCGAGCAAGGCGACCATCTAGTGCTTAGACAGGGTGGAGCGTTTCCCCTAAGGAGCATTGGGTGGACGTCTTGGGTCAGTAGTACCCCTCCGGCCCGACCCGGGCAAAAAGGTTGGGGGGGGGGGTCTACAGAACGTGTACGCGAGGTGCTATGTGCGCAGTATATAAGGTGCATGATGTATTACGGGTGTCGCGTGCACGATGCGCGTTGCAAACGCGATGTGTGCAAGGTGTAATATGTACAACGCATTGAGCGCTCATCTGTGGAAGGGAAGAGGTAGCTAAGATGCAGAGTTTCTGGTGCCCCTGAGTGTGTCACCCTGGTGCCTTTTGTATATGGTTGGAAGGACAAACTTGTTGTGAGGTGATACAGGGATGCAGACACGGCGCATCCATTCTTATCGGGGCCGAATGATACCTTAGTTGGCGAGGTTCATGCTGGTTTACGTAATTTTGGCGTGCAACGTCGTTCTGCGCAAGACTGACTCACGACTCTTGCTCGTACGAGATTGGCTCGTGACTTTTGCTTGCATGTGACTGACTCGTGACTTTGCTTTGCGCGGTTTGTGACCGCGACTTAGTTTGTACGAGGCTGGCTCGCGACTTTGCTTGCACGAGGCTGGCTAGCGGCTTTGCTTGCACGACGCTGGCTCGCGGCTTTGCATGCATGAGGCTGGCACGCGACCTGATTTGCGCGGTTTGTGATCGTGGCTTGATTTGCACTGGTTGTAATCGCGGCTTGGTTTGCGCTGGTTGTAATCGCGGCTTTACCGTAAGTGGGGCAGTTGCTGTGAGGAATGCACTGCACGGAGTCAGTTGCTATAACGAGCGCGCTGCCCGAAGACAGTTGGTGTGAGGAGCGCACTGCACGGAGGCAGTTGATGTAAGGAACGTGCTGCACGGGGGCATTTGCTGTAAGGAGCGCGTGTAACTCCCCTAGCCGATACAACATGACAGTATCACGGCTCCGCTCTAGGCGACGCTACCGGGCTGCAACCCAAGCACCCCAACCCCTCTCCAGCCCACTGGCGGGTTGTTGGTGGCCACAGCCACCCTTTGATGAGTGAACTCGACAGTTAAGCTGGGCCATACGGGGACTTCCCAGGAGGTCACCCATCGCAGTACTACTCTCGCCCAAGCACGCTTAACTATGGAGTTCCTTCACTTCTCATCACCAATTGAGCCACCAACAACCCGCCAGTGGGCTGGAGAGGGGTTGGGGTGCTTGGGCTGTAGCCCGGTATCGTCGCCTAGAGCGGAGTCGTGACACTGTCACGTTGTATCGGCTAGGGGCGTTACAAAAAAAGTGCACTTTTATTGTAACCTCCCCTTCCACCTTTCGTGGATCAACGCCACTAGGCCTTAGGCGGACCGTTACCGGGCTGCAGCCAAGCACCCCAACCCCTCTCCCTCCACTGGCGGGTTGTTGGTGGCCACAACCTCCCTTTGATGAGTGAAATGCAGATCAATTGGTGATGAGAGTTGAAAAAACTCCATAGTTAAGCGTGCTCGAGCTGGAGTAGTACTGGGATGGGTGACCTCCTGGGAAGTCCCCGTAGTGCAGGCTTGACTATCGAGTTTACCTCATCAAAGGGAGGCTGCGGCCACCAACAACCCGCCTATAGAGGGAGAGGGGCTGGGGTGCTTGGGCTGCAGCCCGGTAGCGTCGCCTAGAGCGGAGCCGTGACACCGTCACGTTGGATCGGCTAGGGGCATTACAATAAAAGTGTACTTTTTATTGTAACGTCCCCTGGGCCGTCCGTGGGCCTCAGCCCACTAGGCCTCTGTTAGATCGTTACCGGGCTGCAACCCAAGCACCCCAACCCCTCTCCCTCCATAGGCGGGTTGTTGGTGGCCACAGCCTCCCTTTTATTAGTGAAATTCTCCCGTTAAGCGGACAACACGTAGTGCCGGCTTGACTATCGAGTTAACTTATCAAAGGGAAAGAACTCTATAGTTAAGCGTGCTCGGGCTGGAGTAGTACTGGGATGGGTGACCTCCTGGGAAGTCCCCGTAGTGCAGGCTTGACTATCGAGTTTACCTCATCAAAGGAAGGCTGCGGCCACCAACAACCCGCCTATGGAGGGAGAGGGGTTGGGGTGCTTGAGCTGTAGCCCGGTAGCGTCGCCTAGAGCGGAGCCGTGACACCGTCACGTTGGATTGGCTAGGGGCGTTACAACGCTCTACATAGGGGCGATTGCTGTAAGGAGCACGCTGCACGGTGGTAGTTGCTGTAATGAGCGCGCTGCCCGAAGGCAGTTGCTGTGAGGAGCGCCCTGCACGAAGGCAGTTACTGTGAGGAGCGCGTTGCACAAGGGCAGGTGCTGCAAGGAGCGCGCTGCACGGTGGCAGTTGTAAGGAACGCGCTGCATGGACGCAGTAGCTATAACGAGCACGCTGCCTGAAGGCAGTTGCTGTGAGGAGCGCGCTGCATGGGGGCAGTTGCTGTAAGGAGCGCGCTGCACGGGTGCAGTTGTTGTAAGGAGTGCGCTGCACGGTGGCAGTTGTTATAAGGTGCGCGCTGCCCGAAGGCAGTTGCTGTGAGGAGCGCGCTGCACGGAAGCGGTTGCTGTGAGGAGCGCGCTACACGGGGACAGTTGTTGTGAGGAGCGCGCTGCACGGTGACAGTTGTTGTGAGGAGCGCGCTGCCCGAAGGAAGTTGCTGCGAGGAGCGCGCTGCACGGAGGTAGTTGTTGTGAGGAGCGCGCTGCACGAAGGCAGTTGCTGTAAGGAGCACGCTGCATGGTAGCAGTTGATGTAAGGAGCGCGCTACCCGAAGGCAGTTGCGGTGAGGAGCGCGTTGCACGGAGGCAGTTGCTATAAGGAACGCGCTGCACGGGGGCAGTTGCTGTAAGGAGCGCGCTGCACGGGGGAGGTTGCTGTAAGGAGCACGCTATACGGTGGCAGTTGTTGTAAGGTGCGCGCTGCCCGAAGGCAGTTGCTGTGAGGAGTGCGCTGCACGGAGGCAGTTGCTGTAAGCCGCGCGCTGTACGGGGGCAGTTGCTGTCAGGAGCGCGCTGCACGTGGTTGTTGCTGTAAGGAACGCACTGCACGGAGGCAGTTGCTGTAACGAGCGCGCTGCTCGAAGGCAGTTGCTGTGAGGAGCGCGCTGCACATGCGAAGTTATTGTAAGGAGCGCGATGCACTGGGACAGTTATTTTAAGGAGTGCGCTGCACGGTGGCAGTTGCTATAAGAAGCCCGCTTCCCGTAGGCAGTTAATGTGAGGAGCGCGCTGCACAGAGGCTGTTGCTGTGAGGAGTGCGCTGCACGTGGAAAGTTGCTGTAAGGAGCGCGCTGCATGGTGACAGTTGGTGTATGGAGCGCGCTACACTGTGGCAATTGCTATAAGGAGCGTGCTGCCCGAAGGCAGTTATTGTGAGGAGCGCGCTGCACGGAGGCAGTTGCTGTGAGGAGCGCGCTGTACGAGGGCAGTTGGTGTAAGGAGCACACTGCACGGTGGCAGTTGCTGTGAGGAGCGCGCTACACGGGGGTAGTTGCTGTAAGGAGCATGCTGCACGGGGGCAGTTACTGTAAGGAGTACGCAGCCCAAAGGCAGTTGCTGTGAGGAGCGCGCTGCACGGAGACATTTGCTGTAAGGAGCGCGCTGCACGGGGGCAGTTACTTTAAGGAGCGCGCTGCCCAAAGACAGTTGCTGTGAGGATCGCGCTGCACGGAGGCAGTTGCTGTGAGAAGCGCGCTGCACATGGGTAGTTATTGCAAGGAGCGCGCTGTACGGTGATAGTTGTTGTAAGGAGCGCACTGAACGGAGGCAGTTGCTGTAAGGACCGCGCTGCCCGAAGGAAGTTGCTATGAGTGTAAGTGGACACCTTTTGTACTTGGGCGAAGTGAGTATGTCTTTCAAATTGCACGTATGACGTTTGCCTTCTATAGGCCTAAAATACTTTTAAAGTTATTAGAGTTACAACCGTAAGTCTGTTCTAGTGGAAATTTGCACGAAGAATTCGTAAGAAAGTAAAATTGATAAACGCTACAACGGGCAGAGCCCTGCTGATAGGTATGAAGCCCTCTCTTGGGCTGGTCGACTATGGGGTTGCCCCACCAGTCCGTTCTAGCAAGCGGTTGGCCGATTTCCTGTAAGCGGACTTGGTGCTTAGCCCCGTAAGAATCTCCTCAGGTGGCCTTGTTTGATGAGATACTCGATCTCCTCCTTAAGTTTTGAGCAGTCTTCTGTGTCGTGTCCTCGCCCATGGTGGAACTCGCAGTACTTTGTTTGGTCCCCCGTATTTTTAGTGAGGGGTCTAGGCTTGCAGAGCGCCTCGCTGCCTTGAATTGCGTAAAACACATTTGTTCTGGAGGTATTGAGGGGCATGTAATCTTAGGGCAGTTGATCTCTCTGTTGGTCACGTCGGCGTTGCCCGTTCCGACGTTCTTCTCAGAATCTTCCTTCTTGGTGTTGAGGAGTCGGTTCCTTCTCGTTCTTGCGATTCTGGTTCCTGTCGAACTGTTAACGATGAGCTTCAATAGCCTTGTCGGCTGTGATCTGCGCCTCTACACGGTGTACGAGGTCGGGGTAGCTAGGGACAATTTCCCTCATTAATGCTGAGTAGAAGCCGCTATGACGGAGGCCCCCAAGGAACACTCCTCGTAACAATTCTGGGTCGACACCTGGGATTTGGCGAGCTTCTGCAAAAAACCTGTGGAAGAAGTCCTTCAAAGACTCCCCTTCATTCTGGCGGATACCTGATAAGTGGGAAGGGTCGCGAACGATCCTCCGATTCGCTATAAACTAATCCGCGAACTGTCTCGCTAGCTCTGTGAAGTTGAGAATGGTGCCCACTACCTCAAGGAGTGAAACCATGTGCGGGCCTGACCCTTGAGAGTGGCTGTGAACACTTGACAAAATAACTGATCAGGTGCGTTATAGATCCTCATAATGGTTGTGAAGTGGTTGACATGTTCCAACGGATCGTCTGTTCCGTCGAACGTCTCGATATTCGGCAGCTTGAAAACATGAGAAATTGGATGAGCTAGGATTTGTGGTGCGAGGGGGGAGCTTTGGCAGAGTGGTCGGTGAGTATGAATATCCCGCCGGCCCGCCTGCCGGTATTCTTCTGCGATCACCTCACGAATTTCTTCTCGGGTGAACCTCTCGAGTGTGGGAAGTCGGGCTTCATCTCCCTGGTTGTGGCGGTTTAGCCCAGTTTTAGTTTCTTCACGAGTTGGGTGAGTGGATCTGGCGGCGTCAGAGTATTCTTCGGGCGCCTCTTGTCTTGGAGGTTCTTGCGCCCTACCATGATTTGGCTGTGGCAGATTAATTGGTGCTAGAGGAGGAGCAGGAGGCGCTCACAGAGTCCTGAGCAGAGCAAGCATTTCAGTTTGCTGCTCCTCTATTTGTCGAACTCGCCCCTCGAGGGCGGTGACAGGCGCAAAAGTGGTCTCTGTGGTCAATGGCACGTCCAGCAGAGAGTGGGAGCGTGCTGGTTCAGCGTGTCCTTCTGGGACATATCTTTCAGTTGTGCGGTTGCTTCTTTTCGCCATTGAATCAGAGCTTGGATGTTGCAAAGAGGGAGGTCTTGACTTCTGAAGAATGTTGAGATTCGTGATTCCCACAGACGGCGCCAAACTATTGCGAACTAACTCGGCGTCCCGGTCGGACCAGAATAAAGTGGACCGCCTTAGCTCTCGGGACGGTCGAGTGCGCACACAATCAATGAAAACGGAGAGTTGACACAAGAGGTTTTAACGTGGAAAAATCCCTCAACTGGGTAAAAAATCACGTGACCGGATCTGTGCCGGTCAAAGTCCACTATCAGATTGCGGTTACAACGTGTTTGGAGAATCGAGGGCGACAAGCCGCTCCTCGTTACAACTTGAAGGTGAGAGAGAATTTCTTACTCGCAACGGGCAACAGGCTGCGCCGAAGGAGTTCTAGATGCTAACTTGGTTGCTGGTGTGCTTGAGCGCTAGTGGTGATCGTCTTCTTCACTTCTCCGCGCACTTGAGGACTTGGACGTTCCTCTGGCTCGTAGGCGTCTTGAAGATGATCCAAGGGAGGAGTTCGACAGAGCTCTGGCCTGAGAAAGAAAAAGACCCCGAAGCAAAAAGGTCAGAAATGAGGAGGCCTGAGGCTCATTTTATAGCCCTCAAGTGGTGGTTATGGCGGGCCCCCCACTAACTTGGTGGTTTAGTGGGTGGTTACCTGCAGATCGGACGGCGACAAATGCTCAGTAGTGATCGGACGGTGGCCAACCTGCAAGTGGCGGCAACAGTTGGCGGTGGTGGTCGGCCGGTGGCAGCGGTGGCCGACGGCGGCGGCGGTAGGCGGCGGAGGTAGGCGGGCAGGCAGGGGGCGGCGGCGGGCAGCGGGCGGCGGCGGCCGGTGGTAGTTGTTGAGTTTGATGCCACCATGATCTCTCCTATTGTGGTGGAGATCATGGGGAAGTGGATTGACCAGTCAAATCCATGATCTCCACAATAGGATGGATCATGGGGGAGATGGTTAAGTGCACACCCAAGCCTATAAATGGGGCTTCATTCCCATCACTTACAATTTTATCATCCTCTACTAATTCTAAGAGTCTCTCTACAATACTCACTTATAAGAATTCCAAAAGCCGCTCTAGTAAAAAAACTCTGACTTCGGTGAAAGTAGTGATTTTCCACAATGACGGTGGAAGAGATGTGGTTGAGAAATCTCTATAAAATTCTTTGCCCCTCTTTCTCAAAAGCTCTGGATATAAATTTCTGCATTTTATATCTGCTTTTAACTGCATGTGTACGCATGTTGAACATATAGAAGAATTATCAAATATATGTGATCACAAAATCGGACTTCCAGAAGACAAAACACGCACCAAGATATACACATGCCTCCTGAACAATGCATGAGAGTCCTTGTAATCCATCCATAAATCCTCAAAATGTAAAGACGGAGGAGACGATGGAAATGACTGGGCCAACAAGAGAAGTATGGTGCAATGAACAGAATCTGTTCGTGCTAAATGAAAGAGCTTCTTCACCTCCGGGAACCGTGAATGCAGGCTGACAATCACCTAAAAACTCCTTGGACCCCCGTATGCTTCGGGATTCAAAACCGGGCTAAAATAATGGTTTCGGGTTAAAAGAGAGACCTTGGACCCCGTAGCAAATAGAATTGTAATTCAACGCAATTGGACGCATCTAATGCATTCCAGAACTGATGAAGGATCCATATGATCAATCCAAAAATGAAATGACTCCCTTCCAAATGGCACTTCAGACATTAATTTCCTGAAAATAGAAACGATCTGTTTCTTCTTTTATTGTGGCAGAACCAAGTAAAATAGGAGGGAGGGAGTGGCAAAATTCTTGAGTCTGGGCTTCGGCTATAGATCACCGTCCGGGATAAAGGAGATGTTGACACGTGGCAATACAAATTAATTAAATATGAGTACTCTTAAAATGGCTAGGGCTTGACGTGTAGTGTTTATTTCTCTTTCGGGACCTCTCCCCTTATATCTCAGATACACTTCGACGACGCTCCTGGACTTCTTCTTTCTTGTTGCCGTTCGTCCTCGCCATTTTCCAGCCACCTAGGTATTTCTTCATTTTCTATTACTTTCCATCAAGCTTCTCCCCTCAACATTTTCTAATTTCGTCATTCTCCTTTGAAATATTGCAATTGTTTTCTGAGATATCTCAATTGTCTTTATGGATATCTCAGATATAATTTGTGGTAGTTCAAATGTCAAATTTGACATCTCAAAAGTAATTTTTGACATCTATGATGTCAATTTTTGTGATATCTATGTTGATTTTTTTTTTCATAATTTCACCATGTCTATGGGTACTGGAAGAGTTCATTTTCAATCATCTAAGTGTTTTATTGCTTCATTTTGTGCCACAATGCAATCAATTGCAGATAAATTAGATGAAATGTTGAAGAAAACTCTTCAGGATACAAGTGTTTTGCAACTTTTTTTCTCCACCTTTTTCATAGAACATCCACGTTTTAGTTAAAATTGTGAAGAGCTATAACAACTTAATTGATAGCTTTAAGATTGGATCTAAAATACCTGAATTTACTGTAAATGAGGTTGCTATAATTATTGACATGCCAAACCCAAGCCTTAAAGTTGCAATTGATCATAAACCTTTCTCTGGATTAATGAAGAAAGAGTTGAAAGATAGTATGACAGTCATTTCTTAGGTCGTCTATCAACCCGAAGAGAAGGATTTGAAATATGTCATTTTTTATTTGCTATGCCATTATTTTTTACAAGCAGCTGCAATTAGATTTCAGAGCTTTAAATTTCTTTGTCAGATCCAATTGAGTTTGTTAAGTACAATTTGCCAAAAACTATACATTCTTACCTCATGGCTATTGTACGAGGCTGAGCTGAGAAGAGAGAAATTGAAGGGAGAACCATCTGAGTTAGTTTAGTATCTCAATGGATGCTCACAAGTATTACTTTTATGATTTCATTTCAAGGGATGCTCACAATCTTATTACATTTGTTCGTCCTATAATGTTATTTAATATGCATTTCTCAAATCTGGATATTGGAGCATACTAAGATTGTAGTGCCAGAACTTCCTGCAAAAATGTCATGTTTAGAACGATGGAGAAATGTGAAATCATTGAGCTTGTTAAAATCTAATATTTAATGCAACTTGGTATATTTTCACCCCTTTACAGTTAGTAAATGCTCTATTTATTTTACATCCCTAACATATTTTAAATCGACAAGTGTGAGATTGCTTTGAGGAGATTACCGAAATGAACTTATTTACTGATTTTATTAAAGTCAAGTTTCAAAAACTTGAAGAAAAAATGACATTTCATCTCAATAGCCTTGAGTCCAAGGTGGACGAGGGTTTCAACAGCCTTGAGTCCAAGGTGGACGAGCTGTGTAAAATGAAAGAAGGGTGTAACAGTACTAACTCTAAACAAGAGGAGAAAATGGATCCCTACCCTGAAGATTATCCAGGGAAGATGTTCTTGAAAGAGGGTAGCGCTGCAAACAAGTCGAGCTCGAGTCGAGCTCATCAAAAATAGTCGTCTCGAGCTCAAGCTTGAGCTATTTTTTTGAGCTCGAAGCTCGCCGAGCCTGTGTCCAATGGGCTCGAGCTCGAGCTCAAGCTCGAGCTCGGCGGAGGTTAAAGGGGTGGTGGCTTGGCGCTAAAATCTGCCGTAAAACTCGCCCTCGCCGTCCGCCGCTTGTCTGTGGTCGTCCTCCAGCTCGTCAAGAAAGATGCAGTCCACAAGGAGGAGAAACCCTAATGTGGAGGCGTGAGAGAAGATGGACGGCAGGATTTTTGTTACTGATATATTAATATAATATATTATATAAATATATATGTACACTGTAATCAGAATCAGAGCAACTCCAATGGAGATCTCTATATTTAGAGATCCCCATTGTATCATATTCTCTAAATATAGAGAACATGGTTAGAGCAACTCCAACCATGTTCTCTATATTTAGAGAACATGATGTATATATATATATTTTATATGTATATTTTATTTATATGATATTTATATATGTATGTATATATGTATTTTTTAAATTATATTTTGTGACAATGAAGCAATGTAATTTTTAAGATTTTATGCATATCAATTTGAATGTATTTTTATTTGTGCAAGTTTAATCAGTAAAATATCTTCTCTTCGTATTTCCATGATCAATAATAATTAAACAGTATTCAATATTAGTCTCGTTTTGTAGGTCTCGAAAAAACAAATTTATTGATATATTTTTGTCATATTTGAAAAAATATATTGACGATTACGAACCGTATATTGAAATGAAACTAATTTTATATATAACAAATTTAAACAATTAAAAAAAATAAAAATACTCTAAAAAATATCCAGCCCCCTCCATTTTCTCTCCCCCACCTCTAAATTTAGAGGGGGGGGGGGAGAGAAGATCTCCATTTCTGGCGGATGAAATGCAGATGGGTTGGAGAGATTTGGGGCTGCATATTTGAAGAATAGAGCTGCATTGGAGTTGCTCTCAGAGACGTTCAAATGACAGACCTCGAAACCCGCTGAGGATCCTTGACCAGCAGGCAGCGGCAGCAGGCAGTAAATTAATTATAATATATTTATTAATATTAATATAATATATTATTTAAATATATTTATATATAAAAGTGTTACGTATTGAATCCACAATAACTTGAATTTGAAGAAGGGCTTAGTTAAGCTAAGATGAATTATGACTGTATTTGATGTTGCCTTTTTAGTTATGTACTTGCATGTATACAATGTCAAGTACACACCAATGTCAGGTTACAGTGGGTCAGTAAACACAAGACTAT
Organism: Platanthera guangdongensis; assembly: GCA_039583875.1. Classification (NCBI taxonomy): domain Eukaryota; kingdom Viridiplantae; phylum Streptophyta; class Magnoliopsida; order Asparagales; family Orchidaceae; genus Platanthera; species Platanthera guangdongensis. Next base: position 72,427,581 of record CM077158.1, on the reverse strand, counting down.
ACAATGTAATTCCTCATTATGTAAGTCAAAGTGTTGATTCACGTGTAATCTCTTTATTGGGGTGTACTTCTATCCCAAGTACAAGATAAAGCTCAAGGATGGTCAAGAGTTAGACCCAGGAAAAACAGGAATTTTACCTAAGTAAAATTCGACGAGTATGATTAAGCATACACGTCGAATTCGTCGAGTATCATCATTGATACACGCCGAATTCTTCGAGTATACTGACCAATGCCCGTCGAATTTGTCGTATATACTTAGAATAAATTCATTGGAGTAGTGAAAAATCTGTCAAGTAATATTCGTCGAGTATCATTGTGCATACTCGTCGAATTCGTCGAATGTATCTAACGATACTCGCCGAATTCGTCAAATATGCTAAGTGATACATGCCGAATTCGTCGAGTGAAGTCGCCACTATTTCTCTAGATTTTTCCAAGTCTAATTCGTCGGATATAGGCATTGAGTGCGTCGAGTCTGTTGACCGATACTCGACGAATTCGTCAAGTATGTCTGGTGATACTCAACGAATTTGTCGAGTATAACTGCTCGTCATGGCGTTGAGTGACCAGTCGGCCTGGGATGATTTGGTAAGTCATATTCGTCGTATATCAAGATGCATTCGGCGAGTATCAATATGATACTTGATGATACTCGACGAATTTGATTTAGGTCATTTTTTGCGAAATTTTCAAAAACCAGTTCATGAGTTCAATCGACCATGCACAGTAACTTTTAGGGTTCCGTTTTTGGAATTCCTTTATAGCCTTTGCTTTGATTCTCTCTATATATATGTTAGGATGGATTTCGAAAAAGAATCTTACAAATCTTGCGAATTGTTATTTCAAAATCACACGGCTTTCCAAAAATCGCAACCGACGGCTCGACATTTCGGATTTCACGTTTCTTCTCGTTCGGCCGCCGACGAAGTGCAAGATTCATCTTCTTCGACTTTCACGACTAGATTGCTTCTTCTCTCAAGATCTATACTCATCTAGATCTAGTCGTTCGAAGATTGAAGGTTGAAGATTCAAAATCTTCAAAGGCTTCCACTTTCCGAGTTCTTCAAATCTCAAGATCTACTATTTCAAAGAACGTCGGAGCGAAGACTTGTGACAGTTATTGTTGTATTGTAATAATCATTTATTATTGTAGGAGATTGTTTCTCCGAGTATGTAGATCTGTTTGTGTATCGAGTTTGTAGATATGTTTGTGAATCGAGTTTGTAGATCCATTTGTGGATCGAGTTTGTAGATACGATTGTGGTTCGAGTTTGTAGATACATGTGTGGATCGAGTTGTAAGAGAGTTTGTTCTCCGAGGTTTATGAGCGTTGCTCCGAGTTGTAAGATTGTTAATAATCTGAGAAAAGTGAAGTAGCTGAATCTAACTATTCGTGGTAGATAAGCAAGACGGGACAGTGGCGTACCCAATACGAGAAACCACAATAGATTTCTATGTTTATGTGCTTGCTTATTTTTGAGTAATTTTTTAATCCACGAAAAAACACAAACATCACCTATTCACCCCATTTAGGTTACTTAGGTAGACGTTAGATACTTTCAATTGGTATCAGAGGGGCGTTTTGTTCGACAAGGCTAACACCTTGAACATGATCCCTGATCTAGCGTTTAGAGATTCCGCATATTCACCATGGACAAAAGCAAGGACATGTCATCCATGAAGCGGCCTGTATGCACTAAAGAGAAATTTCCCATGTGGAAAGAAAGAGTCAGGTTTTTCATGGAAGCTGTTGATCCTAGAATTTTTCAGATAGTGGAAGGACCACATATTCCTACATAACCATCAGCTCTGAACCCAGCCATTTAGATTCCCAAGAAGATGATGGATTTAACAAAGGATGAAATTGCTTTGGTATCCTTGGATAATAAAGTGAAGAACATAATCACAAGCACAGTAGATGACTCTATGCTCCAAAACTTATTCCACTGCAAGTATGCTGCAATTAGGAGGCCTCCACCTCAAAGAATGCTATCCCTGTTAGACCTCATTTCCAAAAAGTAAAGCAGGAGTATAAAATGAGGTACAAAAGGTCTGACTGTTGGTTCTGCGACAAAATTAGTCATTTTACCGCAAATTGTTGGTACAATCCTGCTAATTATGTAACCCCACGAGTTAGCAATGCGAGAACGAGTACTCGCAAGGTTAATATTCCTAGTGGTGTTAAGTTGACCAGGAACCAAGGACACAAAATACGTTTGGGTTCCTAAGGTAAATTGAATTATTTCTGCAGGTATGTCCAAAGGCCACCAAAAATCTGATCTGGTATTTAGACAATGGATGCTCTCGGCATATGACCGAAACAAGAAGCCTATTACTTGAGTATACCCTAGTCGAAGACGGACCAAAAGTGATATTTGGAGGGTCAGACAGGGGAACAACAAAAGGTTATGGTATGATTTCCAACGGCGTAGTTTCTTTCACAGACGTAGCTTATGTTGAAGGATTTTGTGCGAATAGAAAAAGAGAAATCAAAAATTGGACAATAACAGAGTTTTTATTTCCAAAAATCGTATATATTACAAAGATATGAACTCTCTTTTATAGAATGGAGGAGAAGAGAGAGATTACAAATAAGAACTGTGAGACTAAATACATTTACGGTGATTAGTGACTAGACAAAATCAGACCGCACAGGTCGCACGGCTAGATTAGAAGGCTAACCGCCCGACCATAATAACAAGCTGCCAGAGGCTAGGAGTGTAAGACCCACTTTTTTTCTTTTTAAAACATCGGGGTCTTAGGCCCAGAACAGCCGTTTTGCGGTCACTCCTTCACGTCCTGAAGGGTCATCACCACAAAGCGCTGATTCTGCCGGCCAATTCGATCACAGAAAAGTAGCAAAATAAAGTAAACGCAAACTAGCAGACCACAGAAGATCACATATCATATAGATAATCTCCACGAAGGGAGTGTCCACAGAATAATATATCAGAGTACTAAAATTTGGGCTTATGCCCGGTACATCATATCCTCACTACAAATCACTCATGCGGAAGCAAAAACAGAACATCTACTCAAGGTCGAGACTCACAGTCCCGGCTGTATGAACTCCGGAGCTAGACTGCCCCATCTCCAAGCGCACCGGTCTCTGGGGATGCTCCCCCGTGCTGGGCTCCACGATTCCCTAAAATGATGCGGTTCAAAAACCGTTAGTCTAAAATACTAAGCCCTATCACCCCCCACCCCTTCCCCCATGGCTCCTAGGCACCGAGCGGAGAGGAAGAAAGGGGAGGACTTGAAGGTGGAGAATAATCAAAAATAGATGGCAGCGGACCTATACTAGCAATTCTACAATAGATATTGACAATAAGATGAAATATGAAAAATAACCTTCACTTATGTGAGAACACATAAGCGAAGGGGTCTTCTGCAAGGCTCCCATCGTATAAAAAGTCCCATACCAATTTATACGTTGGGGTGTCGGTTATCAAATAATAATAATATATATATATACATATCAAAATTAACCTTAATTTATAAACTTGCCCACACAAGCTTATAGACCAAGGGGTCGTTTTGCAAGTCCTAATGCATAAGCGTCCCATTCCACTTATATATTAGGTGTCAGGGGTTAAATGAATCGGTTATGCTATGACATGCAAGTGGGTATGATGGAACATGCAAGTGTAACACACACACCTGACTCTGTGCACATAGACCTTTAGTTCCCCCTTTCTGGAGCCGTAACCTCACAGGATACCTCCGTAGTGGCAGACGGAAGCGGTGGGTTGGGCCTCGCCCACCTCTAAACCAGTAAAGCACTACAGGTCAGACCTATCGTACGCCTCAATGCTGGTGCACAAAGCGGAGCTACTGCGTACTCTTGCCGGCTGGCGCACCAAACTTCTATTGGCGAAGTGCTAGCCACACTTGCCGAGTCAGCGTATTGGCGTCGGTGCATCGACCATCTAATACCGATGACCTACCACCTTAATTTTCTTTCCTTTTATGCACATGCAAATTTAACGTATCCAAAAACCGAGCTGAAGCTCCCCGGACTAAAATGTACGTCTCAAACAATCGAGCCGAAACTCCCCGGACCAAAACGTCTGTCTCTTAACTATCCAAGACGAAGCTCCCAACTATCTTCCTATGCTATCTGTGTTCGTGAAATGTGCAACCTTAATTACTAAGTTACGCTTTTCAGCATGTTAATATAATTTACGTTAACCCAGGACGACCCATGGTATTCCCTGTGAAGGGCTCTCAAGGGGCACTAGGAACTATGATGAGATTACGCCCATCATTCTCTTTCGCAAGGTACTTATTATTATTATTAGTTGATTCCCTTACCCATTACCTTCTCATATTACAACAGGCTAATCCTAGGGTGATTTGACTCTACCTCAACTCGGGGAAGACGATCTTTCGTCGAACCCGAGCGCCTCTAAACTCTAGCCAAACCAATTTCTCACCACTCTTCCTATCCTTCTATGGTGAACTCATCCACATCTATCCAAAATTACTAACTCCTACACCATGTCCCATTGTATATTATTGCAATTTACCCATCTTGCCAAATGCAGACCATCCTAGGCTATATGTCGGACCGAACAGGAGATAATCCAAATACTCATCCAAATGGCCTACCTTATTTACTGGAGACTTATCATGACACAAATAGACTAAATCCAGGAAATTATAATTTTCCTAATTTATCTGGCATTTAATTAATTTCCTTAAAGCTTCCAAAGACTACCAGTTTGAACATGAACTACCCTAAGTACTCATGCAAGATGCCTAACAAAATTATGATAAATATTAAGTTATCTCAATATGGTAAATCCAAAGTATCACAAATTTTATATCATCAAAAGGGCACTAAAACTATTTTAGCAATATTTACTATCTTCCGTTGTTTATGAATCAAGTACAGAAAATATCCATCAAAAATTATAAATTAATTAAACTACGCAGATACAACCTTAAAAGTAGCATTGACCAAGTTTCATAATTTTTCAGCAAGTATTAATCTCTGAATAAATTAATGATCAAAAATCTCCATATTATGAACTTGTAAAAAAAGTACTGTAATCAACCATCTAAAAATTATCAATAAATTCCTACAGGCATATTTTGGCCTGAAATCATCAGTACCTAAGTCTCATGATTTTTCAACAGATATATCATCTATAAATCATTTTATACCACCAAAGCCCCTTTTTCAAACTAGTGAAGGAAGTACTAAATATCTTCAATTAAAAATTGTAATAAAATTCAGGGATATTCACTTAGACCTAGATCATCTACTAACCAAGTTTCATCAGTTTCAAATGAACAGAATAATCAAATTAATTAAAACACCATTTTGGGTCTATTGATATTTAACAAATAAAGTACTAGAAACATAATCCATAAAATTCTAATAAAATTACTAGGGGTTCTAGATGGCCTAAAACGTAGTCTACCCAAGTTTCACAACCTTTAAATAAGATTTAGTGGCTGGATTTACAAAATTATGCTTCTACACTAAAACTAGGGTTAGGGTTTTGATGTGTCTACCTTCCTCCAAGTCCTCTAAGGTTCCTTCCAGAGAACATAGGTTACACTACCTTTAATTCTACTGAGGGTTCAAGGTCATACAAAGACATTAGCCCCCATATCCTTCACAACCCCAAAAGTCCTTCCTTAGGGTTTGAGGTTGAACCCTAGGGTAAATCAAGCCTAAATCACCCCATTTTCCTTAAGAGGGTGACATTGGCCATACTAAGTCAGTGTCCAAAACCTCAGCCTCTGTTGAGGGGAGGTGGCCACCCTAAGCCCATGGTGCACTTTTAATCAAAAGCACCTCCTTAAGGCCAAACTAGGGTTTGATGATTCCCTAACCAAAATCCATCCAAATGAGTTGAAATTTTGTACAGACTTAGGTATTGATGCCAGTGACCACTCACCAAAATTTGGGAGGGTTTGGAGGTCATTATAATACTTAATTAAAATACCATAGCATTATTAAATAAAAGCAAAAACTTTAGGCAAATTGTCTCCAAAAAGTCCCAATTTTGGACAGACCCTAGGTATAGTTAAGACTGATCACCTGTCCAAATTTCAGCCCATTTGGACAAGGGATGAAGGGTGGGCATCCATTTGAATCTCAGGACAGCCTGAATCTTGGCGCAATCCAAGGGCAGCCGGGGCGTCTTCCTCCTTGAGCCGACGACCATGATGTCCCCGTCCTGGGCCGCCTTGCGGGCTGATTTCCCGGCCACCCGTCCACTTCCTCGGCCGGCCACCGCCACCACTGCCTTCGTGGATGTGGTGGCTACCCTCAGCCCGCGGCACGGCCGCCGGAGGGGTCGTTTCCGACGATCCCGATAAGAAGAATTTCCTTGGAAAAACTAGGAAATCGAAACATGGATCGGGCTCAATTAAGCACGAACCTTGAACCTAATTAGCCCTAAGATCTACCCATGAAGTAAGGAGAGGGGGAGGACTTTTTTGGCGGCCTGAATGCGGGAGGAACGGCGGGATGCCATGGTCGACGGCTGCGGCGTTCGGCTTCTGCAACAACACGGTGGGACGGCTTGTTCCTTCCAGTTAAGAGTTCGAAAATGCTCCCCTCTGCCCACTGATGATGTTTAAATGGTCAATTGGGGAGGGGGGGGGGTGGTTCTTCAATGCCCATCAAACACCATTAAAGGTGTGGCTCGGGTTGAGTGGGGGGGGGGGGGGGGGGGGGGCTGAACCTACCTCTTGGTGGCCGGGAAACGGCTGGAATCTACTCCTATTCCCTAGAGGAGTTGATTGCAGCCATAAAGTATGGCGGTTGACCTCCTTTGGATGGTTCCCACCCATCCCTTCCTCTCCCCCAATTCTCTCTCTCCACCATTTTCATGAAAAGAAGCTCCTTTCTCTCTCCTAGTCACCCATGTTGACTGCTCAACTCCATAGGATATGTGCAACCCACTTAATCATAATAATTATGAAAAGTGAGGTTAGCCTAAGGGAAAAATGGCTTGAGCTAGCCCATTTGGGCTAGGTTTGACTTGGCCTAGGCTAGGGTTGACTTGGGTCAATTTGATCATTTGGGTTGACCCCAAGGGGTCCTTGGTGACTCATTGGCCTCCCATAAGGTCTATGTAGGGTTGGGTAGGGTTAACTTGGCACCTTGGAGGTCACTTGACCCTTGGTAAGGACACTTTGACCACTTTAGGGCTAGAGTTGACTTAGGTCAACATGACCATTAGGGTTGACCCCAAGGGGTCCTTGGTGACTCATTGGTCTCCCCTAAGGTCTAGGAAGGGTTATGTAGGATTACCGTACACTTCGGAGGTCACCTACCCTTAGTAAGGGCACTTTGACCAGATTAGGGTCTTGAGTTGACTTGGGTCAACTTGACCACTAGGTTTGACTCCAATGGGTCCCTAGTGACCCATTGACCTCACTTTAGGTTTAGGAAGCCCTGAGTAAGGTTGGTTGGGCACATTAGAGGTCAACTGCCCTTGATTAGGGCACCTTGCCCTATTTAGGCCTATGGTGGTCCTAGGTCAAATTGGCCACTTGGGGTTGACCCCCATGGACCCTTAAAGCTCTAGTGGACCCTCTAATGGGTTAGTGATGTTGTGGTGGGGTCATGGAGTCATGGTGAAGCCCTAAGGTCAAACCCTAGGTTTGGTGATGAGGTTGTGCCATAGGCAGACCATGGTGATCCTCACCTTGGCCTTCTATCTCTTGGCCCATTTCTGGCTTCCTAGGATTTTGTCATGACCTAGTCATGACCAAAACAACTCTTAAGGGTCTAGTTGGAAATGGGATGTTACAAATCCCAATAAACAAAATAAAGATTTCGTCCCCGAAATCAAGGTTAAGCTCACGGGAATTTCTACCGAAGAAAAGAAACTTGTACGTCCCATCACGACGCCATGTTTGCTAAATTAGGTTTAAAGGGAAACCTAAATTTATGACCAATTCGCCTAATTGGCAAACCAAGATCCCAATAAACAAAAGATTAGCCTCTACTCTTCCGGGAGTAGCCTTACTAGTTTAAAGCAGGAAAATAAATTAAACATCTTGAGTAGTTGTGAGGTATACCTGACTGAACAGCTCTGGGTACTTTTGTCACATCAGATCCTGCGGTTCCCAGGTATGCTCCTCCTGGCCGTGGTTCCTCCACAGAACCTTGACTAACGAAACCTTCTTGCGACGCAAGATCCGTACTCCTCTGTCGTCGATCCAAACCGGCTCTAAGCGAACTGACCGGTCTGAAGCTACCGGTCCATCTGTGGTTGAAATCTGCTGCTCCCGGCGTAGTAGAGCCCTCCTGAGCGAGGAAATATGGAACACATCATGCAAGGCTTCCAGCTCTGGTGGCAACTCCAGCCTGTAAGCTAGGGGTCCGATCCGCTCCAGGATCCTATAAGGGCCCATATACCTAGGGCTGAGCTTCTTCTTCCGACCACGCACCCGCGAAACTCCATGTATGGGCCGGATCTTCAGAAACACTCGGTCCCCCACCTAAAACTCCACCTGATGATGCCAGGCGTCATAGTACTTAGCCTGTCTGCTCTGCGCCTCTAACATCCTGTCTCTGATCAGCCTCACCTGAGCTTCGGTGTCTTCAACAAAATCCGATCCCAACACCTTCGGTTCATCGTCCTGAATCCTAGAAAGCGGGGTCCTGCATTTCCTTCCATATAAGGCTTCGTAAGGAGCCATCCTGATGCTGGACTGGTAGCTGTTGTTATAGGAGAACTCGACCATGGGTAAGAGCTTCTCCCACGGTTCCCCGCGGTCCAAAATGCATAGCCTCAAAAGATCTTCCAGCGTCCAATTGGTGCGTTCCGTCTGCCCATCCGTTTGGGGATGGAATGCGGTGCTGAAGGACAATCATGTGCCTAAGTAAGCCTGCACGGATCTCCACTCCCTGGAAGTGAACCGGCCATCCCGATCTGACACGATCGTCTTGGGCACCCCGTGATATCGAACAAACTGCTCCACAAATCTCTGCACTAATACTCCCACAGAGTCGTCCTTCCTGATCGGAATGAATCTGGCCACCTTCGTCAACCGATTGACGATGACCCAAATCGAGTCGTTTCCCGTCCGTGATCGGGGAAGTCCATGAATAAAGTCCATCGCGATGTCTTCAAACTTCCACTCTGGTACCGGGAGTGGTTGCAACAATCCTGCGGGGTTTTTGCACTCCGCCTTCACTAGCTGGCACGCTTCGTAGTGGGTCATAAACTGAGTGATATCCTTCTTCATGCCTGGCCAGTACATAGTCTTCTTCAAGTCCGCAGTCATCTTCGTGATCCTCGGGTGCACCGAGTATCTGCTGTGGTGGGCCTCCACCATGATATCTTCCCGGACCTGGCCTCATTCCGGTATATAAGTCCGACCTCTAAAGCATACCACGCCGTCCCTCATCATGTAATCCCCTGCTGCACCGTTCTCCAAGGCCCAGAATATCGACTCCAATTTGGCATCTCGTCTCTGCCCATCTCTGACTCGGTCCCGGATATCATCTGTAGCACTCATCGCAGCTAAATACTCCATATAAAGCTCGGGGTCCTCGGACGACACCAGTGTGATGTGCATACCAGTGTGATGTGCATATCCTCCAATCTCCTCACCAGCTCCATAGACATAACCTGGGGCCCGGCTTTGGAAGTGGCAGCTCTCCGACTCAACGCGTCGGCCACCACATTTTCCTTCCCTGGATGGTAGTGCATCTCATAATGGTAATCCGCTAAGAACTCCACCCAGCGCCTCTGCCTGATGTTCAGTTCCTTCTGCGTGTCCACGTATTTCAGGTTCTTGTAGTCGGAGTAGATGTCACAGTGGACTCCATAGAGATAGTGGCGCCAGACCTTCAAAGCAAAAACGACCGCCCCATCTCAAGGTCGTACACCGGGTAGTTCTGTTTGTGCTTCTTCAGCTGGAGAGACGCATACGCAATCACATGACCCTTCTGCATCAGTACAACTCCCATACTCTGGTAGGAAGCGTCGGTGTAGCCTGAAATCCTTCTCTCCCCGAGGGGAGAGCAAGTATGGGAGCCGAGGTGAGTTGATCCTTCAGCTCCTGGAAAGCCGTCTGGCACTGCGGGGTCCACACGAAAGGTACCTCCTTCTTCGTCAAAGATGTGAGTGGGAGGGCGATTCGAGAGAATCCCTCCACGAACTTCCAGTAATAACCGGCAAGTCCTAGGAAACTTCGTACGTCGGTGGCTGCCTTCAACTGCGGCCAATCCCGAACTGCCTGAATCTATGCCGGATCCACTGCCAACCCGTCTCCACTGATAATATGGCCTAAGAAGCCCACCTCCTTCAACCAGAACTGACATTTGCTAAACTTTACATATAAAAGATTCTCCCGCAGTCTCTGTAGGGTCAGTGCCATATGGCGAGTGTGCTCCTCCTTCGTTCTCGAGTAGATGAGGATGTCATCGATAAACACAATGACGAACAAATATAGATACTCCTTGAAAACCTGGTTCATGAGGGTCATGAACGTCGATGGTGCATTCGTGAGCCCGAAGGGCATCACCGTAAACTCAAACAATCCATATCAGCTACTAAAAGCAGTCTTCTGAATATCCTCCTCTCGAATCCGAAGCTGGTAGTAGCCCGACCTCAAATCTAATTTTGAAAAGAACTGCGCCCCCTGCAGCTGGTCGAACAGCTCGTCTATCCTTAGCAGTGGATAGGTATTCCGGATCGTCAGCCGATTTAGTGCTCGGTAGTCGATGTACAACCTGAGTGTCCCGTCTTTCTTTTTGATGAACAATACCGGATCTCCCCATGGTGAAGAGCTTGGTCGGGCAAATCCGGCTTCCACTAGCTCCTGAAGCTGGCTTCGAAACTCTGTCAATTCCCTTGGGGCCATCCGGTAAGGAGCCTTATATGTCGGCTTGGCCCCCGGCACCAGCAGTATCTGGAAATCCTGTTCCCTGTGCGGGGGTAATCCTGGTAATTTTTCTGGGAAGACGTCCGCAAAATCCCGCACCACCGGGATATCCGATATAGAATCCGTGGCCTTCGCCATTTCAAACAGCACCTCGTAGACCTCCTCCCCCTGTAAATAGTCCTTAACGGCCTGTACTGAAGATAAGGGTATACGAGAGGCAGGTCTTATACCTTCGATGATTATGACAGAGAACCCGTGCCTCACGGTGATCCTCTTTGCTTGACAATCAATCTGGGTATGGTTCCAGTATAACCAAGTCATGCCCAGGATCAGCTCGAAGACTGGCATCCTTGGATCGTTGCCGATACTTCTAATGACTTTCCTCCAATCTCCGCCTCCATGTTGCAGTGGGCAGAGGTGAGTATCTCCGATCCGTTGGGTAGACGCACCCTCCTCATCAGGCCTGTGAACCGCTCCACTCCTTCCAGCCCTTCCAGAAAGGCCTCCGACACAAACGAGTGTGAGGCACCCGTGTCGAACAGAGTGTAGGCGGGCTTGCCGCTAATGAAGACTATACCTGGGACGGTTAAATGTCTTAGTATTTTATAACAAGTTTTCTTTCCTATTTATTCTACTTAGGGCAGTTCTACTTGTTGGGCAATTGAGAAAGGGAACTCTATTTAAACAATTTAAATATCTTGGCGTACCTGCTATGACCTGCTCTGGGTTCCGAGGCTGCGTCAGGTCCAAAGCATACACCTGCTCCCTTTCTTGCCTACGATCCCCTCCCTGGTAACCATGTCCTCGGCCGCGTCCTCAGCCTCCGAAATGCTGAGCAGGTGGGCCACCCTGTGGTGCTGGAGGTGGTGCCCCCCTCATGGGGCAGTTTCTCCGGAGGTGTCCAACCTGATGACAATGGAAGCACTCAAGTGGGGGATACGCCATACCCCCGGGTCTCGGCATCTCCTGCATCCGAAGAGGTTGAGGGGCCAATATCACCTGCTCCCTCGGCTCCTGCCTCACTTCCTGACGAGGCTGGTCCTCTGTCCTTCTCACATCTGGTATAACACCTCGCTGCTGATCATTCCTGACTCTCCGGCCCTGATCCTCCGCTTGCCGCTTCCGACCCTGAGTGGTGTGCCAATCAGCCTCAATCCTCCTTGCCATCTCCAAAATCCGGGAGATAGGCCCGTCAGATACAAACAACAAGGCCTCCCTCAACTCCTCTTTCAGACCCTTATAGAACCTCTTGATGTATCCTGCTTCGTTCAGCTGGTAAGAACCTGCATATTGAGCCAAATGGTTGAACTCCCGATGGTACTCCACCACTGTCCTGGTGCCTTGCTTCAGCTGCAAGAACCGCTCCTCCAACTCATCCCTGGCCGACTGCGGAACAAAATGCTCCAGCAGCGTGGCCCTGAACTCTTCCCAGGTAATTTCCGCAACCTCCCTATCGGCAAACGTCTTGTCCAACAGCGTCTTCCACCACCTCTTGACATGGGACTCCAGGCAAGATACCACCAAAGCCACCCTCTCCTCCCAAGGGCACCATATCCCGGTCAGCATTTCGTACATAATATCCAGCCACTCTTCCAACCGAACTGCCGACTCTGTCCCCAAGTAGGACGGGGGAGAAAGTCCTCGGAAGATGCTCAACCAGTTGGCCCCCGGGTTCGGCTCCGGAGCCGGAACCTGTTGGGCCCTAAAAGCTTCCAAAATGGCTGTCAGAGTTTGTCCCATCTCTGACTGTAGGAATGGAGTGGGGACCGAGGGAGGTGGCACAATGTCCGGAGTCTGCTGAGCTCCATCTTGTGGGGTGGGCTGAGCTGGGGGCTGCAAAACGAACTACATTAGTAGGTAATCGACTCAATACTTAATAAGAAGTGGACAATTTACATGTGATCCCTCATATGGGCACACCACTGCTTTCGCTGCTTAGTTTGTCCCCAAACTAAACTCGCGCGGGGGTGACCCAGAGGTTGTGGACTGTTACTTTTCGATCGAGGTCTGCTCTGATACCACTTGTAAGACCCCCATTTTTTTATTTTTAAAACACCGGGGTCTTAGGCCCAGAACCGCCGTTTTGCGGTGACTCCTTCACGTCCTGAAGGGTCATCACCACAAAGTGCCGATTCTGCCGGCCAATTCGATCACAAAAAAGTAGCAAAATAAAGTAAACTCAAACTAGCAGTCCACAGAAGATCACATATCATATAGATAATCTACATGAAGGGAGTGTCCACAGAATAATATATCAGAGTACTAAAATACGGGCTTATGCCCGACACATCATATCCTCACTACAAATCACTCATGCGGAAGCAAAAACAGAACATCTACTCAAGGTCGAGACTCACGGTCCCGTCTGTATGAACTCCGGAGCTAGACTGCCCCATCTCCAAGCGCACCGGTCTCTAGGGCTGCTCCCCCGTGCTGGGCTCCACGATTCCCTAAAATGATACGGTTCGAAAACCGTTAGTCTAAAAGACTAAGCCCTATCATCCCCCACCCCTTCCCCCATATCTCCTAGGCACCGAGCGGAGAGGAAGAAAGAGGAGGACTTGAAGGTGGAGAATAATCAAAAACAGATGGTAGCGGACCTATACTAGCAATTCTACAATAGATATTGACAATAAGATGAAATATGAAAAGTAACCTTCACTTATATGAGAACACATAAGCCAAGGGGTCTTCTGCAAGGCTCCCATCGTATAAAATGTCCCATACCAATTTATACATTGAGGTGTCCGTTATCAAATAACAATATATATACATATCAAAATTAACCTTAATTTATAAACTTGCCCGCACAAGCTTATAGACCAAGGGATCGTTTTGCAAGTCCTAATGCATAAGCGTCCCATTCCACTTATACATTAGGTGTCAGGGGTTAAATGAATCGGTTATGCTATGACATGCAAGTGGGTATGATGGAACATGCAAGTGCAACACACACACCCGACTCTATGCACACAGACCTTTAGTTCCCCCTTTCTGGAGCCGTAACCTCCCAGGATACCTCCGTAGTGGCAAACGGAAGCGGTGGGTTGGGCCTCGCACACCTCTAAACCAGTAAAGCACTACTGGTCAGACCTATCGTACGCCTCAACGTTAGTGCACAAAGCGGAGCTCCTGCGTACTCTTGCCGGCTGGCGCACCAGACTTCTGTTGGCGAAGTGCTAGCCACACTTGCCGAGTCAGCGTATTGGCGTCAGTGCATCGACCTCCAATACTGAAGACCCACCACCTTAATTTTCTTTCCTTTTATGCACATGCAAATTTAACGTATCCAAAAACCGAGCCGAAGCTCCCCGGACTAAAATGTCTGTCTCAAACAATTGAGCTGAAACTCCCCGGACCAAAACGTCTGTCTCTTAACTATCCAAGTCGAAGCTCCCAACTATCTTCCTGTGCTATCTGTGTTCGTGAAATGTGCAACCATAATTACTAAGTTACTCTTTTCAACTTGTTAATATAGTTTACGTTAACCCAGGACTGCCCCCGGTATTCCCTGTGAAGGGCTCTCAAGGGGCACTAGGAACTATGATGGGATTACGCCCATCGTTCCCTTTCGCAAGGTACTTATTATTATTGGTTGATTCCCTTACCCATTACCTTCTCATATTACAATAGGTTAATCCTAGGGTGATTTGACTCTACCTCACCTCGGGGAAGACGATCTTTCGTCGAACCCGAGCGCCTCTAAACTCTAGCCAAACCAATTTCTCACCACTCTTCCTATCCTTCTATGGTGAACTCATCCACATATATCCAAAATGACTAATTCCTACACCATTTCCCATTGTATCTTATTGTAATTTACCCATCTTGCCAAATGCAGACCATCTTAGGCTATATGTCGGACCGGACATGAGATAATACAAATACTCATCCAAATGGCCTACCTTATTTACTGGAGACTTATCATGACACAAATAGACTAAATCCAGGAAATTATAATTTTCCTAATTTATCTGGCATTTAATTAATTTTCTTAAAGCTTCCAAAGGCTACCAGTTTGAACATGAACTACCATAAGTACTCATGCAAGATGCCTAACAAAATTATGATAAATATTAGGTTATCTCAATATGGTAAATCCAAAGTATCACAAATTTTCTATCATTAAAAGGACACTAAAACTATTTTAGCAATATTTACTATCTTCCGTTGTTTATGAATCAAGTACAACAAATATCCATCCAAAATTATAAATTAATTAAACTATGCAGACACAACCTTAAAAGTAGCATTGACCAAGTTTCATAATTTTTCAGCAAGTATTAATCTCTGAATAAATTAATGATCAAAAATCTCCATATTATGGACTTGTAAAGAAAGTACTGTAATCAACCCTCTAAAAATTATGAATAAATTCCTACAGGCATATGTTGTCCTGAAATCATCAGTACCTAAGTCTCATGATTTGTCAACAGATATATCATCTATAAATCATTTTATACCACCAAAGCCCATTTTTGAAACTAGTGAAGGAAGTACTAAATTATCACAACCCGCATTTTCTCCAAAAATTTAGAAGTATCAGAGTAGGAGAAAACACGCGTTGTGATGCCACGTCGGGCAGGGGATAACTGCCGACGCTCAGGCAACCACCAACTACTAAGACTATAAATAAATAAAACACAAGCTTTAATGATGTGAAAATCAATTGTATTTTAAAGGCCGTATCCCTCGGCTCAGTGGATCAGCTAGTCCACAATTAAAAACTATACTTATACGCAGTGGAAATGAATTTAGTTACATTTGATATCCTAAAAGAGAGCATAAGTGTCCCCATGAGACAACTTATACTATGCATACCCTACATTTGTGTTACACTATATATACGAAAATAATCTTTTACGTCGTTTGGAAAGTAGTGTTGAGTTTTATAAAACATGCTGATCATGAGATATACATATAATAGTGCTTTTAGATTTTAAAAGTAACTAGCAACCTAGCATAAATCTTCCCAAGAGCAAGTTGAATAAACTCCAAAACAGGAAATCTAGCAGTATAAGCAAAGTACAAAGCATCTAAAAGAGAAACCACCAGTGTAAGACCCCCCCTTTTTTTCAACACCGGGGTCTTAGGCCCAGAACCGCCGTTTTGCGGTGACTCCTTCACGACCTGAAGGGTCATCACCACAAAGCGCCGATTCTGCCGGCCAATTCGACCGCAGAAAAGTAGCATAATGAAGTAAATGTAAACTATCAGTCCACAAAAAATCACATATCATAGTAAATATATCTCCACGAAGGGAGTGTCCACAGAAGAATACATTAGAGTAGCAAAGTAAGGGCTTATGCCCGGTACATCATATCCTCACTACAAAATCACTCAAGCGGAAGCAAAAGCAGAAAAACTACTCAAGGTCGAGACTCACGGTCCCGGCTGTATGAACTCCGGAGCTAGACTGCCCCACCTCCAAGCGCACCGGTCTCTGGGGCTGCTCCTCCATGCTGGACTCCACGATCCCCTAAATGATGCGGTTCGAAAACCGTTAGTCTAAAAGACTAAGTCCTATCACCCCCCACCCCTTCCCCCACGGCTCCTAGGCACCGAGCGGAGAGGAAGAAAGGGGAGGACTTGAAGGTGGAGAATATCAAAAACAGATGGCAGCGGACCTATACTAACAAATCTAAAACAGGTATAGACAATAAGCTGAAATATGAAAAGTAACCTTCACTTATGTGAGAACACATAAGCCAAGGGGTCTTTTGCAAGGATCCCATCGTATAAAAAGTCTCATACCAATTTATACGTTGGGGTGTCAGTTATCAAACAGCAGTAAATGTATTTATATATCAAAATTGACCTTAATTTATAAACTTGCCCACACAAGCTTATAGACCAAGGGGTCGTTTTGCAGGTCCTAATGTATAAGCGTCCCATTCCACTTATACATTATTTGTCAGGGGTTACATGAATCGATTATGCTATGACATACAAGTGGGTATGATGGATCATGCAAGTGCAACGCACACACCCGACTCTGTGCACACAGACCTTTAGTTCCCCCTTTCTGGAGCCGTAACCTCCCAGGATACCTCCGTAGTGGCAGACGGAAGCGGTGGGTTGGGCCTCGCCCACCTCTAAACCAGTAAAGCACTACCGGTCAGACCTATCGTACGCCTCAATGCTTGGTGCACGAAGCGGACTCCTGCGTACTCTTGCCGGCTGGCGCACCGGACTTCTGTTGGCGAAGTGCTAACCACACTTGCCGAGTCAATGTATTGGCGTCGGTGCATCGACCCTCCAATACCGAAGACCCACCACCTTAATTTCCTTTCCTTTTATGCACATGCAAATTTAGCGTAATCAAAAACCGAGCCGAAGCTCCCCGGACCAACACGTCCGTCTCAAACAATCGAGCCGAAGCTCCCCGGACCCAAAGTCCGTCTTTTAACCATCCGAGCCGAAGCTCCCAGCTAACTTCCGGTGCTATCAGTGTTTGTGAAAGGTGCAACTCTAATTACTAAGTTACTCTTTTCAGCTTGTTAAAACAGTTTACGTTAACCCAGGACTGCCCCCGGTATTCCCTGTGAAGGGCTCTCAAGGGGCACTAGGAACTATGTTGGGATTACGCCCAGCGTTCCCTTTCACAAGGTACTTATTTTTGTTATTGGTTGATTCCCTTACCCATTACTTCCTCATGTTACGATAGGCTAATCCTAAGGTGATTTGACTCCACTCACCTCGGGGAGGACGATCTTTCGTCGGACCCGAGCACCTCTAAATCCTAGACAAAACAACACCTACTCACTTATCTTCCAAAGATGCACCTAATTCTATTTATCCTTCCAGCATACCAACATGACCCATCACATGTGCTCTAGTTCATATCCCAAATGATTTCCTGCAGTTTTGCTAAATGCAGAGCACTTCAGCTATATGACCCGTAAAAAGGGAAGTATGCCATCTGATCATCCAATGCTCATATAATAATTATTAGAGGTCTATATTGGCATATGTAGACTGAATCCACAATTTCCTAATTTTTATAATTTAAACGCTAATTTATTTATTTATTTTAAAAGCAAAAAGTTCCAAGGTTGAACAGGAAGTACAAGATTTATGCAAGATAAAGCTCCACTAAAATTAAGATAAATGCAAGATGGGTAATCATCTAAAAATCCAGAATCTCCAAATTTTCCAGCAAGATTTTAGCCCTTAAAGTTTATTTCCAATTTATTCCAAAATAAATCATTAAAAGGGGATGCACAATAAAAATACTTCCAAAAATTCAGAGAAAATTCCAGGATGATTGTAAGGGCACAAAAAACCTCTAAGTAAACTTTCATAAATGGTTTGAAAGAATTATTCCCTAAACTAATTAATTATCCTATTCTCAAAAATATGGTCTTGTAAAGAAAGTTCTGAAAACAGACCTCTAAAAATTATAAATAAATTTCTACAAGTACTTTTTGGCCTAAAACATCAAAACCTAAGCCTCATGATTTTTCAACAGATATATCATCAATAATGAATTTTCTTTACCAAAGCCCCTTACTGAAATTAATGAAGGAAGTACCAAATAAAATTAATTAAGAATTGTGATAAAAATTCAGAGATGTTCAACTAGCCCTGGACTAATCTCTGACCAAGTTTCATCATATTTTGAAGCACATAATATCCATAAGAAAATCAAAAATCATTTTGGGCCTTTTGGTAATTAACAAATGAAGTACCAAAAATATAATCCGTAAAATTCTACAAAAATTACCAGAGGTTCTAGGTGGCCTAAAACCTACTCTACCCAAGTTTCATAATATTTGGGGAAGTTTTAGTGGCTGAATCTTCAAATTTGTGCTCCTACCCTAAATCTATGGTTAGGGTTTTGAGGTGTCTACCTTGCTCCAATTCTTCTAATGTTCCGACCAGAGATCTTAAGTTATATTACCCTCAATTCTTCTGGATTTCCAAGGCCATACAAGGGCATTTGCCCCAATGTCCTTCACAACCCTCAAAAGTCCTTCCTTAGGGTTTGTGGTTGAACCCTAGGATGAATCAAGCCTAAATCATCCCATTTTCCATAAGAGAGTGACATTAGCCATTCCAAGTCAGTGTCCAAAACCTCAGCCTCTGTTGAGGGGAGGGGACCACCCTAAGTCCATAGGGCACTTGTAATCAAAAATACCCTCTTAAGGCCAAACTAGGGTTTGGTGATTACCTGACCAACACATATCCAAATGAGATGAAATTTTTTACAGAACTAGGTCTTGATGCCAGGGACCTCTCACCAAAAGTGGGAGGGTTTGGAGGTCATTTGACCACTTAATTAAATTACCATAGCTTTATTAAATAAAAGCAAAAACTTTAGGAAAAGTGTGTCTAAAAATTCTTAGTTTTGGGCAGTCCCTAGGCATAGCTAGGTTAGGCTCCCTGCCAAAATTTCAAGTGATTTGGACTTGGGATGAGGTGTGGGCAATCAGTTTAATGACTGCCTAGCCCTAAGTACATGTCCCACCAAAATGGGTGCCCTGGTCAGACCATGCACCCAAATTGGTTCAAACTAATTTTACAATAACGTACACACCAAGTACTACAACATTCATGTTGGAGGTTTTCCCACCAGATGAGCGTAGGTATTTTTAAAAATTAAAACCAAATAATACCCAAAACTGTGACAGTAATCAAATTATCCACATTTAATATCCTATAGTTTAAATCATATAATCACACAGATCTTGAAGCAAAAGGGACGGGATCCCTTCATCTTCCTCCTTGAGCCGATGGCCAGGATCCATCCTGCCTGGAGCCGCTTCCAAACTCTGCCGCCGGCGATCCAGCCCCTTCCCCGGCCGGCCACCGCCACCACCACCTCCGTTGAGGTGGTGGCTATCGCCAGGCGGCGGCTCTGCCGCCGGAGAGGCGTTTTCCGACGGTTATAGCAGGATCATTTTTAGCCGAAAACCATGAAAATCCTGGTTTTGATCGGGCTCAATTGAGCCCGAAGCTTAAACCTAAGGAGTCCTATGATCTACCCGTGAGTTAAGGAGAGGGGGAGGACCTTCCTGGCTGCCTGAATGTGGGAGGAGCGGCGGGATGCCATTGTTGACGGCGGCGGCGCTCGGCTTCTGCAACAGCACAGTGGGACGGCCTGTCTCCTCCAGGTAAACGCTCGAAAATGTTCCCCTCTGCCCACTGATGGTGTTTAAATGGCAATTGGGGAGGGGGTGGCTGGTTCTTCAATGCCCATCAACACCATTTATGGTGGGGCTCGGGTTGAGTGGAGGGTGGCTGAATCCACCCCTTGGTGGCCGAGAAACGGCTGGAATCAACTCCTCGTCCCTAGAGGAGTTGATTGAAGCCATTAAAGATGGCTGTTAGCCTCCCTTGGCCGGCTCCACTCTCCCCTTCCTCTCCCCCATCTTCTCTCTCCACCATTAACATGGAGGGAAGCTCCCTTCTCTCTCCTAGTCACCCCTGGTTGACTGGTCAACCCCATAGGCTAAGTGCAGCCCACTTAGTCATGATGATCATGAAAGTGAGGTTAGCCTAAGGAAGAAGTGGCTTGGGCTTGGGTTAGCCCTTTTGGGCTAGGTTTGACTTGGCTTAAATTAGGGTTGACCTGGGTCAATTTGATCATCTGGGTTGACCCCATTGGGTCTTTAGTGACCCATTGGACTCCCTTAAGGTTTAGGAAGACTTTAATAGGGTTGGTTGGGCATCTTGGGGGTCACATGTCCCTTGGTAAGGACACTTTGACCATTTTAGGGCTAGAGTTGACTTGGGTCAACATAACCATTTGGGTTGACCCCATTGGGTCCTTGGTGACCCATTGGCTTCCCCTAAGGTCTAGGTAGGGTTATGTAGGGTTACCTTGCACTTTGGAGGTCACATACCCTTAGTAAGGGTACTTTGACTAGATTAGGGGCTTGAGTTGACTTGGGTCAACCTGGCCTCTAGGGCTGATCCCAATGTGTCCTTAGTGACCCATTGACCTCAATTTAGGGTTAGGAGGGCATAGGTGGGGTCCTCTAGGCTAGGAGTAGGTCAATTGACCCTAAGTAGGCTAGTTTGACCCATTTAGGGCTAGGGTTGACCTTGGTCAACTGAGCCTCTTTGGTTGACCCCAATGAGTTCTTATGGCTCTAATGAGCCTCCCAAGGTATTAGGGGGTGTTGTGGTAGGGACTTGGGGTCAAGGTGTAGCCCATGGTCATCCTAAACCATTGTTGAGAGTTCTACTATTTGCAGACCATGATGATTTTCCACATTTTGTCTCATATCTCTTGGACCATTCCTGGCTTCCTAGGGTTTGTCATGACCTAGTCATGGACAAAACCACTCCTAGGGGTCTAGTTGGAAATGGGATGTTACAAATCCCAATAAACAAAACAAAGATTTCGTCCCCGAAATCAAGGTTAAGCCTACGGGAATTTCTACCGAAGAGAGAAACTTGTAACATCCGATCACGATGCCATGTTTGTTAAACTAGGTTTTAAGGGAAACCTAAATCTATGACCAATTCACCCAATTGATGAAGCCAAGATCCCAATAAACAAAAGATAAGCCCCCAATAAACAAAAGATAAGTCTCTACCTGCCTAAAGCAGCCCTTGCTAGTTTAACGTAGGAGAATAATTAAAACATCTTGAGGGGTTTGTGAGGTATACCTGACTGAACAGCTCTGGGTATCTTTGTCGCATCAGGTCCTGCGACTCCCAGGTATGCTCCTCCTGGCCGTGGTTCCTCCACAGGACCTTGACTAATGGGACCTTCTTGCGACGCAAGGCCCGTACTCCTCGGTCGTCGATCCTAACCGGCTCCAAACAAACTGATAGGTCTGAAGCTACCGGCCCTTCGGTGGTCAAAATCTGCTGCTCCGGGCATAGCAGAGCCCTCCTCAGCAAAGAAATATGGAAGACATCGTGCAGAGCTTCCAGCTCTGGTGGTAACTCCAGCCTGTAGGCTAGGGGCCCGATCCGCTCCAGGATCCTGTACGGGCCCATGTACCTAGGGCTGAGCTTCTTCCTCTGACCACGCACCCGCGAGACTCCATGCATGGGCCGGATCTTAAAAAACACTCGGTCCCCCACCTGGAACTCCACCTACCGATGCCGGGCGTCATAGTACTTAGCCTGTCTGCTCTGCGCCTCTAGCATCCTGTCTCTGATCAGCCTCACCTGAGCCTCGGTGTCTTCAACAAACTCTGATCCCAACACCTTCGGATCTTCGTCCTGAACCCAAGAAAGCGGGGTCCGGCATTTCCTTCCATACAAGGCTTCGTAAGGCGCCATCCTGATGCTGGACTGGTAGCTGTTGTTGTAGGAGAACTCGACCAGGGGTAAGAGTTTCTCCCACGGTTCCCCGCGGTCCAAAATGCATAGCCTCAAAAGATCTTCCAGCGTCCGGTTGGTGCGTTCTGTCTGCCGTCCGTCTGGGGATGGAATGCAGTGCTGAAGGTCAATCGCGTGCCTAAGTAAACTTGCACGGATCTCCACTCCCTGGAAGTGAACCGGCCATCCCGATCCGACACGATCGTCTTGGGCACCCCGTGATATCGAACGAACTGCTCCACAAATCTCCGTACTAATACTCCCACAGCGTCGTCCTTCTTGATCGGAATGAACCTGGCTACCTTAGTCAACCGATCGACGATGACCCAAATCGAGTCATTTCATGTTCGTGATCAGGGAAGTCCGTGAATAAAGTCCATCGCGATGTCTTCGAATTTCCACTCTGGTACCGGGAGTGGTTGCTACAAACCCGCGAGGTTTTTGCACTCTGCCTTCACTAGCTGTCAAGCTTCGCAGTGGGTCACAAACCGAGTGATATCCTTCTTCATGCCAGGCCAGTACATAGTCTTCTTCAAATCCGCAGTCATCTTCGTGATGCCCGGGTGCACCGAGTATCTGCTGTGGTGGGATTCCGCCATAATATCTTCCCGGACCTGGCCTCCTTCCGGTATATAAGTCCGACCTCTGAAGCATACCACGCCGTCCCTCATCGTGTAATCTCCTGCCGCACCGTTCTCCAAGGCCCAGAATATCGGCTCCAATTTGACATCTCGCCTCTATCCCTCTCTGACTCGGTCCCGGATATCATCTGTAGCACTCACCGAAGCTAAATACTCCAGGTAAAGCTCGGGGTCCTTGGACGACACTAGTGTGATGTGCATATCCTCCAATCTCCTCACCAGCTCCATAGACATAACCTGGGGCCCGACCTCGGAAGTGGCAGCTCTCCGACTCAATGCGTCCGCCACCACGTTCGCCTTCCCTGGATGGTAGTGCATTTCATACTGATAATCTGCTAAGAACTCCACCCAGCGCCTCTGCCTGATGTTCAGTTCCTTCTGCGTGTCCACGTATTTCAGGTTCTTGTGGTCGGAATAGATGTCGCAGTGGACTCCATAAAGATAGTGGCTCCAGACCTTCAAAGCAAAAACGACTGCCCCCATCTCAAGGTCGTGCACCAGATAGTTCTGTTCGTGCTTCTTCAACTGGCGAGATGCATATGTAATCACATGGCCCTTCTGCATCAGAACAGCTCCCATACCCTGGTAGGAAGCATCAGTGTAGACCTGAAATCCTTCCCTCCCCGAGGGGAGAGTAAGAATAGGAGCCGAGGTTAGCCGATCCTTCAGCTCCTGGAAAGCTGCCTGGCACTGCGGGGTCCACACGAACGGTACCTCCTTCTTTGTCAAGGATGTGAGCGGGAGGGCGATTCGAGAGAATCCCTCCACGAACTTCCGGTAGTATCCGGCAAGTCCTAGAAAACTTCATACGTCGGTGACTGTCTTCAGCTGCGGCCAATCCCGAATAGCCTGAATCTTTGCCGGATCCACTGCCAACCCGGCTCCACTGATAATATAGCCTAAGAAGCCCACCTCCTTCAGCCAGAACTGACATTTACTAAACTTTGCATATAGATGATTCTCCCGCAGTCTCTGTAGGGTCAGTGCCAGATGGCGAGTGTGCTCCTCCTCCGTCCTCGAGTAGATGAGGATGTCATCGATAAACACAATGGCAAACACGCCTAGGTACTCCTAGAAAACCTGGTTCATGAGAGTCATGAATGCCGAGGGAGCATTGGTGAGCCCGAAGGGCATCACCGTAAACTCAAATATTCCATATCTGCTACTAAAAGCAGTCTTCTGAATGTCCTCCTCTCGAATCCGAAGCTGGTAGTATCCCGACCTCAAATCTAATTTCGAAAAGAACTGCGCTCCCTGCAGCTGCTCGAACAACTTGTCTATCCTTGGCAGTGGATAGGTGTTCCGGACCGTCAGCCGATTTAGTGCTCGGTAGTCGATGCACAATCTGAGGGTCCTGTCTTTCTTCTTGACGAACAATACCGGGGCTCCCCAAGGTGAAGAGCTTGGCCGGACAAATCCGGCTTCCACTAACTCCTGAAGCTGGCTCCGGAACTCTGTCAGCTCCCTTGGGGCCATCCGGTAAGGTGCCTTGGACGCTGGCTTGGCCCCCGACACAAGCTGTATCTGGAAGTCCTGCTCCCTGCACGGGGGTAATCCGGGTAATTTCTCTGGAAAGACGTCCTCAAACTCCCGCACTACCGGGATATTCGATATAGAACTCGTGTCCTCCGCCATCTCAAACAGCACCTCGTAGACCTCCTCCCCCTGTAAATAGGCCTTAACGGCCTGTACTGAAGATAAGGGTACACGTGAGGCAAGTCTTATACCTTCGATGATGATGGTAGAGTCCCCGTGCCTCACGGTGATCCTTTTCGCTTGACAATCAATCTGGGCATGATTCCACTGTAGCCAAGTCATGCCCAGGATCAGCTCGAAAACTGGCATCCTCAGGACCGTTGCCGGAACTTCGAACGACTTTCCTCCAATCTCCGCCTCCATGCTGCAGTGGGCTGAGGTGAGTATCTCTGATCCGTCGGGTAGATGCACCCTCCTCATCCGGCCTGTGAACTGTTCCACTCCTTCCAGCCCTTCCAGAAAGGACTCCGACACAAACGAGTGCGAGGCACCCATGTCGAACAGAGTATAGGCGGGCTTGCCGCTGATGAAGACTATACCTGAGATGATTAAAGGTCTTAGTATTTTATAACACGTTTTCTTTCCTATTTATTCTACATAGGGCAGTTCTACTTGTTGAGCAAATGAGAACGAATTTTTTTTTTAAACAATTTAAACATCTTAGCTTACCTATGATGACCCGCTCTGGATTTCGAGGCTGTTCCAGATCCAAGGCATATGCCTGCTCCCTTTCCTGTCTTCGCTCTCCTCCCTGGTTACCACATCCTCGGCCGCGTCCTAGGCCTCCGAAATGCTGGGCAGGTGGGCCACCCTGTGGTGCTGGAGGTGGTGCCCCCCTCATGGGGCAGTTTCTCCGGAGGTGTCCCACCTAATGACAATGGAAGCACTCTGGCGGGGGATACGCCATACCCCCGGGTCTCGGCATCTCCTATATCCGAAGAGGTTGAGGGGACAAAACCACCTGCTCTCTCGGCTCCTGCCTCACCTCCTGACGAGGCTGCTCCTCTGTCCTTCTCTCATCTGGTATGGTGTCTCGCCGCTGATCATTTCAGACCCTCCGGCCCTGATCCTCCGCTTGCCACTTCCGGCCCCGAGTGGTGTGCCAATCAGCCTCAATCCTCTTTGACATCTCCAAAATCCAGGAGATAGGCCCGTCAGATACAAACAGCAAGGCCTCCCTCAACTCCTCTTTTAGGCCCTTATAGAATCTCTTGACGTATCCTGCTTCGTCCAGCTGGTAAGAACCTACATATCGAGCCAAATGGTCGAACTCTCGGTGGTACTCCACCACCGTCCGGGTGCCCTGCCTCAGCTGTAAGAACCGCTCCTCCAACTCGTCCCTGGCCGACTGCGGAACAAGTGCTCCAGCAGCGTGGCCCTGAATTCCTCCCAAGTAATTTCTGCAATCTCCCTATCGGCGAACGTCGTGTCCAACAGCGTCTTCCACCACCTCTTGGCATGGGACTCCAAGCAAGATACCACCAAAGCCACCCTCTCCTCCCAGGGGCACCATATTCCAGTCAACATCTCGTACATAACATCCAGCCACTCCTCTGTCCGCACTGCCGACTCTGTCCCCAAGTAGGACGGGGGAGAGAGTCCTCGGAAGGTGCTCATCCAGTTGGCCCCTGGGTTTGGCTGCTGGGCCAGAGCCTGCTGAGCCCGGAAGGCCTCAAGGATAGCTGTAAGAGTTTGCCCCATGTTTGACTGAAGGACAGGTGTGGGGACCATGGGAGGTGGTGCAATGTCTGGAGTCTGCTGAGCTCCACCTTGTGGGGTGGGCTGAGCTGAGCTTGGGGCTGCAAAACGAACTACATTAGTAGGTAATTGACTCAATACCTAATAAAAAAGTGGATAATTTACATGTGATCCCCCATATGGGCACACCACTGCTTCCGCTGCTTAGTTTGTCCCCAAACTAAACTCGCACGGGGGTGACCCAGGGTTGTGGACTGCTACTTTTCGATCGAGGTTCGCTCTGATACCACTTGTAAGACCCCCCTTTTTTTCAACACCGGGGTCTTAGGCCCAGAACCGCCATTTTGCGGTGACTCCTTCACAACCTGAAGGGTCATCACAACAAAACGCCGATTCTGCCGGCCAATTCGATCGCAGAAAAGTAGCATAATGAAGTAAATGTAAACTATCAGTCCACAGAAAATCACATATCATAGTAAATATATCTCCACGAAGGGAGTGTCCACAGAAGAATACATCAGAGTAGCAAAGTAAGGGCTTATGCCCGGTACATCATATCCTCACTACAAAATCACTCAAGCGGAAGAAAAATCAGAAAAACTACTCAAGGTCGAGACTCACGGTCCCGGCTGTATGAACTCCGGAGCTAGACTGCCCCACCTCCAAGCGCACCGGTCTCTGGGGCTGCTCCTCCATGCTGGACTCCACGATCCCCTAAATGATGCGGTTCGAAAACCGTTAGTCTAAAAGACTAAGTCCTATCATCCCCCACCCCTTCCACCACGGCTCCTAGGCACCGAGCGGAGAGGAAGAAAGGGGAGGACTTGAAGGTGGAGAATATCAAAAACAGATGGCAGCGGACCTATACTAGCAAATCTAAAACAGGTATAGACAATAAGCTGAAATATGAAAAGTAACCTTCACTTATGTGAGAACACATAAGCCAAGGGGTCTTTTGCAAGGCTCCCATCGTATAAAAAGTCCCATACCAATTTATACGTTGGGGTGTCGGTTATCAAACAACAGTAAATGTATTTATATATCAAAATTGACCTTAATTTATAAACTTGCCCACACAAGCTTATAGACCAAGGGGTCGTTTTGCAGGTCCTAATGTATAAACGTCCCATTCCACTTATACATTAGGTGTCAGGGGTTACATGAATCGATTATGCTATGACATACAAGTGGGTATGATGGATCATGCAAGTGCAACGCACACACCCGACTCTGTGCACACAGACCTTTAGTTCCCCCTTTCTGGAGCCGTAACCTCCCAGGATACCTCCGTAGTGGCAGACGGAAGCGGTGGGTTGGGCCTCGCCCACCTCTAAACCAGTAAAGCACTACCGGTCAGATCTATCATACGCCTCAATGCTTGGTGCACGAAGCGGACTCCTGCGTACTCTTGCCGGCTGGCGCACCGGACTTCTGTTGGCGAAGTGCTAACAACACTTGCCGAGTCAACATATTGGCGTCGGTGCATCGACCCTACAATACCGAAGACCCACCACCTTAATTTCCTTTCCTTTTATGCACATGCAAATTTAGCGTAATCAAAAACCGAGCCGAAGCTCCCCGGACCAACACGTCCGTCTCAAACAATCGAGCCGAAGCTCCCCGGACCCAAAGTCCGTCTTTTAACCATCCGAGCTGAAGCTCCCAGCTATCTTCCAGTGCTATCAGTGTTTGTGAAAGGTGCAACCCTAATTACTAAGTTACTCTTTTCAGTTTGTTAAAACAATTTATGTTAACCCAGGACTGCCCCCGGTATTCCCTGTGAAGGGCTCTCAAGGGGCACTAGGAACTATGTTGGGATTACGCCCAGCGTTCCCTTTCGCAAGGTACTTATTTTTGTTATTGGTTGATTCCCTTACCCATTACTTTCTCATGTTACGATAGGCTAATCCTAAGGTGATTTGACTCCACTCACCTCGGGGAGGACGATCTTTCGTCGGACCCGAGCGCCTCTAAACCCTAGACAAAACAACACCCTACTCACTTATCTTCCAAAGATGCACCTAATTCTATTTATCCTTCCAGCATACCAACACGACCCATCACATGTGCTCTAGTTCATATCCCAAATGATTTCCTGCAGTTTTGCTAAATGCAGACCACTTAAGCTATATGACCCGTAAAAAGGGAAGTATGCCATCTGATCATCCAATGCTCATATAATAATTATTAGAGGTCTATATTGGCATATGTACACTGAATCCACAATTTCCTAATTTAAACGCTAATTTATTTATTTATTTTAAAAGCCAAAAGTTCCAAGGTTGAACAGGAAGTACAAGATTTATGCAAGATAAAGCTCCACTAAAATTATGATAAATGCAAGATGGGTAATCATCTAAAAATCCAGAATCTCCAAATTTTCCAGCAAGATTTTAGCCCTTAAAGTTTATTTCCAATTTATTCCAAAATAAATCATTAAAAGGGGATGCACAATAAAAATACTTCCAAAAATTCAGAGAAAATTCCAGGATGATTGTAAGGGCACAAAAAACCTCTAAGTAAACTTTCATAAATGGTTTGAAAGAATTATTCCCTAAACTAATTAATTATCCTATTCTCAAAATATGGTCTTGTAAAGAAAGTTCTGAAAACAGACCTCTAAAAATTATAAATAAATTTCTACAAGTACTTTTTGGCCTAAAACATCAAAACCTAAGCCTCATGATTTTTCAACAGATATATCATCAATAATGAATTTTCTTTACCAAAGCCCCTTACTGAAATTAATGAAGGAAGTACCAAATAAAATTAATTAAGAATTGTGATAAAAATTCAGAGATGTTCAACTAGCCCTAGACTAACCTCTGACCAAGTTTCATCATATTTTGAAGCACATAATATCCATAAGAAAATCAAAAATCATTTTGGGCCTTTTGGTAATTAACAAATGAAGTACCAAAAATATAATCCATAAAATTCTACAAAAATTACTAGAGGTTCTAGGTGGTCTAAACCCTACTCTACCCAAGTTTCATAACATTTGAGGAAGGTTTAGTGGCTTAATCTTCAAATTTGTGCTCCTACACTAAATATAGGGTTAGGGTTTTGAGGTGTCTACCTTGCTCCAATTCTTCTAATGTTCCTACCAGAGATCTTAAGTTACATTACCCTCAATTCTTCTGGATTTCCAAGGCCATACAAGGGCATTTGCCCCCATGTCCTTCACAACCCTCAAAAGTCCTTCCTTAGGGTTTGTGGTTGAACCCTAGGGTGAATCAAGCCTAAATCATCCCATTTTCCATAAGAGGGTGACAGTAGCCATGCCAAGTCAGTGTCCAAAACCTCAGCCTCTGTTGAGGGGATGGGACCACCCTAAGTCCATAGGGCACTTGTAATCAAAAATACCCTCTTAAGGCCAAACTAGGGTTTGGTGATTCCCTGACCAAAACATATCCAAATGAGATGAAATTTTGTACAGAATAGGTCTTGATGCCATGGACCTCTCACCAAAAGTTGGGAGGGTTTGGAGGTCATTTGACCACTTAATTAAATTACCCTAACTTTATTAAATAAAAGCAAAAACTTTAGGAAAAGTGTGTCCAAAAATTTTGAGTTTTGGGCAGGCCCTAGGTATAGCTAGGTTAGGCTCCCTGCCAAATTTTCAAGTGATTTGGACCCGGGATGAGGTGTGGGCACTCAGTTTAATGACTGCCTAGCCCTAAGTACATGTCCCACCAAAATGGGTGCCCTGGTCAGACCATGCACCTAAATTGGTTCAAACTAATTTTAACATAAAGTAGACACCAAGGACTACAACTTTCATGTTGGAGGTTTTCCCACCAGGTGAGCCTAGGTATTTTTAAAAATTAAAACCAAATAATACCCAAAACTGTGACAGGAATCAAATTATCCACATTTAATATCCTATAGTTTAAATCATATAATCGCACGGATCTTGAAGCAAAAGGGACGGGATCCCTTCATATTCCTCCTTGAGCCGACGGCCAGGATCCATCCCGCCTGGAGCCGCTTACAAACTCTGCCGCCGGCGATCCAGCCCCTTCCCCGGCCGGCCACCGCCACCACCACCTCCGTTGAGGTGGTGGCTATCGCCAGGCGGAGGCTCTGCCGCCGTAGAGGCATTTTCCGGCGGTTATAGCAGGATCATTTTTAGCCGAAAACCATGAAAATCCTGGTTTTGATCGGGCTCAATTGAGCCCGAAACTTAAACCTAAGGAGTCCTATGATCTACCCGTGAGTTAAGGAGAGGGGGAGGACCATCCTGGCGGCCTGAATGCGGGAGGAGCGGCGGGATGCCATTGACGGCGGCGGCGCTTGGCTTCTGCAACAGCACAGTGGGACGGCCTGTCTCCTCCAGGTAAACGCTCGAAAATGTTCCCCTCTGCCCACTGATGGTGTTTAAATGGCAATTGGGGAGGGGGGGGGGGTGGCTGGTTCTTCAATGCCCATCAACACCATTTATGGTGGGGCTCGGGTTGAGTGGAGGGGGCTGAATCCACCCCTTGGTGGCCGGGAAACGGCTGGAATCAACTCCTCTTCCCTAGAGGAGTTGATTGAAGCCATTAAAGGTGGCTGTTAGCCTCCCTTGGCCGGCTCCACTCTCCCCTTCCTCTCCCCCATCTTCTCTCTCCACCATTAACATGGAGGGAAGCTCCCTTCTCTCTCCTAGTCACCCCTGGTTAACTGGTCAACCCCATAGGCTAAGTGCAGCCCACTTAGTCATGATGATCATGAAAGTGAGGTTAGCCTAAGGAAGAAGTGGTTTGGGCTTGGGTTAGCCCTTTTGGGCTAGGTTTGACTTGACTTAAATTAGGGTTGACCTGTGTCAATTTGATCATCTGGGTTGACCCCATTGGGTCTTTAGTGACCCATTGGACTCCCTTAAGGTTTAGGAATACTTGAATAGGGTTGGTTGGGCATCTTGGGGGTCACATGTCCCTTGGTAAGGGCACTTTGACCATTTTAGGGCTAGAGTTGACTTGGGTCAACATAACCATTTGGGTTGACCCCATTGGGTCCTTGGTGACCCATTGGCTTCCCCTAAGGTCTAGGTAGGGTTATGTAGGGTTACCTTGCACTTTGGAGGTCACATACCCTTAGTAAGGGTACTTTGACCAGATTAGGGGCTTGAGTTGACTTGGGTCAACCTGGCCTCTAGGGCTGACCCCAATGTGTCCTTAGTGACCCATTGACCTCACGTTAGGGTTAGGAGGGCATAGGTGGCATCCTATAGGCTAGGAGTAGGTCAATTGACCCTAAGTAGGCTAGTTTGACCCATTTAGGGCTAGGGTTGACCTTGGTCAACTGAGCCTCTTTGGTTGACCCCAATGGGTCATTATGGCTCTAATGGGCCTCCCAAGGTATTAGGGGGTGTTGTGGTAAGGACTTTGGGTCAATGTGTAGCCCATGGTCATCCTAAACCATTGTTTAGAGTTCTACTATTTGCAGACCATGATGATTTTCCACATTTTGTCTCCTATCTCTTGGCCCATTCCTGGCTTCCTAGGGTTTGTCATGACCTAGTCATGGACAAAACCACTCCTAGGGGTCTAGTTGGAAATGGGATGTTACAAATCCCGATAAACAAAACAAAGATTTTGTCCCCGAAATCAAGGTTAAGCCTACGAGAATTTCTACCGAAGAGAGAAACTTGTAACATCCCATCACGATGCCATGTTTGTTAAACTAGGTTTTAAGGGAAACCTAAATCTATGACCAATTCACCCAATTGATGAAGCCAAGATCCCAATAAACATGGAAAGAACAAGAACTCTCAACACCCGATCGGAAAAAAGAGATGGTGAAATCCCAAAA
Source organism: Platanthera guangdongensis (assembly GCA_039583875.1). NCBI lineage: Eukaryota > Viridiplantae > Streptophyta > Magnoliopsida > Asparagales > Orchidaceae > Platanthera > Platanthera guangdongensis. Next base: position 72,395,759 of record CM077158.1, on the reverse strand, counting down.
TGGTTACCTCAGAATGAAGGCCTTGCCTAGAGGAGCACGAATCCGGCCTCAAACGAAAATTCCGAGCTTTACAGGGCAGGGGCTAGACGGTCGGGGCACACGCTGCTTCCGCCTCTTCGTTCTTCCCGCAAGAACAGAGCCGTCGGGTTCAGGAAACGGGAGGAAAAACCTAATTTACTAACTCTCCTATATATATATATATGACATCTAATAATTAACCCTATACTAATTTTAATTGACTCAAGTCTAAAGGCAACCCCTAATTGCCCATATTAACTAAACACTAACTAATTTACAATATATATATTATTCCATATATACTAACACCTATATGAACATTAATACATTTACTTACACACACACACACACACATATATATATATATATATATATATATATATACTAACACATAAGCGTAGACACGCACACACAAATTATTAAACACTTGCACGTCTAAATCACGCGCTATACAAAAAAAATGCGCCACCATAAATATATGCTCACAAAAATGACGACTCACTAACTAGCGACCGTCGAAATGACGCGAAAATTAACGCTCTCGGATTCTGAACAAATCCGCACCGTAGCTAAACACTCGGGCTACGAAAACATCAGCGAAGTCGGACACAACCTCCGACGACCACACACTCGGGCTAACCTCACCCGAAGATAAAGCACAAGGATTCCCTAAGAGGCTCAGCCGAGCCTCCAATACAGACGCCGGCTAGCTGGGGAAACCATACAGCAGGCTATAACCTCTAAGAACACCTAACGAGGTACTCTAACCATGGCACAAGCCGAAAATGCGCCAACATAATGCCAAACAAGGATTTAAATAATTGCTGAAAAATCGGGGGGGGGGGGGGGAATTACAGTCACTCCCCCTAAAAGAAAGTTTCGTCCCGAAACTTTACGTACACTACTTCTACTATAGAAGGAAAGTAACAAAACAAAAGTTACTAGAAAAAAAACATACCCAACAAATTAGGAGAACAGGCGAGGGTGAGCCTCCCTCATAGCCGACTCTAGCTCCCAAGTCACGATTTCCAAACCTTGATTCTTCCAAAGAACCTTCACCATCGGGATAGACTTTGACCGCAACACCCGATCCTGAGTATCCAAGATGCGGACCGGCACCTCAACATATGAGAAGTTAGGCTCCAACTGGGGCACGGTATCCAAGACTTGCCCACTGCTCCACACACACTTCCGCAGCTGGCTTATATGAAAAACATTATGTACGCCTGGGAAGTTGGCTGGTAGATCCAACCTATATGCTGCCACACCAATACGCTCCAAAATTCTGAATGGGCCCACATACCTCGAATCCAGCTTATGGTTCTTGCCGAACCTCTTCACTCCAACCATCAGAGACACATTCAAGAAGACCAAATCCTCCACCGAAAATTCCAAATTGGACCTACGCCGATTGACGTTCTTCTCATATCTTTCCTGAGCTAAACGAAGCTTCTCCCGAATACACTTCACAACAACTTCCATTTCCCCGAGCGCATCAGGACCCAACAAAGGCCTCTCACCAGCCTCAGTCCAAAACAACGGAGTTCTGCAGTGCCTCCCATACAATGCCTCGAAGGGAGCCATTTGCAGGCTCTCCTGATAACTGTTATTATAAGAAAATTCCATCAGCCTTAAGCGCTCATCCCACGCTCCTCCGTGGTCCAGAATATAACAACGGATCATATCTTCCACAATCTGGTTGACTCGCTCTGTCTGCCCATTAGTCTGCGGGTGGTACACGGTAGAACATCTCAAGTCTGTACCCAAACCCTCCTCCAAACTCTTCCAGAAACGGGAAGTAAATCTGGAGTCTCGGTCTGAAATGATACTAACGGGAACTCCATGCAATCGGATGACTTCGCTTAAATACAGCTCCACTATCTTTTTTATCGGATAGTCGATCTTATAAGGTACGAAGTGCGCACACTTCGTCAATCGGTCCACGATCACCCAAACTGAATCAAATCCCCTTAGAGATCTCGGTAAGCCCGTAATGAAGTCCATAGAGATACTTTCCCACTTCCAAGTCGGGATCTCCAAAGGAGTCAACTTGCCACCAGGCCTCCCATGGTCGGCCTTCACCCGCTTGCAAGTGTAACATTCAGAAACATACCGAGCTATATCCCCCTTCATACCATACCACCAGGCGATCTGATTCAAATCATGATACATCTTGGTGGATCCTGGGTGGTAGGCAACACTGGATCCATGAGCCTCTTTGCATACCATACTCCTGATGTCTCCAACCGCAGGGATGCAAAACCTGCCGCGGTACTTCAAAGTACCCGAATCATCGATAGAGAAATCCGGCAACTCCCCTCTCTCAGCCCTGAGGTACAGGTGTAATAAATCCGGATCATCCTTCTGGTGCAACCTGGTGAGTGAAATCTAAGATGGCTCTGCCACTGCCAAACTCCTTTGCAAATCACAGCATTCCATGGAGATGTCCATCAACAAGAACTCTTCCACTAAACAGTCTGCCATGAGGTTGAAGATCTTCCCTGTCTTGCGGCTCAGGGCGTCGTCCACCACATTGGCCTTGCCTGGATGGTACTGGATCTCCACGTCATAATCGGCCACAAACTCTAGCCACCGCCGCTGGCGCAGATTCAGCTCCTTCTGTGTAAACACGTACTTCAGCCTCTTATGATCTGTAAAAATCTTGCATTGAGCCCCATAGAGTAGATGCCTCCACATATTCAATGCAAAAATCACCGCCGCAAACTCGAGGTCATGCGTAGGGTAATTCCGCTCATGAGTCTTCAACTATCGCGACCCATACGCAATCACCTTCCCCTCTTGCATCAACATGCCTCCGAGCCCAACATGCGAGGCATCCACATATACATCATAGTCCTGGCCCTCCATCGGCAACGTCAAAACAGGGGCAGTGCACAATCTCCTCTTTAGCTCCAGAAAGGCCTCCTCACATTTCTCGCTCCAAATGAAGGCCGCATTCTTCTGCGTCGGCTTGGTCAAGGGCGCTGCCAGAGTAGAAAAGCCCCCCACGAATCTTATATAATAGCCGACCAATCCCAAGAAGCTCCTAATCTCCTTGGGTGTGCTCGGCCTATGCCAATCCATCACTGTAGAAATCTTCTCCGGGTCCACTGAAATGCCATCCTTGTTCACCACATGACCCAGGAAGGAAACCTAAGGCAACCAGAATTCGCATTTACTCAGCTTGGCGTACAACTGATGATCCCTCAAGGCAGATAACACCAACCGCAAGTGCTGATCTTGCTCCGCAGCATTCCGAGAATAAATCAGAACGTCGTCTATGAATACGACCACAAACCTGTCCAGAAAATCTTTGAACACCCGGTTCATCATGTCCATGAATGTTGATGGTGGGTTGGTCAACCCAAAAGACATAACTAGGAATTCGAAATGCCCATGCCTCGATCGGAAAGCCGTCCGTGGAATGTCCGACTCCCGGATCCTGAGCTGATGATATCCTAATCGAAGGTCAATCTTGGAGAACACAGAGCTACCACGCAACTGATCGAATAAGTCGTCGATTCTGGGCAGAGGATACTTGTTCTTGATGGTGACTTTGTTCAACTCCCTATAGTCGATGCAAAGGCGCATCGAACCATCTTTCTTCTTCACAAAGAGAACAGGTGCACCCCAGGGCGACGAGCTCTGCCTTATGAAACCCTTCTCTAATAACTCATCCAGCTGGGTACACAACTCCTCCAGCTCTCGCGGGGCCATCCGGTACGACGCCTTAGCAATAGGACGCGTACCCGGCTCCAAATCAATCACGAACTCGACATCTCTGATAGGAGGAAGACCTGGAAGGTCGCTATGAAACACATCAGAAAACTCACGAACAACAGGAATCTCATCCAACCGCAGCAAACTGCTAACAGTCCCCAGCACTGAGACTAAGCAAGCAAAACAATCAGAACTGAATAACCTCTGAACACATACCGCAGAAATCACCAGAGAGACCTGGCGCGGATCGCCATAAATACTCCCAGGCTGACCATTGTCCTTCTTGAAATCCAAGCGCTTACCCCTGCACTGGATCACTGCATCGTATCTGGACAACCAATCCATACCCAGGATGACGTCGAAATCTTCCAAGTCTATCATCTTCAGATTTGCCTTAGCCAGAAAATCCCCCAACATAATAAGACAATCCTGAATGCCCTGATCCGAAATCACGGAATCACCCGAGGGGAACTTGACGCAAAAGGAATCACCGACACGATCTAGATCCAACTGTAACTGCTCTACAAAGGCCCTAGCCACAAATGAGTGGGTAGCACCTGAGTCGAAGAGAACGCGCGCCCAACGGTTCTTTACCTTAAAACTCCCTATATAAAATTGCACACGCATTCAAGGAAGCAATTGCAAACTATAATTACAATTAAAGCATAAAGACCAGCGAGAAAGTCTAACCTGAAATGACTTGCGTCGAATAATGAGCCTCCGCTGATGATATCACATTTAGCTTCCCTTGGACTTTATCCATAGGTTGAGGCAGTGGCAACGCCTGAAGAGGAACTGGTCGGTTCACAAACTGGAGCTGCGGGCATCAGGTCTTGGTATGACCTTTCTGTCCGCACTGATAGTAGACCTTGTCCTTCAACCAGCAACGGGCAACATCATGTCCCTGTTTCTTGCACAGAGTACACACCACATTCTGCCTAGGAGCACCCTGAATAGCATGCACATGCTCCTTCTGCGCCACCACCCTCTTGAAATATCTCTCAGCAGGATGGCCCGACCGGCCACAAAAACTACAGACCTCTTTGCTCCTCTTCCTCGAAGGAGCACCGGGCACTTGGGGGCTCTTTGCTTCAGCCGCCTTCCTCTTTTCATTCCTTGCATGCTGCCCTCTTTGCTTAGCATTTTCGATGGCCTCTACCTTTAAAGCGGCCTCAACTGCCCCAGCATAACTCACCGCTCCATGAGCCACCGCTAGCTGCTGAACATCGCTCCGCAGGCCACCGAGGAAATGCTTCGCTCTATCCTCCTCTGAGCTCACCAAACTAGGGGCAAAGCGACTGAGTTTGCTAAACTCAATCTCATACTCGCTGACCGAGAGCTGCCTCTGCTTCAGATGCAAGAAGTCGTTCATCAGCCTGTCTCGCTCCACTGACGGTATAAACTTCCGCATCAAGACCTCCTTGAAGGAAGCCCAAGTGCTTCCTCCTGCCATTCCCTCCTTCTCCCTCATCCACCAGCTCTTCGCTAACACCTTCAGCTGATAGGCGGCCAACATCACCTTCTGATCCTCAGACACTCCAGAATAATGAAACATTTCCTCTATGGAGATCAACCAGTCATCCAATATCATGAAGTCCGCCTTACCATCGTAGGTAGGGGGTCGCAGTCGCTGGAACTGAGTGATGAAAGCCATCTCTGGGGGCACCACCACTGGAGGCACCAAAGGGGCTGGGGGTGCAGGAGGTGCAGGAGGTACGGGAACAGCTATACCCGCAGCAGGATCCTGCGCTCTCGGGGCTAGTCCTGCCACCACAGATATCAGGGACTGGATCTGAGACTGAACGTCCACCATCTGCCTCAATAGAGCCTCATTGCTCTGCCTCAGACTCTCCACAACTGCTCCGCTTTGAGCACCAGAAGACTCACCCTCAGATTGGGGAGTCGACCTCGTCACTCTACTCTTAGGCTCCATACTAAAAAGAACAAGCAAGCAATCATCAGAACCTAGTTCAACTACTAGGACAAAACAAACAGCTACAGACAAACCTACATAAGTACTTGCTTTCACTGCCAACTTGCTCTGGGGTTTTATATATACATATTTTTTATACAGACGAAATAATGCCATGCTTAACCTAAGATGGTTCACCACCACCACACTAACTCTTGTGCCTATATCTGGAATGCATGAATTTATATTCTTTTTGACTCAAAACCATGTGTGTACATATGTCATCCTGCAAGTCTTTAGCTTGACACGTTGTGCTTATGCAATGTTAAGCTATGCATGATTGTACTATGCATTCTAAAAAGGCCCTAATGCATGTTATGAGCGACGTACACATGAAAATGTTATGCATCCCATACTACATAACATTTCCATGCAACGAAAAGGAAAACGTGCTAGTCGCATTCATGTGGTGAGGTTATGCATCCCATACTACATAACCCTCACATGTTGCCTCCTATGGTGGATCCATATACAAACACATATTATGTATCCCATACTATATAATATGCCCCATATACTTCATGTTATGCTATGAGTGTAGTGTTCGTACTTCAGCCAAGACGTGCTGATGACATATCGGTGTGTGTGTATGATATGATGCTAAACTTCTAATACCTACAAGGAAAGGTTGCTTGACAAATTGTCAGACAACCTCCCTCTGATACCAACTGTCACAACCCGCATTTTCTCCAAAAATTTAGAAGTATCAGAGTAGGAGAAAACACGCGTTGTGATGACACGTCAGGCAAGAGATAACTGCCGACGCTCAGGCAACCACCAACTACTAAGACTATAAATAAATAAAACACAAGCTTTAATGATGTGAAAATCAATTGTATTTTAAAGGCCGTATCCCTCAGCTCGGTGGATCAGCTAGTCCACAATTAAAAACTATACTTATACGCAGTGGAAATTAATTTAGTTACATTTGACATCCTAAAAGATAGCATAAGTGTCCCCATGGGACAACTTATACTATGCATACCCTACACTTGTGTTACACCATATATACGAAAATAATCTTTTACGTCGTTTGGAAAGTAGTGTTGAGTTTTATAAAGCATGCTGATCATGAGATATACATATAATAGTGCTTTTAGATTTTAAAAATAACTAGCAACCTAGCATAAATCTTCCCAAGAGCAAGTTGAATAAACTCCAAAACAGTAAATCTAGCAGTATAAGCAAAGTACAATACATCTAAAAGAGAAACCACTAGTGGGCGTCAACAGCTGACACGAAACCCACTAGTGAGTAGGCATATCTGTACTACAAGTCTAAAGAAACTACCTCCCAAGAGTGAGGAAGAGAAAAACTCAGCAGCAGCTATAGCACTAGCAAGCTTCAGAAGAAACCTAGCCGCACAGTCGGCTATAAACCTGAACCTGAGGCATTCAAAGAAAAGAACACCTTAGCAAAGCAATTTATCAATAGGAAAATGAGACAATATTATAAAGAAGAAGTGATACAGGTAAGGATAAAGTAAACAGGTGAAGGAAAGAAAATACTCGCCAAAAGTGAGTAAAAAGGGGTGCACCAAGTGCACGGATGAAGTCAAGCTTCATAAATCTCTGCAAGAAGGATTAGCAAAATAAATAAATCCTAGCATAAAGCTAGAGCAGAAAGAGTCACCTAATACTGGAGATGGACAAAATCAGTAACCAGGGCCTAGGCTAGTGGCAATGGTCCAACCAAGTCTATCAGGCTTAAATATCTCAAGGTGCTGTGGTGGTGGCATCAGTCCAACTCAACCAAACAACCCATATTGTCTTATTAAGACAAGAAGTAAAACAAGGATGGCGGTATCGGTCCGACCCACCTCAAAATCACATCCTACTCCAGCACTAAGTGACTCGGGAAAACCCTTACTAGTGGTTCCATGAACCACCAAGAAGTCACACTGAACCCTAAACACTCTAGAGCAACCTACCTAAGAGACTTAGTTGCCTAGCAGCTGACGGCGTTGGTTATCTAGACACGCATCTAACCTCGCAAAATTATATTCAACTTGAGTACACAAGCACTACAGATAGCAAAACACTTGAGAATATTATATTGCAAGCAGTTATCTTGGGCTAAACTTCAGTATCAAGAGATCTTACACCTACAAATTTATATATTTACCAGAGTACTAAACCCCTAGTTTGTATATTCAAGTGATTTGATACGAAGTAAAAGAAAAAATAACACGATACTAAATATATCCAAGTAGTTTGATACTACACATGCACAAGTAAATTGGTACACCACACGTTCGATTAGTTCACTATCAAAACATAAACGCTTAAATTGAGTGATTAATACCACACATAAGCAAGGGAGTTTGACATCGAATGCAAACCGGAGGATTAACACTAGATAAAAGAAAACATGAGATTTGGGTGGTTTTGATACAAATCCAGTTACGGAGCAAGTTATGTTACGAATGTGCAGGAATAAAAAAAAGGGAAAACAACAAAATAAAGGCAGTACATGGAATACAAAGAACAACCAACCAATCTCATGGAAAAGCTGATTTCAAAGTAGTGACCATACAAATACCGATCTTAATTTCATATTCAAGTCCAAGAACAACCAATCAATCTCCAGAAATCAAGCAACAAAGATTAAGCATGGAAAATTTACTTTGGCAAGGGGATACTTGCCTTGGCTTATGGAGGAGTTCGGCCAGCAGTGTTCTTCCCAACAGGACAAGATCACAACAAAATCCTATGAAAAATTTGGACAAGAAAATCTGGGCGGTTAAAGCATGTAAAGAACAAGAACACTCAACACCCGATCGGAAAAAAGAGATGGTGAAATCCCAAAATGGTTACCTCGGAACAAAGGCCTTGCCTAGAGGAGCACGGATCCGACCTCAAACAAAAATTCCGAGCTTTACAGGGCAGGGGCTGGACGGTCGGGGCACACGCTGCTTCCGCCTCTTCGTTCTTCCCGCAAGAACAGAGCCTCCAGGTTCAGGAAACGGGAGGAAAGACCTAATTTACTAACTCTCCTATATATATATGACCTATCTAATAATTAACCCTATACTAATTTTAATTGACTCAAGTCTAAAGGCAGCCCCTAATTGCCCCTATTAACTAAACACTAACTAATTTACAATATATATATATATATTATTCCATATATACAACACCTATATGAACATTAATACATTTACTTACACACACACACACACACACACACATATATAATATATATATATAATATATATATATATATATATATATATATATATATATATATATATATATATATATATATATATATATATATACATACTAACACATAAGCGTAGACACGCACACACAAATTATTAAACACTTGCACGTCTAAATCACGCGCTATACACAAAAAATGCGCCACCATAAATATATGCTCACAAAAATGACGACTCGCTAACTAGCGACCGTCGAAATGACGCGAAAATTAACGCTCTCGGATTCTGAACAAATCCGCACCGTAGCTAAACACTCGGGCTATGAAAACATCGGCGAAGTCGGACACAACCTCCGACGACCACACACTCGGGCTAACCTCACCCGAAGACAAAGCACAAGGATTCCCTAAGAGGCTCAGCCGGGCCTCCAATACAGAAGCCGGCTAGCTTGGGAAACCATACAGCCTATAACCTCTAAGAACACCTAACGAGGTACTCTAACCACGGCACGAGCCGGAAATGCACCAACGTAACGCCAAACGAGGATTTAAATAATTGCCGAAAAATCGGGGGGGGGGGGGGGGGGGGGGGGGGGGTAGGGGGGGGCGTTACATAAATATCTTCAATTAAAAATTGTAACAAAATTCAGGGATATTCACTTAGACCTAGATCATCTACTCACCAAGTTTCATCAGTTTCAAATGAACAGAATAATCAAATTAATTAAAACAACATTTTGGGCCTATTGATATTTAACAAATAAAGTACTAGAAATATAATCCATAAAATTCTAATAAAATTACTAGGGGTTCTAGATGGCCTAAAACTTAGTCTTCCCAAGTTTCACAACTTTTACATAAGGTTTAGTGGCTGGATTTACAAAATTGTGCTTCTACCCTAAAACTGGGGTTAGTGTTTTGAGGTGTCTATCTTCCTCCAAGTCCTCTAAGGTTCCTTACAGAGAACATAGGTTACACTACCTTCAATTCTACTGAGTTTTCAAGGTCATACAAAGGCATTAGCCCCCATGTCCTTCACAACCCCCAAAAGTCCTTCCTTAGGGTTTGAGGTTGAACCCTAGGGTAAATCAACCCTAAATCACCCAATTTTCCTTAACAGGGTGACATTGGCCATACTAAGTCAGTGTACAAAACCTCAGCCTCTGTTGAGGGGAGGTGGCCACCCTAAGCCCATGGTGCACTTTTAATCAAAAACACCTCCTTAAGGCCAAACTAGTGTTTGGTGATTCCCTAACCAAAACCCATCCAAATGCGTTGAAATTTTGTACAGAGCTACGTATTGATGCCAGGGACCACTCACCAAAATTTGGGAGGGTTGGAGGTAATTAGGCCACTTAATTAAAATACCATAGCATTATTAAATAAAAGTAAAAACATTAGGCATATTTTATCCAAAAAATCCCAATTTTGGGCGGACACTAGGTATTGTTAAGGCTGATCCCCTGTCCAAATTTCAGCCCATTTGGACAAGGGATGAAGGGTGGGCATCCATTTGAATCTCAGGATAGCCATAGGTACATGTCCCACCAAAATGGGTGCCCTGGTCCAACCAGAGTGCCATATTGGTCCAAATCATTTTTGGATTAAATTAGACCCATAGGGCTACAACTTTCATATTGAAAGTTTTCCCACCAGGTGGCCCTGAGTAGTTTTAAAAATTAAAACTATTTACTGTAAATAATGTGACAGAAATGAAATTAAATCAAAATAATCAGATTCTTATCAAAGGCGCGCACGAATCTTGGCGCAATCCAAGGGCAGCCGGGTCGTCTTCCTCCTTGAGCCGACAACCACGATGTCCCCGTCCTGGGCCGCCTTGCGGGTTGATTTCCCGGCCACTTCCCCGGCTGGCCAGCACCACTACTCCCTTCGTGGATGTGGTGGCTACCCTCAGCCGGCGGCACGGCCGCCGGAGGGGCCGTTTCCGGCGATCCCGATAAGAAGAATTTCCTTGGAAAAACCAGGAAATCGAAACATGGATCAGGCTCAATTGAGCACGAACCTTGAACCTAATTAGACCTAAGATCTACCCATGAAGTAAGGAGAGGGGGAGGACTTTTCTGGCGGCCTGAATGCGGGAGGAACGGAGGGATGCCATGGTCGACGGCTGCGGTGCTCGGCTTCTGCAACAGCATGGTGGGACGGCTTGTTCCTTCCAGGTAAGAGTTCGAAAATGCTCCCCTCTGCCCACTGATGATGTTTAAATGGTCAATTGGGGAGGGGGGAGGCTGGTTCTTCAATGCCCATCAAACACCATTAAAGGTGTGGCTCGGGTTGAGTGGGGGGGGGGGGGGGGGGCTGAACCTACATCTTGGTGGCCGGGAAATGGCTGGAATCAACTCCTATTCCCTAGAGGAGTTGATTGCAGCCATAAAAGATGGTTGTTGACCTCCTTTGGCTGGTTCCTACCCATCCCTTCCTCTCCCCCAATTCTCTCTCTCCACCATTTTCATGAAAGGAAGCTCCTTTCTCTCTCCTAGTCACCCATATTGACTAGTCAACTCCATAGGATATGTGCAGCCCACTTAATCATAATAATTATGAAAAGTGAGGTTAGCCTAAGGGAAAAATGACTTGAGCTTGGGTTAGCCCATTTGGGCTAGGTTTGACTTAGCCTAGGCTAGGGTTGACTTGGGTCAATTTGATCATTTGGGTTGACCCCAAGGGGTCCTTGGTGACCCATTGGCCTCCCCTAAGGTCTATATAGGGTTGTGTAGGGTTAACTTGGCACCTTGGAGGTCACTTGACCCTTAGTAAGGGCACTTTGACCACTTTAGGGCTAGAGTTGACTTGGGTCAACATGACCATTAGGGTTGACCCCAAGGGGTCCTTGGCGACTCATTGGTCTCCCCTAAGGTCTAGGAAGGGTTATGTAGGGTTATCTTACACTTTGGAGGTCACTTACCCTTAGTAAGGGCACTTTGACCAGATTAGGGGCTTGAGTTGACTTGGGTCAACTTGGCCACTAGGTTTGACTCCAATGGGTCCCTAGTGACCCATTGACCTCACTTTAGGTTTAGGAAGCCCTAAGTAAGGTTGGTTGGGCACATTAGAGGTCAACTGCCCTTGATTAGGTCACCTTGCCCTATTTAGGCCTATGGTGGTCCTAGGTCAAATTGGCCACTTGGAGTTGACCCCCATGGACCCTTAAGGCTCTAGTGGACCCTCTAATGGGTTAGTGATGCTATGGTGGGGTCATGGAGTCATGGTGAAGCCCTAAGGTCAAACCCTAGGTTTGGTGATGAGGTTGTGCCATAGGCAGACCATGGTGATCCTCACCTTGCCCTTCTATCTCTTGGCCCATTTCTGGCTTCCTAGGGTTTTGTCATGACCTAGTCATGGCCAAAACCACTCTTAGGGGTCTAGTTGGAAATGGGATGTTACAAGGAGAGTGAAACTGCTAGAGGCTAGGAAGCTAGTCAGCCTGGCTACCAAGTCGTAGGAGAGAAGCCACCAGACCGCCCGACGATCAAGCCGCCAGAGAGAAACTGCCAGACCGCCCGATCTACAAACCGATAGAGACAAGCCGCCAGACCGCCCGGTCTACAAACCCCTAGAGACAAGCCGCCAGACCACCCAGTTTCCATACTGCAACACTCCCCCTCAAGCTGGAGCATATACATCAATCATGCCCAGCTTGTCACAAATGTTAAAAAAGGAAGTGGATACAGGCTTGGTGAAGATATCTGCCAACTCATTGTCCGAAGTAACAAACAGAGTGCAAATCTGTTTCTTAAAGATCTCTTCTCTAATGAAGTAGCAGTCAACTTTGATGTGCTTTGTTCTCTCATGAAATACCGAATTTTTCGAGATATATGTAGCAGGCCTTGTTGTCGCAGAACATAAGTAGAGGAGTATTGTATATTTCTCCTAAGTCCATCATGAGAGCCAGTAACCACTTTAACTCACAAGTGGTTGACGTAATACTCTGATATTCAGCTTCGGCATTAGACTTGGAGACGACCGACTGTTTCTTGCTCTTCCAGCTCACAAGATTTACCCCCACAAATATGTAAAAGCCCGATGTGGACTTGCGATCTCCTTTGTCGTCAGCATAGCTAGAATCGGAGTACGCTTCAACCTTTAAATGACCCTTATTTTGAAACAGTATTCATTTACCTGGAGCCGCTTTAATATATTCCAATATCCTCAGGGCAGACTGTATATGACACTCCCCAGGAGCTTGCATGAACTGGGTAACCTTTCCTACAACATAGGAGATGTCGGGTCTGGTTACCGTGAGATAAATGAGTTTGCCGACCAGATGCTTATACCTCGTAACTTCTAATAGAGGAGGCGAGTCATCTATCTAGGTTCTATCTTTTTCAGTAGCCATGGGGCATCAGGCAGGTTTAGCTCTAGTCAACCCTGTCTCTTTTAGAAGATCAAGAGCATACTTACGTTGAGAGAGGACCAAGGAGTTGGGCTTCCAGAGATTTCTATTCCCAGAAAGTATTTTGGGGGGACCATATCCTTCGTGACTAGGTGTTGACGAAGATGTTTCTTTATCAAGACTACCCCAACTTGGTCATCTCCAGTGAGAAGAATATTATCCACGTACACGGAAAGAACCACCAGACCCGGGGAGGTTTTGCGAATGAACAATGAGTGATCGGCAAAACTTCTTGTAAAACCCACGGCCACCACAATACCGCTAAACTTGTCAAACCACGCCCGAGAGCTCTTCTTTAGGGCATAAATGGTCTTCTTCAGCCTGCATTTCTGTGTCTCCCACTGAGCAATATACCTAGGAGGTTGCTCCATATAGACATCCTCCTGAAGATCACCATAGAAAAATGCATTTTTGACATCCAGTTGGGAAATGGGCCAATCCCTATTGACGACCACAAAAGAGGAGTACCCGAATAGTGTTGAGATGAGCAATGAGAGAGAAGGTATCAAAATAATCTACACCATAAGTCTGAGTGAAGCTTTTTGCGACAAGGCGTACCTTGTAGTAATCCAATGTGCCATTCAGATGGAACTTCACAACAAAGACCCAGCGACAGACAACAATATCAGTGCCCAACGGAGGAGAAACAAGGGTCCATGTACCCCGCTAAGTGAAGGTGGTAATTTCCAAATCCATGGAAGCCTTCCAGTGAGGAACAATAAGGGCTTCTTGGTAGGTGCGGGGAGTGGCAGTGGAAGAGATCGCCAATGTAAAAGTCATGAGAGAAGGAGTAAGATGAGAATATGAAACAATAACAGCAAGCGACTGCTGGGTACATGTTCGCACCCCTTTGCAAAGAGCAATGGGAAGATCCAGGTCAGCATGTTCCTCAGTATCCGGTGCATCTGCGGCGGAGAGAGCTGGCCCAGGAGTAGAGAGATTTCTATAGAGAAGAGGAAGATAGCGGAGGCGGAGAGAGAGGAGGAGGAGATGGTGGACACGACGGGGGAGGAGAAATCTCGGTAGGTATAGATGGGACGGAGAGGACGGTAGAAGAAGCAGGAACATCAGGAAGAGAAGAGGAGTCATGAGAGAAATATGACGCATTTTCTAAGAAGGTTACGTCAGTGGAGACGAACTGCTTGCGAAGAACAGGGTCAAAACAACAATAACCTTTCTGAGTGTTAGAGTAGCCCAGAAAGACATATTTGGTGGCATATGGGGAGAGTTTGTCACGGGTGGAGGAGGGAGCGTGCATAAAAACCATGCACCCAAAGATACGCAGAGGGAGAGGAAACACATCCTTGACCGGATAGAGAGTGGACAATGGGGTTTGACTGTGGAGAACCTTGGAGGGAATGTGATTGATGAGATATTAAGAGATGAGAACGACATAGCCCTAATAAGAGTGAGGAACCTACATTTGTGTCATCAGAGTGTGAGCGATATCAACGAGTTGAGGGTTTTTGCATTCCGCCACTCCATTTTGCTGTGAGGTATAGACACAACTAGTTTGATAAATAATCTCATTTTGCATACAAAAGAAAGAAAAATCATGACAAAGATATTCTTTGGCATTATCAGAGCGAAAGATTTTAATAGAGACATAAAACTGAGTCTTAATCATAAAGTAAAAACATGTCCATACAGAGAATAATTCTGAGCGATTTTTAAGAGATACACCCACGTATAACGAGAGAAATTAAAAGTCTTTATTTCAAGGATAACTAAATCACTTAGAGGGGGGGGGGGGGGGTGGATAGGTTTCTTTGTCCTTAGTGGCTATCCTTGATTTTATTTTAGTTTGCTGCTTTAGTGGTTGGTTAATTTCTGCTTTCAAGATGAGCTAGCTGCACAAAGAAAACCAACACAATAGAGTACACAAAGATTTATAGTGGTTCTCCAATATTTGGTTACATACACTCTCCTCCCACCTTACTAACTTCCTATTGGTCAAGGCTCTTCTCCAAACCAATGCTCCAAGGAGCTTATACCTCAGATCCTCAGGATCTCTCAGTCTCCTCCAAGACTTACACCTCAGCCACAAGGGGCCTACACTCAGTAATACAAGTATCACCTACCTCAGGCAATTAAGACCTATCACTCAGGCTATGGAGGATAGCCCTGTCTCAGAGTAAAATTACTCCTACAACTCAGAGAGATACACTCTCCTACAGCTCAGGCACTAGTATGCTACCACTCAGTGATCAACCGCTCACCTAACTCAGAGAAAGTTTGCTCCTACCTCTCAGATCCATAAAGGATCCTACAATATGGAAGTGGGTTGATGAGGTTCTTGATTGAACACAAGAGGAATTCCTCTGTGACAATCAACCTTGAGTGAGTAAGACTCAGCCCCCACTATGACACTAGGAATGTTTTCCTGCGTCTACTTTACTGGACTAAGTGCACCTTAGTCATAATAATAAGTATATCCACTTGAGCTGGAAGTGACTTGCAGAATACTATTCTACCCCTTTCTGAACTGAACCAAAGGTTCAGCTCTCTCTTCTTCACAGCAACAATGATGTAGAAGCTTTGGCTTATGCTGGAAGCAACTTACAGATTTGCTTCTCTGCACCTTTCTGAACTGAGCCAACCTCTTAGCTCTATCTTCTTCTTCACAGCTCCCCAAGAGAATGTTCTTTAGAAATTATTGGCTGGATCTGTGAAGCTCCTGCAGCAAGGGTTGGCCCTAGCTGATATCTCTTTCTCAGAGAATCACCCTGAGCTTGCTAGCTGGTGCCGATGAAAATGACACCAACAATCTTGCTGTTGAAGTTGTTGATCTCAACAGCTAACTTGATCTGCCTCTAGACTTGCTTGTCTTGGGCTCTCTGTTCTTCAATCATACCCACAACAATGGCGATTGTAAAGAACTTCTGTAACAGTTGACTCTTTCTATAAAGAGCATTTCCTTTTATTTATTATAACCCAACGACTCTTTTAGCAGTGAGTCTCACACCATTAATGCTGGCTGCATCTTTACTTTAAAGCCTAATTGATGTACAGTAGGCCTGCGGTGTCTTTTGTCATGTACCATGGCTTTGCCGCTAACAATTTGAATATTGTTGACATTTTGACTTACTAACATCAGCACCTGAAGACTTAGTCAAAATTCAAGCATCAGTAGTATAGGCGTTGAGTGAGTGAACTTCACTCAGCGCCAAAGTACTTAGACAGTTTTATTGTCTCTTGGTGTTGACTGAGTTACCTTCACTCAATGCCAAATTACTTAGAATATAAATCTTTTTCTAGGAATTGATTGATTCAGCTTCACTCAGTGCCAACTTGCTTTCTCAGCTTTCTACTGCATGGCGTTGAGTGAGAGAGCATCACTCAATGCCAAGCACCTTAGACAAAATTTTGTCTTCACTAGGCATTGACAGCATTGAGTGAGTAATGCACACTCAACGCTTTTTGTCTTAACAGTTTCTGCAGCCTATTCTGCATGTAAGGCGTTGAGAGAGCATGCCTCACTCAATGCTTTTTGCCTTAGCCATTTCTACTTCTTTAGCATCTTAAGCATTGACAACGTTGAGTGAGAATACCTCACTCAATGCTTTATGCTTTAACTAATTTTGTATAAAGGCATTGAGAGCGTTGAGAGAGTTTAGAGCATTGATTGAGCACACTTCACTCAATGCTTTCTGCCTTAGCCAGATTTTCTGTTTCAGAAATCAATTTGAGTTCGACGAACTCAGAACTTACTTCGACAAATATGCAAAAACACAGTTCAACGAATTTAGAGTTCAGCTTCACGAACGAGTGAAAGCTTATATCGACGAACTCAATATTTAGTTCGACGACCTCTGAACTCAGTTCGACGAAATTGGAATTAGCCAAATTTCTAAAACTCCAAGCTTAGTTCGATGAACGATTAGCTCAGCTCGGCGAACTCTGAACTCAGTTCGACGAATTTGGACTTAGCCACATTTAAGCTTATTTCTCTTTAGGCTTAGACTGTTATTAGCCTCACTCACAGCCTTTTTCTATATGACATTAAATGAGTTGACTTCACTCAACACCTGTGTACACATATAGTTTTCTGTCTTTCTACCACTTAGGTAAGAACTTACCTGTCTTAGCCACTTAGGCTACCTGTCCTATCATTGCTTATCAGGACAATCTACAATCATTAATCTTGAACACAAGTTAGATCACAACATGTGTATACATTGTTTGCAGGTCCTTCAAATTCAAGACATTAAGATCAATGGACCCAACAATCTCCCCCCTATTTGAAGAAGTCAAAACCTAAGCCAATGTATACACTAACACGCTTTATGCTATATATACAGAACATATCATTACAACATAAATCAGACAAATCATAGACATGGCAAATGATGTAACAGATAAGTCAAAATCATAGCAATTGATGAGTTAGACAGATTATAATTATATCAAATGATTGTACTATTTAATCATATATGGAATAAATATTTGTGCAATCTACATAAAGTGTTACATCCCTAGCCCTGTAAGCAGAACCTGAAACATTTTAAGTTTCAGGTTCCCTTATCTTAACCCTACTGCTTCTGAATTTTTTTGTCATCTTATCTTCAACACCAACTATCTTCTTTCCCTTCTTATCCTTTTGTCTCTCAAAATAGCTGAAGGGCTTGGGGAAGTATTTAGATGGTTCCACAACATCAGGATTGAGAAGATTTGCCTTTTTGTTCCTACAGAAAATCATTCTTTCTGTGTCTCTCTTTTCCATCTTATCCCATTCAGTCTTGCTATACCATTTACCTCTGTCTGATTTCTTATTTTTGACCTGATCCCAAGCAAGCAAGATGATGGATCTGGACTCTGGGCTCCATTGCTCAAAATCAGGTCATTTTTTCTATTTATTCTCTGTATTTTCTCTTTCTCATCCTGACTTCTTCTTTTGTTTCAGCAGTTTCAGCAGTCATTTCTCTTATCTGTAGTGTCTGGTCAATAGTGGGGCTGAAGGAGGGAAGTTCAGCAGCAGTGGGCTACACTCCCCACTGATTACCAGCACTATCATGATCTTCTATATACATCCCATACTCTTGATTTTCTTGAGCAGGCTCTCTGTTCATGGTTTCTAGTACTTGAGCAGGCATCATTGGTATATTATTATATTATACTAGCTCTAGTCCCAATGAGCCTCTCACAACATTTATTGCCCAGACCATGTTTTCAGTATTGGTCCTTATGGATTCTCTCCCCCCTTTTGGCTTCTTCAATTAGAGTATTGTTCTTCGATCTGCTTGTCATGCTTCTCTCTACTTCCAGGTAGTTTACTCCAGCAGTGACATGATTCTTGACTTCCAACATGTACTCATCAAGAATCTTGGTGTGGGCATCCATTTTTATGAAGATTTCATTATTCTGTTCACTTCTTAGAATTTTATCATTTTCATGGATTGTCACACTATTCTTGGCCTGAATCTTTTGTTTTTCTATGATAACAATAATGTTCTGGCCTGACACATCTAGCTTCTCCATTGTAAAGTCTACAGCTCCAATAGCTTTTGTGAAGAATTTTACTGTTTCTCCTTTCAATAGATTAAGTTCAAGCCCTATAGATTTGATCTCAGTTGCAAGATCATTTCTAACATCCTTGAGGGCATCATCCACATAATTTTGTAGTGCCCTCCTTTGGTCATCTAGCAAACCCTTTAGCTAGGCTACAAAAGTTGGTGGCAACTGATCAACTCTGGTAGACGTACCCTCATCCTGAGCCTCTTGTACATGCTTGCTCCCTGTTTCTTGATCTGTATCATTTTCAGGATGTGGTGAAGAGTAAGCTTTCTCATGACTGTATTCCTCTTTCTCAGATTCTGAGGAAACTAAATCATGTACTTCATGATCAGGGAGATCAGATGGTATCTCCCCCTCAACCTTTGTCATGCTTTTAATTGCATGCAGGTCACCAATAACAGCAACAACCTCTTTATCAGCTGTAGCAGACAGTACTATTATTTGATGAATTTTTAGTTGCTCACCTACAAACAATGCATCATGCATTATCTCTTGAATCAGTTGCTCTCCCTTAATTTGAGCATTCCTTTCCACATCACTTGGAATTTCCAAGACATTATCCTGTAGTTCCTCTTCTTCAGACATAACAATCTCTTTATCTGAGATTACTTTGATCTGCCCCTCACTCTGAGGCCTGCGAGCATCATCATTATCAGACATAGGCATATGTCTATCTGCATCTTCCAATCTGGAGGCATCTTCCTCCATTTCTGCAGAGATTTTGTTAACAATTTCCTCTGTTATTTGCCCAGCATCCTTAGCTGAAGGTAAATCATCTCTTTCCTCTCCAGCATATCCAGCTAGCTCAACAGTAGTTTCATCAACTTCAGGAACAACATCTGACTCCAGTCTGCTTACACGATTAAGAGGGGTAAGATTAGAAGAGGCAGATACGTGAATAATTATGTCCCTCCTGAACTCTTCAGCAGATGATGATAGATCAAGATTATGAGGCTCTTCTTCCTCATATGAGCTGCTAGAGGAGCTGGGCTTAGTAGCAACAATTCTCTTTCCTTTTCTTTCCCCAGCTTCTGGACAACGGGGCTGAAGGACCCTGTCCCATCTCTCAAGCATTCTGATATCCATTCTTCTCATGTGGTGAATTCTTGCAACGAACTTCAGATTCAGAATTTTTGGGGCCGTTTCTCGCAGATATAGTGAAAGGATTCTCCACAAATTTGGTTCAGCCATGCAATCCACTATTCTTTCAAACACCGCTCTTCCCCAATCAGTTCTCTTGGACTGTATGACCCTAGCCATAACTTCAAACATCCTCTTTGAGATTTTGTAATGGGAGCCTGTTTTGCATATCAGAGCTTTCCCGATGACATCTGCTAGAAACTTACCTCTCAGGTTAAGTTCTTTCCTTAGAATTGATCTGGTATATCCACTTGAGCTGGAAGTGACTTGCAGAATACTATTCCGCCCCTTTCTGAACTGAACCAAAGGTTCAGCTCTCTCTTCGTCACAGCAACAATGATGTAAAAGCTTTGTCTTATGCTGGAAGCAACTTGTAGATCAGCTTCTCTACACCTTTCTGAACTGAGCCAACCGCTCAGCTCTATCTTCTTTTTCACAGCTCCCCAGGAGAATGTTCTTTAAAAATTATTAGCTGGATTTGTGAAGCTCCTGCAGCAAGGGTTGGACCTATCTGTTATCTATTTCTCAGAGAATCACCCTGATCTTGCTAGCTGGTGCAGATGAAAATGGCACCAACAATCTTGCTGTTGAAGGTGTTGATCTCAGCAGCTAACTTGATCTGCCTCTAGACTTTCTTGTCTTGGGAACTCTGTTCTTCAGTCACACCCACAACAATGGAAATTGTGAAGAACTTCTATAACAGTTGACTCTTTCTGTAAAGAGCATTTCCTTTTATTTATTGTAACCCAACGACTCTTTTAGCAGTGGCTCCCACACCATTAATGTTGGCTGCATTTTTGCTTTATGCCTAACTGACGTACAGTAGGAATGCGATGCCTTTTGTCATGTACTGTGGCTTTGCCTCTAATAATTTGAATATTGTTGACATTTTGAGTTGATGACGTCATGTAACATCCCATTTCGTGTTAGGCCCCTCACATACATTTTGAGTCAAGAGAATTGACTCAGGCTCGGGAAACGTTGAGTGAGTCGGGTGAACACGACGCCACTTGACGAATTTAGCTTAGAAAATTTTCGGGATACTTTAGGCATAGAGTGATATCAACGCCATTTGAAAAGGCGTCGAGTGATCTCAATGAAATTAAATTAGAAATACTGGGGAAAATTTAGGCATCGAGTGATCTCGACGCCATTCGACGAAGCGTCGAGTGAACTCGGCACCACTCAACGCGACGTTGAGTGGTCTAAATGCCTTTTTACTTAGACATTGTGGGATGATGTTGGCGTTGAGTGGTCTCAACACCACTCAATGCGGCGTTGAGTGATACCAACGCCACTCAATGCCTTAACTTGGAAAAGTCTGGAATGCTGACGGCGTTGAGTGGTGTCAACACCACTCAACGCCTTGACTTAGGATTGCTAGCGGCGTTGAGTGGTGTGGACACCATGTAACACGACATTGAGTGGTGTCGACACCACTCAACGTCGTGACAACTCAACGCCTTGGCTTAGGATTGCTGGCGGCATTGAGTGGTGTCAACACCAGTCAGTGAGATGTTGAGTGGTGTCGACACAACTCAACGCTTTGACTTGAGTGTTTTTTTCTGGATTTCTGAAGGCGTTGAGTTACGTCGACACCACTCAACACGGCATTGAGTGGTGTCAACACACTCAATGCTTTTGGACTTGGTGAATTTTTCATTGAAGAGCTGTGTTGGCCGGTTCACTTTTATACCGGCTGAACCGGGTTCGGGTTATAATAGTGATGGGACATTTGGAATCTATTTGCACAGCAAATCTATTGATCATTTCAGGAAAACATATTTATGGCAATGACTGACGGTCCAATATATGGCGGACACATGGAAGCATAAGGAATCATGTTGCCGGTCATTCCCAGCCACTCATATTGAGTCAAAACCTTTAAAACATCCAACCACATCTCCATTCCACCCCACCATCACCTTCAGTGAACCCTAAGGAGCAGAAACCGATTGCTGGAGCAGAGGATTAGCAGAGCAAAGGTCGGCCATGGCGCACCACCACCAAACCCGCCGTCAAGCTCGTCTAAGGGCCCGTTTCTCCTCCCCTCCCTCTGTGCTAGCTGTCTAACTCTTTTAGGAGAGATATTGGGCTCAAATGAGCCTGATGCCATGAGAGAGGGAGCATTCCGAGCATTTATTCTTGCTCAGGTTTGCCAGAGGATCCACCACCTGCGGCCACGTCGCTGGGAAACGCTAGCTGCCACCTTAATGAAGGTGGTGGCGACAATCGCCGCCGGCGGCGGCGGCCAGAAGGCAGGCAAATGCAAGATCAAGTTTTGCCCAGGTTGGGGCAATATGGACCATCGGATCAGTGGGGAAGATGAGCCGATGCCATCCATTATTTATAATAAAACTATAAGTTTATTTAAATGTTTATTTTTCTATCACTATTTGGACATGAACTTGCTTGTAAATTTTAGGCCTCTTATAGGCCTTTTCAGAAATGATGCTCAACATAAAAAAGGTAGATCTATGTCTTACCTTTAAATTGTCACACTAAAGTTGTAATTTGGAGCACTACAACTCCATATAGGGACATTCTACTAAGACTGGTCCTAGGATAGGACAGGTTTTTAAATGAGTGCCCCAGCCAAATCCTAAGTCCACATTTCATGAAATTTGGACATACATGTGCTTATGCTAGACTTAGGACTTGTCCAAAAATCAGAATTTTTGGGATGTATTTTTCTATAGTTTTTATAGAAATATCATTTATTAAATAAATGGAATATAGGAAGATTCCCTCTTCCAAATGCCTCCAAATTTGGGTGGCATGGCCATTGGGTCATTATATGACAATGGTAAAAGTTGCAGGTCATTTGGACCTCTGTATATTGGGGAAATCCAACATGCATGGTGGAGGTAGATTTGTAAATATTGTGCCAAAATGTAAAAATGGGAAGTTAGTCCATTAGGCCCAATGAATGTCCATGGGATTTTGGACAGAGGCTTATAGGGATGAATTACACCTTCCATGGAAGGAGTGGGATTTTTGGGAACAAAAATCCCATTATTTGAATTAATGGAAAATAAGATCTTTTAGAAATAAAAATGAGATATATGTCTACTGACCTTGTAAAATTCTAAACTTTTGATACATGCCCTAATAAGATATTTTACATCTATGGAAAAAGTTATAAGTCTATTTGAGGACTATATCTTGTGTATATAATAGATTTACAATTTTACCCTTTTGGGAAATTAATTTAAAAGTAAGGAAAAATACTGTTAAAAATTATGGAAAACTTTATAACATCCTATTTATGTGATTAAAACCCAATATAATTATTTGAGAATGTTTGGATCATTACATATGCTGAAAACCCCAGTATTGGCATTTTGGTAGTGATGTCCATATGAAATTATATTAGACCAAATCACTGACTAAGGTCATGAATTTCTGTCCTGAGTATTATTATATCAATTTTGATCACCAGTAATTTTCTAGGAATTTTTTGTTGTAAATTTTAAGTACTTCATTTGGAAAATGGATTATTTATGTAGTTAATCATAAATAGAAAATATATGGAAATTCAACTTGAAAAATCATGATTTTTGCTGAACAGACATTTTTAACCTAGATGAATCTCAAATAATTTATTTAGACATAATGGACCACTTGTTAAAGTAGTTCATGTTCAAAGTGACCTAGGTCACTTAATTAATTAATTTAAATTATGGTCCAAAATAATTAGAAAGATGATGAAATTCTGAATGATCAATATTACATACAAGACAAACCCATGATAAATAATTAGGGGCATTTGGCCCAAGGAATTGGAAGTCATTTCATTTGGGCTGGAATTAGGTCATGGGTTGCGCTTAGATAAAGTAACACGTAACACTAGGACCCACGGGAGATATGATAGGAGGTATGATTGAGAAGCATATTGGGAAGTTGGAACCCTGGTTGGTGTCAAGTAGTAACGAGTGTTAGAGTGTAAAGCCCAAGGAAAGTAATTAGAATGGAGACCGACGGAAGACCGATGTTCTCCCAATATTACCTTAAGTCATCAGGTTCACTCAAGAGCAACATTGAGAGCTGTGTATAATAATGGGTAAACACTAATAAAAGTAAGTGTCCTTGAGAAAGGGAGCTTTGGGCTTCAGCCCGTCGTAGTTCGTAGTGCCCCCGAGAGTCCTTCACCGGGTATGCCCTGGGCAGTCTAAGGAATAACCATAAGTTACTATACCTAATAAGCATTAGACAAGACTAGTGTAATAGATTAAGGGAATGATGTGACAATCTCACCCATATAGGGTTGGAGGATACAGGACAGGTTTTATCCTGCGAGCTGGAGGCTCGGATGTTTGGATGAAGGATGGGTTTTGTACTGCGAGCTGGAGGCTCGGATGTTTGGATATAGGAGGGGTTTTGTCCTGCGAGATGGAGGCTCAGGTTGGAAATAAATTGCATGTGCATAGAACATATTAGTGTCGGGTCATGCTGTACTGGGCCAATCATCACACTGATGACAGTACGGTGACTCACGTGAGGTATGAGGGTTCGAGGGTCCAATAGGTTGTTTATACTGCGGTCTGGAGGACAATCCCTGAGAACACACACCAAACCTAAAGTCTGGTGGTTTAGCCAGGAGTTTAGTATGTGGGGAATCTGGTGTGTTCTTCAGAGGCGTGCGGAAGGTCTAGGCCTGGTAGTGTGTATACCCGCCTAGGAGTGGAGTCGCCCGCTCCATTGCTGCCGTAGCCACAATGGTAGTACCTAAGAGTTAAGCTAACTCCAAAAAGTGGGAACTAAAGGTCTGTGCACATAGAGTCGTGTGGGTGAGTTGCATTTGTATGATTCATAACTCGTATACCATACCATACATACATACTTAGGACATACACACCATAGATGCTTATCATATAAATTAGTATGTGTTATTTTATATGATGAGTTACATTTGTGAAACTTTAACTTATAAGTTTGTATGAGCATTCATATAAGTTGAGGTACTCTTGTGATGATAGCTTAGCAGTAGATAGTTTATTTTTCGCTCCGTTTTCTACTTTGCTTACAACACTTACTTTCAGTACAGTTCTTTCTTACTTTACTTGTATTTTATAGAACTGATATAGTAGAGATATATTTGTTATTACATAATCTTGATTGATTAGATTCACTGTCACCTGCTTTCCTTTTATAGCTCTTATTGTTCTCCGCTTCGTCCTCCCGCTCAGTACCTAGGAGTCGCGAGGGTGAGGCGAGGACAAAATGACTTAGTCTTTATGACTAACAGGACGAGGTGGCAGGACATGAGGAGCTGACACCACCTACTACTACCACTACTGCAGCCCGGTGTCATGTGATGATGCGTGTATTGATGATAAATTAGCTTCCGCTTAGTTAGATTTTGAGAGAGAGAGATTGATTACTATGTACTGGGCATAAGCCCTTTTCTCTTTCATTTTGTACTCATTGTGAACTATTGGATCTCTCATTTTACTTATATTATGATGATGCTGTGATGTAGACTTGATATATAATTGCTTATATTGCTTCTCTTCTCGATTCACTGATAGGTTGAATGATCGTACTAGCCGATAAGATCGACGTCTTGCGGTGTCGACTAGCCCGTGTGCGCTAAGTGTCACTGTAAGGCGGCGATTCTGGGCATAAGACCGGGTTACCTCCTTCGTAGGGGGGGGGGGGTCTTACAAACTGGTATTAACTAATCAAACGATCATTGAGGAAGAAGTCCATAACATTTGAACACCCCACTCGGGCACTGGTTTGCGGACAAACTATGCAACTGAAGCGGTGGTGTGCCCATGTGTACAAGTCATAGAAAATAGTCCATTTAAGCAATGACTTAGGCCAATTCTAATATAAACCTTATATTTATGCAGCCTACACAGGTCATTGCACCACAGGATATGATCCCTCCCCCTCCGGCTGCCACACCTTTCCAGCAGACGGAGATGGGTCAGACTCTGACGAACATCCTCGATGCCTTCAGGGATCAGCAGGCCCCAACCTAGCAGCTCAATCCGGGTTCGAATTGGTTGAGTGCCTTCAAGAATCTATCCTCGCCGATGTACGACAAGACAGAGAATGCGGTAAAGATGGAGGAGTGGCTCGAAGCCATTCAGGAGATACTTGCAGGCATCAGCTGCCCTGTCAGGCAGGCAGTTCCTTTGGCGACTTCTACACTGGATGCTCATGTGAAGAGATGGTGGAAGTCCATGCGGGACTCCATATATGCAGATAGGGATCTGTCAGATATCTCTTGGAATGAGTTCAGCGAGGCCTTCTTGGATCACATCATGTCTATTACAGATAGAGATGAGTTGGAGGAGATGTTTTTGAACCTCAGGCAGGGGACCAGATCAGTGATAGAGTACTTGAGGGAATTTTCCCATCTGGCCAGGTTTTTGGGGATACATGATCTAGATGACATGAGGTATGCCAATAGGTTCTACCAGGGGCTTAGGGACTCTACCAGGCAGGCTCTACTATTCATTTCCCATGGCACTTCGACGTAGATCATAGAGATGGATAAGAAGCTGGAGGCAAACTAGCTGATGGTACAGAGCAGGGGAAAGAGACCATTGGATGGATCATCCTATAGGGAGAGTAGTAGGGGCCCCCAGAGTGGCAGAATGATGAGCTACAAGAAGGGTCAGGGACATTATCATCCCAACTTCAGGCAGGAGCAGGGGCCTCCTATGGTACTAGTTCCCTAGCCACTACAGGTACATGACCCGAGGAGACAGGATGACCGCGACCACCGACCATTGATTTGCTTTAGATGCCAACGACCAGGGCACGTAAGAGCTGACTGACCTCAACAGTTCCATCCACCACCTCCTCCTCCATCTATGGTAGCCCCTCCAGCAGAGCAGGGCTGAGGCCAGGGATGAGGTTGAGGCCGAGGTCGCGCACATTATGATAGAGGACGAGGGCAAGAGCAGATGTATGCCTTGTACCTTACCGAGCCAAGGATCCCTGAAGAGGTCATTACAGGTACTTAAAAGTAATTGCAATCTAGCTTTCATTTTATAGTACCTTGCCAACCTTAGTAGAACAACAAACATGATATAATTCAAATAAAAACCCCAGGCATATTCTTCGTCAGTGGCAAGCCCGCTCATACATTGTTCAATACGAGTGCTTCCCACTCATTCGTATCAGAAGCCATCCTGGAAGTATTAGTGGGAATAGAACAATTCAAGGGCATAACCAGGAGGGTGCGTCCGCCAGATGGATCAGAGCTATTATCATCTGTCAAGTGCAACATGTAGGCAAAAATTGGAGGAAAGACCTTCGAAGCACCAGCGATGATTTTGAGAAAGCCAGACTTCGATGTGATCATGGACATGACCTGGTTGCATTGGAACCATGCCCGGATCGATAACCCGTCAAGGAGGATCACCTTACGGCATGTGGACACCGATGTCGTCATTGAAGGTATTAGACCTATTTCCCATCTTCTATCATCATCTGTACAAGCTATCAAGGCCCATGAGTAAGGGGAGGAGGTATACATTATCTACTTCGAGATGGCAGGAGCAGAAGCTTCTATTGTTGATGTCCCAATGGTTTAGGATTTCTCCGATGTATTCCTGGAGAAATTTCCCAAATTGCCACTGACTAGTGATATGGACTTCCATATTCAGTTGGTGTCGGGAGCGAAGCCCGTGTCTTATACACCGTATAGGATGGCCCCCAAGGAGCTTGTAGAGTTCAGGACCCAATTGTAGGAACTGGTGGGGTCAGGATTTGTCAGACCAAGCTCATCACCGTGGGGAGCTCCAGTGTTATTCGTTAAGAACAAGGATGAATCATTGTGGCTCTGCATCAATTACTGGGAACTGAACCGATTGATAGTCTGGAACACGTATCCGTTGTCCCGGATCGACGATCTTTTTGATCAGCTACATGGAGCCTTTTGGTTCTCCAAGCTGGATTTGAAGTCCGGGTATTATCAGCTGCGCATTCAGGAGGAGGATATCCCGAAAACAGCCTTTAGTTCTCGGTATGGTCTATACGAGTTCTTGGTGATGCCCTTCGGACTCACGAATGCACCTTCCGCATTCATGAGTCTGATGAACCGTGTCTTCGAGCCATTCCTGGATAGATTTATTATAGTCTTCATCGACAACATTCTGATCTACTCCCGGACAAAGGAGGAGCATACCCAGCATTTGACACCGGTGTTGGGCAAGCTGAGAGAGCATCAGATATACGCAAAGTTCTCCAAGTGCCAATTCTGGCTACAGGATGTAGCATTCTTGGGGAATACCATCAGTGGAGCTGGGTTGGTTGTGGACCCGGCCAAGGTACAAGCAGTTCGTGATTGGCGCGACCAAAGTCAGCTTCAGATATACGTAGTTTCTTGGGACTGGCGGGATATTATCGCAAGTTTGTGGAGGGCTTCTCAAGGGTAGCACTTCCCCTCACGTCCTTGACGAAGAAGGATGCGGCTTTTACTCGGAGCGAGAAGTCCGAAGCAACATTCCAGGAGTTGAAGGACAGACTCACCTCTTCCCCCATCCTTGCACTTCCATCTGGGAAGGAAGGATTTCACATTTATACCGACACATCATATCAGGGGATGGGTGCAGTCCTGATGTAGCATGGACATGTCATTGCATATGTTTCAAGACAGCTGAAGAAGCACGAGCAGAATTACCCCATACATGATTTGGAGCTTGGGGCTGTAATATTTGCGTTAAAAACTTGGAGGCATTACTTGTATGGGGTTCATTGTGATATCTTCTCAGATCACAAGAACCTCAAATATATTGACACGCAGAAGGATCTAAATCTGCACCAGCGGAGATAGCTTGAGTTCTTATGCGACTATGACTACAAGATGCATTATCACCTGGGGAAGGCGAACACTGTTGCGGATGCCTTGAGCAGGAGAGCCGACACTACTGGACCGGATCCCCGGGTGATGGCTATGGAGCTGGTACGGATGCTGGAATATATGCACATTACCATGTTTTCCAGAGCTGAGCTGGATGTTTATCAGGAGTACTTGAACTCCTTGGTCATCGAGTGCGACATACAAGAGCGCATTAGGACACATCAAAGGCTGGATGCGGATTTGGAGCCAGTATTTATAGCCTTGGAAGGGGGCAAGTCAGAGTACTATGCTTTGCGTGATGACCTGGTTCATTTCTATGGCCGTGTCTATATACCCGCAGGAGGCGATATCCGGGAGGATATACTCAGAGAGGCACACTGTTCTCAGTACTCATTGCACCTCGGTATCACTAAGATGATAGCAGATCTGCAAAGGAGTATGTATTGGCCAGGGATGAAGAGGGATATCATATATTATGTGACGCATTGCGAGACCTGCCAGCTGGTAAAGGTAGAGTGCAAGAGCACAGGAGGGTTACTACAGTCATTACCGCTGCTAGAGTGGAAGTTTGAGGATATAACTATGGATTTCATGCACGGATTGCCTCACTCCCACTCTGGGCACGACTCTATATGGGTCATTGTCGATAGATTGACCAAGGTAGCCCGATTTATACCAATCAGGAAGGACAACCCAGTTGATGTTTTGGTGATGTTGTTTGTGGAACGATTCGTCAGGTACCACGACATCCCTAGGACGATTGTCTCAGATCGTGATGGTCAGTTCACTTCTAGGGAGTGGAGAGCGGCGCAGCCATACTTGGGTTCTCAGCTTGCTTTTAGCACCGCTTTCCATCCGTAGACTGACAGGCAGACAGAGCAGACCAACCGGACTATGGAGGATCTGTTGTGTCTATATATACTAGACACAGGGAAACCCTGAGAGAGACTGTTTCCCCTGATTGAATTCTCCTACAACAACAGTCACCAGACAAGCATTGGGATGACACCATATGAGGCTCTATACGATAGGAAATCCCGGACACCACTGTCTTGGGTCCAGGATAAGGACTCCAAGGCACTCGGGTCGGACTATATGGAGGATACGGATGGTCAGATACAGCTAATCAGGGATCAGATGCTCGAGGCACAAAGTAGGCAGGCCAAGTACTACGATACGAGACATCAGAAGGTGGAGTTTCAGGTGAGGGACAGTGTGTTCTTGAAGATACATCCGGTGCATGGTGTCTCGAAAGTGTGGAGGCACAATAAGCTCAGCCCTCGATTTATGGGACCATACTTGATCCTGGAGCGGATCGGTCCTTTGGCTTACAGGCTGGAGCTGCGGCCAGAGTTAGGGACCTTGCACGACATCTTCCCTGTCTCTTTACTTCAGAGAGCTCTCCTTCGGCCAGAGCAGCATATTACCACTACAGCGGGCCCGGTAGCACCTGATAAATCAATCCGTTTAGAGCCAATCTGGATTGATGATACATCGATGCGAGTACTGCGGAAGAAAAATGTCACCTTGGTGAAGGTGTTGTGCTCCAACCACAGATGGGAAGAGCACACCTGAGAGCCGATGGATCTGATGCGTGAACGGTACCCGGAGCTTTTCACCTCAGGTACCTTTTAATTATGCTTAAAGTACTTAAAATCCGTATGCAGAGAAATCCCGTAGACCCGAACTTGAATTTCGGGGACGAAATTATTGTTTTTTGTTTATTGGGATTTGTAACATCCCATTTCGTGCTAGGCCACTCGCACACATTTTAAGTCAAGAGAATTAACTCAGGCTCGGGAAGCATCGAGTGAGTCGGGTGAACCCGACGCCACTCGACGAATTTAACTTAAAAAATACTCGGGATACTTTAGGCGTCGAGTGATATCCACGTCATTTGAAAAGGCGTCG
This sequence comes from Platanthera guangdongensis, assembly GCA_039583875.1. Classification (NCBI taxonomy): domain Eukaryota; kingdom Viridiplantae; phylum Streptophyta; class Magnoliopsida; order Asparagales; family Orchidaceae; genus Platanthera; species Platanthera guangdongensis. The sequence goes on along the minus strand of CM077158.1, from coordinate 72,365,084 downwards.
AGTGATCTCGATGAAATTAACTTAGAAATACTCGGTAAAATTTAGGCGTTGAGTGATCTCGACGCCAATCGACGAAGCGTCGAGTGAACTCAACACCACTTAACGCGGCGTTGAGTGGTCTCAACGCCTTTTTACTTAGATGCTGCAGGATGATGTTATCGTTGAGTGGTCTTAATGCCACTCAATGTGGTGTTGAGTGGTCTCAACGCCACTCAACAACTTAACTTGGGAAAGTCTGGAATGCTGACGGCGTTGAGTGGTGTCAACACCACTCTATGCCTTGAATTAGGATTGCTGGCGGCATTGAGTGGTGTCGACACCACTCAATGCCTTAACTTAGGATTGCTGGCGGCATTGAGTGGTGTCAACACCACTCAATGCATCGTTAAGTGGTGTCAACACCACTCAACGCTTTTGGCTTGAGTGTTTTTTTCGGGAGTACAGAACGCATTGAGTGGTGTCAACACCACTCAACGCGGCGTTGAGTGGTGTCAACACTCTCAACGCTTTTGGACTTGGTGAATTTTTCATTGAAGAGCTGTGTTGGCCGATTCACTTTTATACCGGCTGAACCGGGTTCAGGATAAAATAGTGATGATACATTTGGAATCTATCTTTAAAGCAAATCTATTTATCATTTCAAGAAAACATATTTATAGCAATGATTGACGGTCCAATATATGGATGACATGTGGCAGCATAAGGAATCATGTTGCCGGCCATGCCCAACCACTCCTATTTAGTCAAAACCTTTAAAACAACCAGCCTCACCTCCATTCCACCCCACCATCACCTTCAGTGAACCCTAAGGAGCAGAAACCGATAGCTGGAGCAAAGGATTAGTCGGAGCAAAGTTCGGCCATGGCACACCACCACCAAACCCTCCATCAAGCTCGTCTAAGGGTCTGTTTATCCTCCCCTCCCTCTGTGCTAGCTATCTAGCTCTTTTAGGAGAGATATCAGGATCAAATGAGCCTGATGCCATGAGAGAGGGAGCATTCCGAGCATTTCTTCTTGCTCGGGTTCGCCGGAGGAGCCACATCCGGCGGCCACATCGCAGGGAAACGCTAGTCGTCTCAATGGAGGTGGTGGCGACAATCGCCGGTGGTGGAGGCGGCCAGAAGGTAGGGGAATGCAAGATCAACTTTTGCCTAGGTTGGGGCAATCTGGACCATCGGCTCAGTGGGGAAGTTGAGCTGATGTGGTCCATTATTTATAATAAAACTATAGGTTTATTAAAATGTTTATTTTTCTGTCACTATTTGGACATCAAATTGCTTGTAAATTTTAGGCCTCTTAGGAGCATTTTTAAAAATGATGCTCAACATAAAATGGTAGAGCTATGTCTTACCTTTAAATTGACAAACTAAAGTTGAAATTTGGAGCACTGCAACTCTCTGTAGGACCATTCTACTAAGACTGGTCTTAGGTCAAGGCAGATTTTTAAATGAGTGCCCAAGTCAAACCCTAAGTCCACATGTCATGAAATTTTGAACATACATGTGCTTATGATAAACTTAGGACTTGCCCAAAAATCAAATTTTTTGGGATGTATTTTTCTATAGTTTTTATATAAATATCATTTATTAAATAAAATGAATATAGGAAGATTCCCTCTTCCAAATGCCTCCAAATTTGGGTGGCATGGCCATTGGGTCATTATATGACCATCGTAAAAGTTGCAAGTCATTTAGACCTCTGTATGTTGGGGAAATCTAGCATGCATGGTGGAGGTAGATTGGTAAATATTGTGCAAAAATGTAAAAATTGGAAGTTAGCCCATTTGACCCAATGAATGTCCATGGGATTTTGGACAGAGGCTTATAGGGATGAATTACACCTCCCATGGATGGAGTGAGATTTTTGGGAACAAAAATCCCATTATTTTGAATTAATGGAAAATAAGATCTTTTAGAAATAAAAATGAGATATAGGTCTACTGACCTTGTAAAATTCTAAAATTTTGATACATGCCCTAATAGAATATTTTACATCTCTGGAAAAAGTTATAAGTCTATTTAAGGAATATATCTTTTGTATATTGTAGATTTACAATTTTACCCTTTTGGGAAACTAATTTAAAAGTAAGGAAAAATTCTGTTGTAAATTATGAAAAAATTTATAGCATCCTATTTCTGTGATTAAAACCCAATATAATTATTTGAGAATGTTTGGATGACTACATATGCTGAAAACCCTAGTAGTGACATTTGGTAATGATGTCCATATGAAATTATGTTTGGCCAAATCACTGACTAGATCTTGAATTTCTGCCCTGAGAATTATTATATCAATTTTGATCTCTAGTAATTTTCTAGAAATATTTGGTTGTAAATTTTAAGTACTTCATTTGAAAAATGGATTATTTATGGAGTTGATCATAAATAGAAAATATATGATAATTAAAGTTGGAAAATCATGATTTTTAATGAACATACATTTTTAACCTAGATGAATATCAGATAATTTATTTAGACATAATGGACCACTGGTTAGAGTAGTTCATGTTCAAAGTGACATAGATCACTTAATTAATTAATTTAAATTATGGTCCAAAATAATTAGAAAGATGATGAAATTCTGAATGATCAATATTAAATACATAACAAACTCGTGATAAATAATTGGGGGCATTTGGCCCAATTCTTCCAATTCGTTTGGGCTGGAAGTTGGTCATGGGTTGTGCTTAGATAAAGTAACACATAACACTAGGACCCACGGGGGATATGATAGGAGGTTGGATTGAGAAGCGTATTGGGAAGTTGGAACCCTGGTTGGTGTCAAGTAGTAACGAGTGTTAGAGTGCAAAGCCCAAGGAAAGTAATTAGAACGGTGACAGGCGGATGACCGTTATTCTCCCAATAATTCCTTAAGTCATCAGGTTCACTCAAGAGCAACATTGAGAGCTGGGTATAATAATGGGTAAACATTAATAAAAGAAAGTGTCCTTCAGAAAGGGAGCTTTGGGCTTAAGCCCATCATAGTTCCTAGTGCCCCCGAGAGCCCTTAACTGGGTATGCCCTCGGCAGTCCTAGGACTAACCATAAGTTGTTATGCCTAATAAGTATTAGATAAGACTAGACTAATAGGTTAAGGGAATGATGTGACAATCTCACCCGTATAGGTTTGGAGATAAAGGATGGGTTTTATCCTGCGAGCTGGAGGCTCGGATTTTTGGATGCAGGATGGGTTTTGTCCTGCGAGCTGGAGGCTCAGATGTTTGGATATAGGACGATTTTTGTCTTGCAAGCTGGAGGCTGGGGTTGGAAATAAATTGCGTGTGCATAGAACATATTAGTGGCAGGTCATGCGACACTTGGCCAATCATCACACTGATTGCAGTACAGTGACTCGGGTGAGGTGTGAGGGTTTGAGGGGCCAGTATGTTGTTTATACTGCGGTCTGGAGGACAATCCCCGAGAACACACACCCAACCTAAAAGTCTGGTGGTTTAGCCAGCGATTTAGTACGTGGGGACTCTGGTGTGTTCACCATAGGCGTACAGATGGTCTAGGCCTGGTAGTGTGTATACCCGCTGAGGAGTGGAGTCGTCCACTTCATTTCTACCGTACTAACAATAGTAGTACCTGGGAGTTAAGCCAACTCCAAAAATTGGGAACTAAAGGTCTGTGCGCATATAGTCGTGGGGGTGAGTTGCATTTATATGATTCAATACCTGCATACCATACCATACATACATACTTAGGACATAAACACCATATATCCTTATCATATAAATTAGTATGGGCTCTTTTATATGATGAGTTAAATTTGTGAAACCTTAACTGAAAGTTTGTTTGGACATTCATATAAGTTAAGGTACTCCTATGATGATAGCTTAGCAGTAGATAGTTTATTTTCTGCTTCATTTTCTACTTGGATTACATCACTTCCTTTCAATATAGTTCCTTCTTACTTTACTTGTATTATATAGAGCTGCTGGAGTAGAGATATACTTGTTATTACATAATCTTGATAGATTAGATTCTCTATCACCTGCTTTCCTTTTATACCTCTTGTTGTTCTCCGCTTTGTCCTCCTGCTCGGTACCTAGGAGTCACGAGAGTGAGGCGAGGACAAAATGGCTTAGTCTTTATGACTAACGGTCGGTTGTCACCGTATCATTTAGGAGCTCGAGGAGCTGGAGCACCAGCGGGATGAGGCGGTAGGACATGAGGAGCAGACACCACCTACTACTACTGCAACCTGGCGTTATGTGATGACACGTGTACTGATAATAGATTAGCTTCCGCTTAGTTAGATTTTGTGTGTGAGAGATTGATTACTATGTACCTGACATAAGCCCTTTTCTCTTTCATTCTATACTCATTGTGGACTATTATATCTCTCATTTTACTTATATTATGATGATGCTGTGATGTGGACTTGATATATAATTTCTTATATTGCTTCTCTTCTCGATTAATCGATAGGTTGAATGATTGTACTAGCCGGCAAGATCAACTTCTTGCGGTGTCGACTAGCCCGTGTGCGCTAAGTGTCACCGTAAGGTGATGGTTCTGGGTATAAGACCGGGTTACCTCCTTGGTAGGGGGGTCTTACACATTAGCACCTGAAGGCATGGTCAAAATTCAAGCATCATTAGTATAAGTGTTGGGTGAGTGAGCTTCACTCAGCGCCAAAGTTCTTACACAGTTTTACTGTCTCTTGGCGTTGAGTGAGTTACCTTCACTCAACACCAAACTATTTAGAATATAAATCTGTCTCTAGGCATTGAGTGTTTCAGCTTCACTCAATGCCAACTTGCTTTCTCTGCTTTCTGCTGCTTGGCGATGAGTGAGAGAGCATCACTCAAAGCCAAACACCTTAGACAGAATTCTATCTTCACTAGGCATTGACAACATTAAGTGAGTAATGCACACTCAACGCTTTTTGCCTGAACAGTTTCTGCAGCCTATTCTACATGTAAGGCGTTGAGAGCGTTGAGTGAGCATGCCTCACTCAAAGCTTTTTTCCTTAGCCATTTCTACTTCTTCAGCATCTAAAGCGTTGACAATGTTGAGTGAGCATGCCTCACTCAACGGTTTATGCTTTAACTAATTCTATATAAAGGCGTTGAGAGCGTTGAGTGAGTACACCTCACTCAACGCTTTCTTCCTTAGCCAGATTTTCTGTTTCAGAAATCAGTTTAAGTTCGACGAACTCAGAACTTAGTTTGACGAATAAGCAAAAACTCAGTTCGACAAATTTAAAGTTCAGCTTGACAAATAAGTGAAAGCTTAGATCGATGAACTCTGGATTTAGTTTGACGAACTCTAGATTTATTTTTGAAAGTGATGTGTTAGATCTGAAATACTTTAGAGGGTGGGGGGTGAATAGAGTATTCTTAAATCCTTAAACAAACTTTACAGTTTTTGCTGTAATTGAGAAAGTGCATAAAAAACTTAATAAAATATAAACGCAGTAATCCTAAAAAACACAAACACAGCAAGAACAAAAAGAAGGGACAACCAGACAACACAAGAAATTTATAGTTGTTCCCCAACCTGGGTACATCCACTCTTCTACCACCCTAGTAGGAATCCACTCAGATTTTTGATCAGGTGTGTTGAAACCGGAATCCGGCCTCTTGTGGAGTTCGACCCTTGGGGAAGGGGTGGTCTCGCGCCTACTTTGCTCCTGCAAGAAAAACAACGAAGAAGACAAGAAGAAACAGACCCAAGGGCTCGGCAGGGAGGTCCCACCACAAACCCGGAAGATCTCTGAGCGCTTCCCCTCCTTAGCCAGAAGCCGAGCTAAGGCTCCTCAGAGAACACTTGAAAACGAGAGTAAGGGGGCACTTCCAGCGTGTCCTCTGAGGTACCCCTTGGGTCTTATTTATAGTTTTTTGGAATCTGAACTGCCAATAACCGAAAGAACTGACCTGAAAATACCAAAAAGTCCTTGGTTGGGTCTGCCAACAGCCAAACTTCGCTGTTCTAAGTAGCTATGCGCAGTCCAACCTGGTCTGCCAATAGCATGGCTCCGCTGTTCTGAGGGGCTATTCGCACCCCTTGGGAGTCAGCTCGCCTCCAATCCTCCTCCGCAGGAGGCGGGCACGACCTGGCTCCAACTGCCCGCCTATTCTCCCTGGGCGGGCGCGAGCCGGACCGTCGCGACCTGCCTGTCTTCTGCCGGGGCGGATCGGTGGCCAGGTCGCGTGTGGGGGCTTGCCGGCAGCCACCGCGACCCCGATCGGCTCGCTAGTTGCGGGTCGCCAAACTCATCCGCTTTGGCCAGAGATTCTCTGCGCGACCTGCTCGCTCGCCTCGCCCGGCTCGCTCGCCTGAAATGTGCGGGAGCGGGCCAGCCCTCCTGCCGTATATCCGTTTTGCCGCTTGGGTGCGGGTCGCGGGGCTAGGTCTGCTCGACCTCCCTGGCGGGACCCGCTCGCCGGACACGGGGTTGTACACAATCCCCGCTCTTTTTGAGCTTGATTCAAGCTCGGAAAGAATCATCTAACCCGCGTGTTCGGTGAGTGCTGTGCTGAGCTGGCAGGGAATCTTCTGGTGGGGCCCCACTGTCCGGCTATAAATATACCGCTGAGCCCAGGAGGGGCTCCCCAGATCCCCTCATTTTCCTTGAACAGACTTCAGTTTCTCGATGCCGGTCAGCGAGGAGGTGCGAGCTCGCCTGGCGGCAGCGGGCCAGAACACTTGGGAGGAGGCCCTCGAGGCCGCCCCTTGGCTAGCACGTGGGTCTCCCGGCCCTCTCTTTAGGCCGGCGAAGGGAAAGATTGTTAGGCGGTCTCCGGCGGGTGACTGTCCGGGCTCCAGCTCGGCGGCGAGTGTTGAGGTCGTCCCTGGGGTACGTGACCTTCTTCGGCTTATCGCTGTACCTCTGATCTTTTGTTTTGCAGGCAATTCCTTGTGAAGAGTTGGGGAACGGGGGAAAGGATCGCCCCCCTCCCTTGTCGTCTGAGAAGGTTGCTAGTCCTCCATGTCTGGACCGCCCACCTCCGGAAACCCCTCGCCCGTCGGCTCCCCACGGACTGGGAAAATCTCTTGAGGCCCTCGGGGGGGAGGCCTTTCAGGGTCGGCCGGGCTCCTCTCGCCCATCCATCGGCGCGGACGATGTGCCAACCCCTGGTAAGCTAGTACTCACCGTTGGCTTTGTCCTCGCTCGCTCCTCCTGAATCATCCTTTTGTAGGCTACAACATGGTCTCCTCCGAAACTGAGACGAGTGAAGGGTATTCGCCTCCGCCCGACTTGGACAGCATTTCTGATTACCTGGGCGACCCGACCGATGTGGTGGGGATGAAGAGGCAGGTGACGCGGCTGTTCCAGAAACACACGCTGCTGCTTCATGAGATCGTGAAGAGGGTCGATCAAGACAAAGCCGACACCGCGGCCCGGCTCGCGGCCTTGGAGGGACCCCGGCGCGCAGCAGAAGACGACGATGTCACTTCACCGGGCGTGCACATTACGCGAGCCGAGGAGCGTCTCATGAGCGCCACAGAGCAAGTCGGCCTTGCTGAGCGGGAGCTGGTGGCGGTTCGCGATTACCACTATCCTCGCGTGCCGCCGCGAACGGGAATGAAGCGGCGGGGCAGGTGGCAGTGGATCGAGTACTGATCCAGCCCTTTTTCCCCCCGCTCGCGGGATATCGCAGAGTTTCTACCATTTCAAGGCTATCCTATATTTGTAACGATTTGCAACTCTTTTCTGCCCGCCTATGGGCCTAGTTTTTCGTCGCTGATGCATGTTGAAATCACCACGTCGTTGCTTTTGTTCTCTGTGGGGCGGGACAGGGGAGAGATTCGTTCTGCCTGACCTGCCGATCGGGGCGGGGGCGAGCCGAGGGGCTCGCCAGCCGGGTGTCTTCCGGCTCACGCGGAATCCCGGATGGGTACGGGCCGAGAGTCGCCCGCTCGAGTTTTGCGCGGACACGGCCGGGCGAGAACCACGCCTGACTGGCCTCGGCGGCGCGGCCGCGCGCCGTGAAGTCGAAACGTCAGGCTGATTTTTGCTATCTGCACCCCCTCTTTCGGCGGGAAGTTTCCCGCCCTTTCTCTTTCCCTATAAATAGGCCTTGCCGACCCTCATTCCCTCACCGATTCAAAACGCTCTCTCGCTTCCCGTTCCCCACGAAGTACGGCTCGTGCTCGCCTTCTGGATCTGTCTCGCACGTTCGGCGGCAATTCGGTGGGAATGGGCGGAGGCGGAGGCGACGTGGACGGACGAAGTAAGTGCGTCTGGACCTTCTCAGAGCACGATTTTCCTCACGTCGTCATCTCGGAATGCGAGTACCTGGATGCTCTTGGCGACCACGTTCCGCCGGGCTTTTCTGCGAGACGGCCCGGGGATAGAGAAAAGATCAACGATTTATCCGGGGATGAGCTCGCCATCCCCCTAGCTCACTTTGAGGTGGGCCTGCAACTTCCCCTGTGGCCCGAGGTACGCCAGGTGCTGAAGTATTTCGGGGTCGTCCTAGGTCAGATGACCCCGAACTCCATAGCCGTTATGGTGGGGTTCGCCTGCTTTCTGCGAGAGGAGCGAGTCGAGTTCAGCCTCGCCGTTTTCCGGAAACTATTCTCCTTCCAGGCGAACCGGGATGGGACCGCCTACTTCTCGAGCGCCCACCTCAAGGTGCAGGAGACAGTAAATAAGAGTCATAACTGGCTCAAAAAGTTCCTATTCGTCAAAGGGGATTTCGGCAACGTCCCCTTCTCGCCGGTGCAGCTTAGCGAGGCGAGCTACCGTCCGCCCAGCCTAGGGGGCCATGAGGCCGACTTGTGCGGGTTCTTCGCCGGGAAGAATTTCGAGGTCGCGTACCTGCGCCGCCACCTTGACGACCTCGCCGCCGTCCCACCAGGGGGAGGTTTGCCACTCGCCGCTGTTCTACCTTACCCCCTCCTTTTTCGTTATCTCACCCCTTTTCCTTGGCAGGCGAGCGCGACATCCCTCTTCACCCCCCCTACGAGAGCGCTCGGGTCGCTCCCGGGGTTCTCGGCCGAGCTCAGGCTGCGGATGCCGCTCAGCGCGACCCCCCGCCGGTCCCGTCCAAGAAGCGGCCGGGTGGCGGACAGCCCACCCCTCCGCCGAAGGTGGTGAAGACCGCGGGTCAGCAACCCGCTGCGAGCCAAAGGAAAGGCAAGGCCCCTGCGGTCCTTCCGGCCGAGGGCCCTTCGCCCCCGCTGGTTGCTTCGACCAGCGATACCCCGGACAGGGCGGCGGGCACCTCCGCGCCGCCGGACGTGTCTCAAGCTGCTGCGAAGCCGGTGCCGAGGGGTCACCGCAACTTTGTCTACGACGAGAGATATCTGGACGAGCTCGGCGCCCCGCTCCTGTCGTGGGACAAGGAGTCAAATCGCGCCGCGATCTCGACCTTGTTGCCGAGTTGGCTAGAGTAGGACACCATCGGCGGGGAGGCCTACAACTTCTCGTTCGGCCTTTACTCGCGAGAGGACGCCACTATTTATGACAAAGAGGCGTCGCGAGTGCTGGTTCACGAGAGCGCGCGGGCCCAGCTGCGCGGCCTGGAGTTGGCTCACATGGTGGGGAGGCGTTGCACCCAGCTGGAGCGGAACGCCACCTCCCTGAAGAAGCTGGCGGACGAGAGGGAGGAGGCGCAAAAGCTTGCTCAGGAAGACGCGATCCTTCAGAGGAGGCGGGCCGACGCGGCAGAGGATTCCCTCGCGCAGTACCTGGGCGGGGTGGTATGTGCTCGCCCTCGACAACCGTCCTTTCACGCGAATCTACCTTATAACTTTCTTTTCCTCTTTTCAGGATGCCGCGACGGCTACTCAGATGGGTGCTGAGATCGCCACCCTTGGTCAGGACAAGTCGGTGTTGGAGGCGCGGGTACGTGAGCTGGAGGCCGCCGCCGCTGTCCCTCCTCCAGACAGGAGGGTCTGTCCGCTCGAACACTTCTCCAACTACGACTTGGAGGTGCTGATGCAAAAGAACGCCGCCAGCGCTGCGAAGTACACGATGCAAATGCTGCGACGCGCGTATCTCCTCAAGAGCGAGGCGGCGGAACTCTCGGCGGAAGACGTGGTGCCGGCGCTATTCCTTCCCGTGCCGGACCCTGGGGACAAATCATTCCAGCCCATTTAGGACTCCTCGCCCCGGATCTCGCGTCTCCCCCGCTTTTTTTGACATTTGTTTTTTAGATGTATATATCATGCACGTTTAGCTGTTTTGAGATGCACGCGCGAGCTGTGCCTAGACTTCGTGATTTTTATTTACTATTGCTTTTATAAATGCTTTCTCGCCTGCCTCTGTATATTTGCTATTACCGCACAGGGTGGCCTGCCTCTGCGGCCCAACCCTGATGAGGCGGCTGCTCGCCCGCCAAGCGAGGCGAGCCGGCTCGTCCTTTGTCTGTATTGCCAAATTTCTTGCGGATTCTCGCCCAGGTTCTCGCCTCCATTCGGCCACCTTCCCTGGGGCTGGGGGGCTATGTTAGACCCCCCCCCCCCTTTTGATTAGCTTTTGTGATTCCGATCTGCTATTAACGCCATTCGAGTAGTTCCCGTCCTGGCCGGCTAGGTGGGAGCCCGGCAGCGTGATTCGTTCTGTGCCCAAACACATTCCATCGAGTGACTTCCGGCCCTGTCAGCTAGGTGAGAGCCTGACAGCGGGATCTTCTCGAGGCTAGGGATGACACCGAGTGACTTCCGGCCCTGCCAGCTAGGTGGGAGCCTGGCAGCGGGATCTTCTCAGGGTCCAAACACATTCCATCGAGTGACTTCCGGCCCTGCCAGCTTGGTGAGAGCCTGGCAGCGGGATCTTCTCGAGGCTAGGGATGACACCGAGTGACTTCCGGCCCTGCCAGCAAGGTGGGAGCCTGACAGCGGGATCTTCTCGGGGTCCAAACACATTCCATCGAGTGACTTCCGGCCCTGCCAGCTAGGTGAGAGCCTGGCAGCGGGATCTTCTCGAGGCTAGGGATGACACCGAGTGACTTCCGGCCATGCCAACTAGGTGGGAGCCTGGCAGCGGGATCTTCTCGGGGTACAAACACATTTCATCGAGTGACTTCCGGCCCTGCCAGCTAGGTGAGAGCCTGGCAGCGGGATCTTCTCGAGGCTAGGGATGACACCGAGTGACTTCCGGCCCTGCCAGCTAGGTGGGAGCCTGGCAGCGGGATCTTCTCGGGGTCCAAACACATTCCATCGAGTGACTTCCGGCCCTGCCAGCTAGGTGAGAGCCTGGCAGCGGGATCTTCTCGAGGCTAGGGATGACACCGAGTGACTTCCGGCCCTGCCAGTTAGGTGGGAGCCTGGCAGTGGGATCTTCTCGGGGTCCAAACACATTCCATCGAGTGACTTCCGGCCCTGCCAGCTAGGTGAGAGCCTGGCAGCGGGATCTTCTCGAGGCTACGGATGACACCGAGTGACTTCCGGCCCTACCAGCTAGGTGGGAGCCTGGCAGCGGGATCTTCTCGGGGTCCAAACACATTCCAATTCTCTATGCTAGCTGGCTGCGGCGATACGGGGGGGGGGGGGGAAGGAATACATTATAACCAACGTGTTGCTTACAGGTGCTTAGGGAAAAATCTTTTCAGGTCATCTCCACTCCAGGTGAGACTCAGGGTCTCGCCCTCTGCATTTTGGAGCCGATAGCCCCCTGACTTCAAAGCTTCCTTCACAATAAACGACCCCTCCCAGCTGGGGTTGAGCTTCCCTACGGACGCTGACCTCCCTGCCGCGTCCACCTTCTTCAGCACCAGGTCTCCTTCTGCGAACTGCTTGACCCTGACATGCTTGTCAAAGTATTTGGCCATCCTTCTTTTTACCTCCTCTTGTCGGATGGCCGAGAGGTCCCTCAATTCTTCCACCATGTCAAGGGAGAGCCTCAGCTCCCCCTCGTTCTCGGTTCGCCATTCCTCTCGGCCCTCCCTGGCCGCCCCGACTCGCGGCGTTTGGACTTCAAATTCTATGGGGAGCACCGCCTCGCACCCATGGGAGAGCTTGAAGGGGGTCTCCCCCGTAGCCGTTTAGGGGTGGTTCTTAGGGCCCAAAGAACTGCGGGGAGCTGCTCCACCCAGCTCCCCCTCAAATTCTCCACCTTTTTCTTGAGGAGATTGACGATGATCTTGTTCGCGGCCTCCACCTGCCCGTTGCTCCTGGGGTGGTGGACCAAGGCGAACCTGAGGTCGATTCCAAGCTGCTCGCAGAAGCTGGTGAACTCGGCACTGGCGAACTTGGGTCCGTTGTCGGTGACGATGGTCTGGGGCAGCCCATGGCGACAGATGATCTCCCCCCAGACAAAGTTCCTGATCACTTGGGAGGTCACCTTGGCCAATGCCTTCACCTCCATCCACTTCGATAAGTAGTCGATCATCACTAGGAGGAACCTTCTCTGACCGCTGGCCTGGGGAAACGGTCCAACCAAATCCATTCCCAGATTACAAAGGGCTAGGGGGCCGTGATACTCTTGAGTTGTTGGGCCGGCTGTAGCTGGAGGGGGGCAAACAGCTGGCACTTATGACATCTCCTTGCGAACTCCGCGACGTCTCGGCCCAGGGTGGGCCAGAAATACCCTTGCCTGACTATCCTTCCCTCTAAGGTCCGACTCCCGGAATGACTCCCGCACTCCCCGGAGTGGACTTCTTCCAAGATCCTTTGCGCCTCACCCTCAGCTACGCAGCGAGCCCGCATCCCAGAGAGGGTCTTCCTGTATAGCTGTCCGTCCTTAAGGAGGTAGTAAGCTGACTTGTGCCTCAGCTTCTTCCTGTCTATCCCCTCCAGATATTCTCCCGTAGAGAGGAAAACTACTACTGGGTCCATCCACGAAGCTCGCTGGTCGATCTCCATGAGCTCCCCTTCTTCGATGGAGGGGCGGAATAGGTCGGTGATGGTGCCCCCTGCTCGGGGACCATGCTTTGCTAACTGGTCGGCTTGTTCGTTCTCTTCCCTTGGCATGTGTCGGATGGAGAAGGTCTGGAAGGTCCCTATGACCCCCTTCACTTTGGCCAAGTATAACTTCAGAGTGGGCTCCCTTGCTTCGAACTCCCCGTTGATCTGGGAATTCACCATCATGGAGTCGGTTAGGACCTCCACATCCCGCACCCCCAGCTCCCTGGCCAGGCGCAGCCCCGCTATCACTGCCTCGTACTCGGCCTGGTTGTTGGTAATGGGAAAATGCACCACCACCGTCTGCTCAATCTGAGTTCCTTGGGGGCTTTCTAGGACCACCCCCACTCCAAGGGAATGCTTCCCTGAGGCTCCATCCACCCTCACCTTCCAAGGAATCGGGCGGGTGAGTTCTTCCTCCGCTACTTCCACCACGTAGTCGGCCAGAAAGTCGGCCATCGCTTGAGCTTTGATCGAGAGCCGCGGAACGAAGGAGACATCGAACTCGCTCAGCTCCACCGACCACTTGGCCAGCCAGCCTGAATGCTCCACACCCTCGAAGATGTTGCGGAGAGGGTGGTCAGTCACCACTCGGATTGAGTGTGCCTGGAAGTAAGGCCGCAGCCTCCGAGCCGAGAGGATTAGGGCGAATGCAAGCTTCTCCAAGATCGGATACCGGAGCTCGGCCTTCCTCAGGACCCGGCTGGCGTAATAAATAGGGAGCTGCCTCTTCCCTTCTTCACGAACCAAGACGGAGCTCAAGGTCTCTGCCCCGATTCCGAGATATAAGAACAAATCCTCCCCCTCCTTCGGTCCTTGGAGCAGCGGAGCCTGTGTCAACTGCGCCTTGAGGGCCTGGAATGCCTCCTCGCATTCCTTGGTCCATTCAAACCTCTGACCACCCCTCAGCGTTTTGAAGAAGGGGGAGCACTTCTCCCCTGCCCGAGAAAGGAAGCGACTCATCCCTGCTAGCTTCCCCGTCAACCGTTGGACCTCCTTTGCGTTCCGCGGGGACCCCAGCTCCAAGATAGCCTTAAGCTTGTCCGGATTCGGCTCGACCCCCGCGGGGGTGAGGAGTTGCCCCAAGAACTTTCCCCGGCTGGCCCCAAAGACACACTTAAGGGGATTCAACCGCATCTTGTATCTGCGCAGGGTGGTAAAGGTCTCCTCCAGGTCCCGGAGGTGGGAGTCCACATCCCGGCTTTTGATCATGAGGTCGTCCACATATACCTCCAAATTCCTCCCCCTCTGCTCCTTAAAGACCCTATCCATCATTCTCTGGTAGGTGGCCCCAGCGTTCTTCAGCCCGAATGGCATATCTTGTAGCAGTATCAGTCGTCCCTTGTGATGAACGAGACATCCTTGATGTCTGGGGGGTGTATCCTGATCTGATGGTAACCTGAAAAGGCATCTAAAAAACTCATTACAGAAAAGCCGACGGCCGAGTCAACCAGCGCGTCGATCCGAGGCAAAGGATAACAGTCCTTACGACAAGCTTTATTGAGTAAGGAAAAATCGATACACAATCGCCAACGGCCATCTCCTTTTTTGACCATCACAATGTTGGAGACCCAGCCGGGGTACTGAATCTCGGACATGAAGCCGGCCTTGAGAAGCTTCGCCACCTCCTCCCTGATGGGTTCCGCCAGCTTGTCTGCCGTGGATCACTTTTTCTGCTGAACGGGGCGTGTTCCCGGGTCCAGGTTGAGGCAGTGGCAAGCCACATCCGCGCCAACCCCCGGCATCTCCGCGACGTTCCAGGAGAAGATGTCCACATTCTTCTGGATGCACTCCAGCATCCTGCCCTGGTCCTCCGGGGTCAGCCCCCCGTTGACGCGGATCTTCTCCATCCTGCCTCCACGGGTGAGCACCTCCAGCTCTACCACTTCCTCCGCGGCCTCCAGCCTGAACTGCTCCGCCCATCCTTCAACATCCCCTTCATCCGGGACGGGGACCTCTACCTCCATCTCTTCTCCCGCGCCCCTTACCTCGGCTACCTCCTCCAGATCTCCTCCTTCTGCTTCCTCAGCGCGACTCTCTATCCCCAACTCCTCGCTGACAACCTCCTGCTCGGCCTCCTCCATCCTCCGACCCATCTCCTCAGCCCCCTCCTGCCAAGAGATAGTGTTCACCGCGGTGGCATAGCACTACCGTGCCACCTTTGGGTCCCCCCTGACTCTGACCTGGATCCCCTCGGCGTTGAACTTTAAGCATTGATGGAAAGACGAGGGGACACAGCGGAAGGCGCTGATAAGGGGCCTCCCGAAGATTGCGCTGTAGCTGCTGGGGGCATCCACAATGACGAACTTGTAGTTTCGGGACTGCCCCCCACCCCCCCCCCCCCCCCCCCCCCCCCCCCCCAGGGTAACATGGAGGCCAACTCCTCCCTCTACTTCCTTCCTTTCTCCCGAGAACCCGAACAAGGGCCCGTCCGAGGCCAACACCCTCTTAGCCTCCACCTTAATCGCGTCAAATGCCTTTTTGAAGACGACGTTGACGGAGCTCCCATTGTCCACGAGGATTCGTGAGATAGTGAAATTCTCGATTGCAGCCTTGATGACCAGCACATCACAGAACGGATCCTCGTGGTCTGGCATATCACTTCTAGAGAAGGTGATCCTCTCCTCCGACGGCGGGGTTTGGGATGTAGAGGCGACGCTCCGCCGGCACATGGTGTGGAGCCTTGCCTTGCGGGAAGCCTCGATCCCCACTCCCCCGTGGATCACTCCGATCCCTCCTCGGGTCCCGACATCAACCCGGTCCTCGCAACGATCCTCCTCCGCCCGAGGCAGGACCTCCTCGATTCTCACTTCTTGTCGCGCCTCCTCCTGCTGCTGCTGCCGCTCCCTATTCCCTCTCATCTCCAAGAATTCCGGGCACGTGGCTGTTGCGTGCCCCTCTTCCTGATGGAAGTCGCAATAGGGCAGCTCCACCCTGAACTCCCTTCTCCTCCTCCTCATGATCCCCCTCCTTGCTCCCAAAGCTATGGCCATGGCCTCCTCCTGATCGGGGAGCCGGGGCCTCTGACCCTGCCTCCAGCCCGGTGGGTGGAACTGGTCCTGCCTCCCCTGATATTGACCCCTTCCGAAGTACCCTCTCTGTGGCCCTTTCCCCTGCCCTTCAGGTCTCCAGCCCAGCCGACGGTCGGGCTCCTGGTGCCCCCACCTCGGCTGCTGCTGCCATTGGAGCTGCCTCTACTCCCTCTGCCTAGGCTCCCCTCTTCTCTCTTCCTGTCCTCTTCCTCCCTTCGACTCCTTTTCCTCCTCAGTCGCCCACCTGGCCAACTTCCTTGCGAATTCCGGGTTCGACGCCTCCCCGTCGACCTCTCTCGCCGCCCTCTCCATCAACTCCTCGTACGAGAGAGGGGGAACTCTCTTCAGCTCCATTCAGAAGAAACCCTGCTGCAGGCCCAGGGTGAAAGCCATCATCAGACTATGGCCCGGCATCTCCTGGACCTGGGTAACCTCCTCCTGAAATCGATCCACATAGCTCCCCAATGTCTCGTTCACTCCTTGCTTAATGTGGAACAAGGACTCAGACTCCTTCTTCCTCTTCTTCGAAGTAGTGAACCTCAGCATGAATCCTCGACGCAGGTCCTCAAAACAGTAGATGGAGCTGGCCGGGAGCTGGTGGAACCACTCCCTTTCCTTCTCTCGGAGGGTGATGGAGAAAAGACGGCACTTGAATCCGTCCGACATCTGACGGATGGAGACCACGTCTTCGAACCATTGGACGTGCTGAACCGGGTCTCCCTTCCCGGTGTAGTAGGACATCTCGGGCTCCCTGAACCCTTCTGGTACTGGTGCTGAGGAGACCAGCTCGCTGAAAGGACTGCCTCCCCCCACTGGGCGAGCCGGCGAATCTCGCGGACCCAGCTCGCCGAACCTGCCTCGGCTTGCCGAGCCGGGGAAAAGCTCGCGCCCCGAGAGCTCGCCCCCTCGGCCTTCCTCGGCCACTTCCTTCCCAGCTCGCCTGCCGGGAGCGTGTTGAAATTTAACAAAACCGCAGACGCCCCCTTGGATACCCTGTTGAAACTCAACAAACCGGAGGAGGATACACCCACTTATATTGTTGAAAGTTTTCCCGGATCATGGAGTTAGCAGGGGTTATCTCAACAAAGCAGTAACAACCAGCAACACATGCAGCACAAGCTTCTTTATTGATCAAGAGCAAACTTCATTACAAGGCGAGACATACATGGCGAGACATGCTTCACCAAACCCCAACACCGGGAGAGCAGAGACAGTTACAAAGACAAGAACAAAAAACAAGCCGCGCGGACTCAATCAACAAGCCGCCGACCTACTGCTGTGGAGTCCTCTCAGTCCGCCAGGTCGCCAGACCGCAACCCAAGCCGCGCGGACTCACCCCTTCTTCCAATGCTTAGCTCTTCACCGCCGATCTGCAGGCCGCCTGACCGTGAGGTCGCCTAGCCGCCAGACTGCACAAGCTGCGTCACCGAATGGAACAGTCCGCCTGAAGCAGGCGACTTCCTGAACCCCGAACCAAGTTGCCAAAGAGAAGACCGCCTGGTCGCTATCCGCGACCTGCTGTTTGCCGCCTGTTGCTTAACCGCAGAGTCTGCACTGTCCTTGACCGCAATCAGAGCCAAGTCCTGGCTTTCCAGCGCTATCCGCACAACCTGCACAGCACAACCGGGTCAACTCTCTATCCGCGCGGACACCAAAGTCCAGACCGCAGCAACTTACGCGAGCTCAATTACTGTTCACTTACTTCGGTTCAGGTTCTCTTCTTTCCTGATGTGACATGGGTCCTATTTATAGGCACGATGATAAGTATGGTCACCGCCCTAGCCGATAGGATCACCGCCACATCCCGCAGCAAGAACTAATGTGTCCGCCAGCCCGCGGACACACATTCCAGTTCGCCGCTCCTGTGCAGATAGCCAGTCCGCCCCAGCTTCTCCAAGGCCGGACTCCAATATCCAGCCCGCCTTGCCGCCAGAGGCCAAGTCAGGACCACCACAGCCGGACTCCACAACAGCCGTGTCCGCCAATCTGCGGACAAGGCATCAGCCCGCAAACCCCGAGCCCGCAGCCTCGCCTTTTAGGCACCTGCCGGACTCAGCGGACACCCGGCTACCGTCCGCAACTCCTGAGTCCATTGCCTCCATCTCCAAGGCACCTCCGGACTCAGCGGACTCCAGCTTCAGTCCGCACACTCTTGCACAGGCAATCCTCCAGTCCGCATACCCCCAAGCTAGCAATAGAGGCATGAGCACTTCTACTAGGCTTGGCGGACTGAGAAAGCAGCCCGCGCTCCACTGCGCGATCTCCCCGGACTGATCCATCCTGGACTTGGTTTAGATCACACCAAGTCCAGTCCACTGGCCACATGGGCCAGTCCGCACTTACTGGCGGACACTGGATCTAGCCCGCCATAACGGGCGACCTCCAGTTTCTATCCGCGCTGACCGGCAGTCTCCGCGGCTTCTACTTGCTGCTCCACTGGAGCAAGACCAAGGCAACTGCCAAACCGGTCTGCCGAGCTCCAGTTCATCAGTCCGCTTCATGCCGGACTCCGCGGATAGGATTTCTATTCGCCCGGTTACTTCCTGGGAACCAACTACCTGCTGAGTAATCCCCGGCCTGACAGACCGCCACTGTTGTCCGCGTAGTCCGCGCGAACAGACCGCCCAGGCCGCCACAGAGCAAACCGCCTGCAACATCCCTGCCGACTTAGCAGTCCGCAAACCCTGTCCGCGTAGTCCACGCGGATAGGTTGCCCAAGCCTTCCATTCACCCACTTTCACTTCACAAGTTTCAACAGAGCGTCCTCGCCCAAGGAGGGGGCGGCCGCGATCTGGATTGCCAGAGTCGAGCACTCAGCCCGCGTGCCGAGTGCGAACTTGACCAGAGTCAGCACCTCATTCCTGAAGTCTTCAAACATTCCCACCGTTGCAAGAGGCGGGGGGGGGGGGGGGGGGGGGGGGGGCGGTGAGTCCTGCCTGTCAGATCCTTGTCCTCCCGTCATCGAGCTCGCCGAAGCTTTTCTGCACTGACCACTATCCACGCTCACCGCACCAAAATGTTGAAACCGGAATCCGGCCTCTTGTGGAGTTTGACCCTTGGGGAAGGGGTGGTCTCGCGCCTACTTTGCTCCTGCAAGAAAAACAACGAAGAAGACAAGAATAAACAGACCCAAGGGCTCGGTAGGGAGGTCCCACCACAAACCCGGAAGATCTCTGAGCGCTTCCCCTCCTTAGCCAGAAGTCGAGCTAAGGCTCCTCAGAGAACACTTGAAAACGAGAGTAAGGGGGCACTTCCAGCGTGTCCTCTGAGGTACCCCTTGGGTCTTATTTATAGTTTTTTGGAATCTGAACTGCCAACAACCGAAAGAACTGACCTGAAAATACCAAAAAGCCCTTGATTGGGTCTGCCAACAGCCAAACTCCGCTGTTCTAAGTAGCTATACGCAGTCCAACCTGGTCTGCCAACAGCGTGGCTCCGCTGTTCTGAGGGGCTATTCGCACCCCTTGGGAGTCAGCTCGCCTCCAATCCTCCTCCGCAGGAGGTGGGCACGACCTGGCTCCAGCTGCCCGCCTATTCTCCCTGGGCGGGCGTGAGCCAGACCGTCGCGACCTGCCTGTCTTCTGCCGGGGCGGACCGTCGGCCAGGTCGCATGTGGGGGCTGCCCGGCGGCCACCGCGACCCCGATCGGCTCGCTAGTTGCGGGTCGCCAAACTCATCCGCTTTGGCCAGTGATTCTCTGCGCGACCTGCTCGCTCGCCTCGCCCGGCTCGCTCGCCTGAAATGGGCGGGAGCGGGCCAGCCCTCCTGCCGTATATCCGTTTTGCCGCTTGGGTGCGGGTCGCGGGGCTAGGTCTGCTCGACCTCCCTGGCGGGACCCGCTCGCCGGACACGGGGTTGTACAAGGTGCCTGACACCAATGAGCTTTTGATCAGGTGCTCAAAACCCAAACCTCAAGTCTTTTGGTCAGGTGACTTGCAACCATAAATAAATTTTGAAGAGAGTTAAAACCCTTTATACTGTGAGGGGGTGAGAGATGATATTGTCGTCTCTTTCTCAATATACAACTTAGAAGACTTGTGGATATGATTTTAGCAAATGGCTCCCCCTATGATGTTGAATGGTTCAGGGAAATCTGGAGCTTTGCTTCAGGGTGATAGACCTTCAGTCTTTAAGCCTTGACCAGAAAGGTCTTCAGGAACTTCTTAACAGATGGAATAGTTGTCCTTTGAAGTGTCCTGGAGAGTTGAAGAATAAAGACTCTTGATTTTGATTGATTGTTCTTTTCCTTCAGGTAGCCGATGTTCTTCTAATCTAGGGCTTCTTGAGTTGTTGTATCAGAGTTCTGAGAGAGAGAGAGAAGAGAAATTCTGGTTGCAGACTAATTGTTATTATTGTCTGTGTGTCTATGTTCTATTATTCTATTCTGTTATTCTACTGCACTCTTTAGGAAAAGAGAGAAAATCTCTTTTATATTTCCTGTCAAAATTGTCTTTCGAAATTTGAATTCCTCTGCAATCAATGCTGACGGCCTTGAGAATATACTGCATTGATTTATTTCCCCAACTGTCCCATGGAAAAATGGCAAGCAATAATCCTGGAGAAGACCATAATTAATGCTTTGCCTAATGGTTATATTCAGAGAATATTGAAGCATTAATTACTCAGGAATTATTGCATTAGGAAAGGGACAGAAGACTGGAAATGACTAAGTCTGGATTCGCCGAACAAATAACAAAAATCATCGAGCTGAGTCCACAGTTTGTCGAGCTGAGAAGTTGTGTTCGTCGACCAGACAACTTCTGTTCGTCGAGCTGAGTTCCAAGATCGTCGAGCCGAAAACAGAACTGAATTCTCTAGAAACTTTGTCATTTCTGCGTATGGAGTTAGTCGAGCTGATAGCTAATTTCGTCGAGCTGATAACTTATCGACAAAACTTCTAGGGAATGTGTCTACACAAGTCCTGGGTGTCGACATAATTACTTCTTGTCTCGACATGGCTATTGTGTTGACAGAAATCTGGAGTGTGTTGACATAAGTCCTGTGTGTCGACACAATTATTGTTGGTGTCGACACAAGTCTTGCTTCTGGTGTGGACACAAACTTCTGGTGTGAAGTGTTGAAGTATCCAGAAATCGTCGACCTGAGAATCTGTTTCGTCGAGCTGAGGACCACTAACTGCTGCTGGATAACTTTAGCCAAAGTGGTCAAAGTTTGTCGAGCTGAGAATCTTGAATTCGTCGACTGAAGGTGATTCTAGACTTAGAAAACTGAGAAACTTTTGGAATAATAAGTTGAAGTAAAGAATCCAGAAATCATCGACCAGAGAACTAAGTTCGTCGACCTGAGAACTAAGTTCGTCGACCTGAGTCTAGAGAACAAAGTCTGGACTTGGAATGCTGAAGGTAGAGTCCGAAGATCATCGACCTGAGAATCAAGGTCGTCGAGCTCAGCTCAGAGAATTTTCTCCGAGATCGTCGAGCTGAGCATGACAATCACCGACCTGAGTTCGACGAACGTCGAACTCATTTTACTGAGTCTTTGAAATCTATAAGTCTTTGAAGTCTCTGGCAGTCAGATTATGGCTGGTCCATGTGATGTTGAAACTAAGGACTTAGCATAGACTCTAGGACATAACTATGACCCTGGCTATACAAGATGGGTCACAAGATCCTAACTTAGTGAACCTAGCCCAAATCAAACTAAGGATCCAACAATCTCCCCCTATTTGGGTGAGATCACTAATTACAGACTCAGACTAAACTAAAAATAAACAAAGTAAGAAAGCATATATCTGGAAGAGATCAATAACACATGTAGTAGATATATATATACAGATAAGCTTTGTTCAGAAATAAGAAATCAGTTTAAAACATAACAGAAATTAAATAGTTCAGAACTAATTTCTTTTGCTTCTTCTCTTTTGGTTTTTCTTCTTTGCTCTTGTTTGCAGGCTTAGTAAAAACAATTTCTCTGTTTGGATCAGAAGCTTGCACCTTGGTCATGATCATATCAGCATCCCCTATAATCTTCAAAGATGTGGCTCTGGGGACTACTGCTTCTGGGTGCAATTTCATATAATCATCTACATTGAAAAATTTGTTAGCTTTTTCACACCTTTTAAGCTCTTCTTTCCTATACTTTGATATTGTTGTATATTCTGAGGGATATTTTTCTTCAGCTCTGGCTTTGTTGATCATTGAAAGGCAAACAAGTTCTTGGAACCTGACCATCCTAGCTGAAGTACGTGTTTCTGGATCTTCAAAGGGTATAGGAGGAGAAGGAGGTCTGTTTGACCTTTCAGCTTGTTGATGTTGTTGCTTTTATTGAGGCTGGTGCTGCTTGCCAGAAGGATATTGTCTTTGCTGGCTGCTTTCTGAAAATGAGGACCTACCCTGATGTCTTTGACAAGTTTGAAATTGGGTAGTCCTTTGAGAAGTTGAACCTGAAGCACCAGCAGCTGGAGGAGGAGGAGGGTCCCTTCTGTATTTCTAAGTTGGAGGAGGGGAGTATCTTCTGCTTCTTTTCCTTTCTTTCTGTTCATTTTTAGATAACCACATCCAAGCTGGTATCCCTTTATATGGAGTTATCTTCTGAAGAATATAGTAGGAAGTGTCATTGGTTGGATTTGGTTTAGGAGCAAGAGGAGGAGGTGCTTTCCTCTTCTTAGACACTTTCTTCTTATTTGGATCCTCACCAGAATCCTCATCCTCCTCCTCCTCATCATCATCAACATCAGATCCCTGAGGATTATCATATATATTATTTAAAGCCTTCAGGGCCTCAACAGAAATAATAGGCTTCTCATGCTTAGATGGAGCTGGAGGAGAAACTGCAATAGGAGCTAGAGAAGAAACTTCAACAGGAACTGGAGAACTAACCCTGACAGTACTTTCAGCAGCTGCCTTATTCTCTTCTTCAATGTCAGCCAAGATCAAGACATCAAGATTTGGCATTGGAGAGTCATCCATAACAAAACTGGGGGGAGAAATAATTTCTGGAGGGGATGGGATGACTACAGGTTCTGGAACAACAAAATTGTCTCTTAGTTACTTGACAACTTTAGGACTGATAGGGGAAGAATATGGAACAACAGCCAAATATGGCTTTGTATGATTTGCTGGAGGGAAGCTCAGAAATGCAGTATCAAAAATTTTCAACAAACATTCTAAATCTACTGTGGGATTAATGATGAAATCACCAACAGTAATTAACTCTTCTAGAGCTGACTCTTCTATATCCATGTCAGTCTCAATAAAATTAATAAAATCAATAAAATCTGTATCTTCTGCTGTTGCTGCCTCTGCATCTACTGGAGCTGGAGTTGCTGAAACTGAAAGTGCTGCTACTGCTGGAGCTGCTGCAGCTTCTTCATCAAGCATCTCCCCCTGCCTGGTTTCAGTAATAATTAGAGCCAGGCCCCTAAATGAAGATGGGGCAGCAGTGAGGGTAGATATCTGGGCAGATAGGGTAGATATGAAAATAGCAAGAGGTATAATGGCCTCTGCTATTATTGTTTTGAGGAAGGGTGTGATGAGGGCAATGACAGATGATATGGTAGAGGGATCCAGTGGTGGATTCGCAGTTGGTGTTTCAGATGGTGGTTGAGTGGAAACATTTGGAGGGATGGTAGATGTTGGTGAGGATGGAGGAGGAGCATCTTGCATTTGGACATCCTGGAGGGATTCAGTTAGAGGAGGAGTAGTGGGAGGAGATGACAGTAGATTGAAGGATGGTATGAAGGACAAGTGGGGTGGAAGAGGAGATGATGGTGGTGATGGAGCTGGTGAAGCATGAGGAGATTGAGGAGGTGTTCCATGGGGAGATAGAGGAGGTGTAGGAAGATGAGTATGTGTTGGAGAGATATGAATGGGGGAAGATGGAGGTGTGGGAGTATGAATGATGGTGTGGGCTATGGAGGGAAGTTGTGGTTGTGATTATTGTTGGGGTTGTTGTTGAGTCTGAGGTTGAGGTGGGAGGACTGTGGTGTGTGGTAGGTGAGTTTGGAGTGCTGGAAGAGATGGTGTGGGTGGAATGATCTCTTCAGCAGGGTGGGGAGTGGCTCTAACAGCCCTTGTGCTCTCAGAAGCTGTGGTGGAATAGGTTGAAGCCTTAGAGGTCTTGGAGATTGTCCTCTCCCACCTGCCAAACAAGGCATAGGTTAGCCTTTTGCTGGAATTGATGAATATGGTCTGGGAGACTAGTGATTCAGCAGCCTTATCCTTTAAGAAGATCCCTAGGATCCTTCCAAAACAAACTTCCTTTTTATTATTCTTTTTCCTGATTAGATCAAAGATGATCTGAGCCCAAGCCACTTGCTTCTTATTACCACTGCATACATAACCAGAAAGTGATGCCTGGTTATATAATCATGTGCAGTGTGCTTTCCTAGCAAGACTTTCCCAATAATATCTGTCAGAAACTTGTATTCTGCAGATAAATGCTTCTTCAACAATTTATTAGGGTTATCTCCAGCATAACCCATCATGCTTAACATCAGATCATATTCCTCATTCTCAATTTCTAGTTCATCTTCTCCATTACTCAATCCAAATATTTCAGTCAAAATGGCGGGAGATAGAGAAATGGCGTTACCCGCAATTGTTCCAATCATGGTATTCTTCTCTGTAGTTGAAGATGTGTAGACCCATTCTCTAATCTCAGTTCCAGATATTTTAATCCTTGTTTTCATCTGATTCTGTAGTTGTTGCTCTTCCAGAAGTTCCAGAATATGCAGAAATATCGGGTCCGAATGCTGAAAAGAATCAAAGTCGACATCGAAGCCGGTGTCGAACTTCATCGCAGCCAATGTTCCCACTGGAATCGCCATGAAATCACCTGCAAGAGAGAAAAATGGCGATCAAGTGCAAGGAAATAGAAAGCGCGGGACTGAGGTCGAAGACCTAGATATAAGGTTTTCCAGAATATGATTCGACAGACTCCGTTCCACAAAAATTAAAACATTCTTCGATCTGGGTTCGACGAAATAATTTGGAGTTAAATGATTCGTCGAGCTCAGTCTGAAGATTTGAAGACATTTCGTCGAGCTCCGTTCGACGAAAGTTTTCTAAAGTTGATTCGTCGATCTCCGTTCGACGAAAATAACTTCATGCACAGAGAGTTCGTCGAACTCCGTTCGACGAATATCTCCCGAACTTTCCCTAGTTTGTCGAGCTCCGTTCGACGAACTCTAGAAAATTCGTCGAGTGCAGACAGAAACTAAAGTAAGTCTTCTCCATTGATAATTCCAAGCTGATTTATAAAGAACAGATGGTTTCTTTCACCCAGAGGTTTGGTGAAAATGTCAGCTCTTTGTAAATCCGTGTAGATATAGACAAGTTTAATATTGTTTTTGTCTACACACTCTCTTATGAAATGATGTCTAATATTTATATGCTTAGTCCTACTGGGATGGACTGGATTCTGTGCTATGGCAATATCACTTGTGTTATCACATAGTAAAGTTGAATTACTTAAGTTGAGACCATAATCTAGTAATTGATTTTGAATCCACAACATCTGGAAACAACAGCTGCCAGGTGCAATATATTCTGCCTCAGCAGTTGAGGTAGACACAGATGACCGTTTCTTACAAAACCAGGACACTAATCTCATACCCAGGAACTGGCAGGTTCCTGAAGTACTTTTCCTGTCCACCCTGCATCCAGCAAAATCAGCATCTGATTATCCAGTTAACTCAAATTCTGATTCAGTGGGATACCATAGGCCTAGACTTGGACAACTCTTTATATATCTCAAAATTCTTTTTAGGAAAATTAGATGAGATTCTTTAGGGCTCACTTGGAACATAGCACAAAGGCATGTGGCAAACATGATATCAGGTATGCTAGCTATAAGATATAATAGGGAGCCAACAATGCCCTATATAATTTCTGGTCAACAGGTTTTCCATGTGGATCAGAGTCTATTACAGCATTTGTAGCCATAGATGTTTTCTTTACTAAGGCATCAGCCATCCCAAACTTTTTGATAAACTCTTTTGCATATTTAGATTGGGAGATGAAGATGCCATCAGGGAGCTGCTTCACTTGGAGACCAAGGAAGTATGAGAGTTCACCCATGCTACTCATTTCAAATTTAGAATGCATGAGGTCAGAGAACCTCTTGCACAATTTTGAATCAGTAGACCCAAATATAATGTCATCCACATATATTTGTACTAACAATGTTTGGTCCTTATGATGTCTAGTGAAAAGTGTCTTATCTACTATGCCTCTAATGAACTTATGCTCTATCAAAAAGCTAGCTAAAGTCTCATACCAAGATCTTGGAGCTTGCTTTAGACCATAAAGAGCTTTATGCAATTTAAAAACATAAGAGTGATGAGTTGGAGAGACAAAACCTGTAGGTTGTTCAACATAAACCTCTTCCGTTAAGACTCCATTCAGAAAAGCACTCTTCACATCTATTTGATAGACCTTGAATCTCTTGTAGGCTGCATAGGCAAGGAATATTCTGATTGCCTCTAACCTTGATACAGGTGCAAAGGTTTGGTTATAATCTATTCCTTCCTCTTGCCTGTATCCTTGAGCAACAAGCCTAGCCTTATTTCTCACAATCACTCCTTGGGCATCCAGCTTGTTTCTGTAAACCCATTTGGTTCTAATTACTGGGTAGTTTTGGGGTTTTGGAACCAAATCCCATACTCTACATCTCTCAAATTGGTTTAATTCCTCCCGCATTACAATGATCTAGTGGAGATCTTGCTCTGCATCATGGATGGATAGAGGTTCAACCTGAGAGAGAAAACAGGCATGCATCAAATCTTGGTTGAGTTGATGTCTTGTCTGTACACCTGCTGATATGTCTCCAATCACTTGAGATCTGGGGTGATCCCTTAGTGTGACAAGATCAGTGGGTGGAGTTGGTTCTGCAGCAGCATTAGGAACTAATTCCTCTTGTGGAATTATATTTGCTGTTGGGGGAAGATTAATTCCTTCAGTGCCTTCATCTTCACTTTCTTCAATGACTTGTGGAGAAGGATGTGTTGGAATCTCTTGGGTGAGGTTTAGTCTATCCAAACTCTCACACAAGTGAGGTACCTGCAAAGTACTTTTGGTAGAAATCTCTTTCTCCTTGCAAGACATATTAGCTTCATCAAATGTAACATGAATAGATTCTTCAATTTTTAGTGATGATTTATTAAAAACCCTATAGGCTTTGCTTACTTGGGAATATCCTAGAAAGATTCCCTCTTCAGCCTTAACCTCAAACTTTCTATTGTATCTTTTATTATTGTTGTGAATATAACATACACATCCAAATACTTTAAAATAGTTGATTTTAGGTTGCTTCCCTTTAAGTAATTCATAGGGAGTCATGTTCTTTAGTTTATGTATCAGGCTTCTGTTCAGGACATAATTTGCAGTGTTTACAGCCTCTGCCCAAAAGGTTAGTGGCATGTAAGCATCTGCAAGTAATGTACCTACAGGTTCAATTAGTGTCCTATTTTTCCTTTCAGCTACCCCATTTTGTTGGGGAGTTCTTGGAGCTGAGAAGCAATTCTTGATACCTTCCTTCTCACAGAACTCATGTATAAGAAGAGACTCAAACTCTGTTCCATGATCACTTCTGATCAATGCAACATGAGTAGAGAACTCAATATGTATGGTTCTGAGAAAATCTGTAAGAACCTTAAAGATATTTGAATTAGATCTCAGAAAGGACACCCAAGTGAACCGTGAGAAGTCATCCACTATAACTAAGGTGTAGGATTTCCCTCCTAGGCTTTATACAACAATGGGTCCAAAGAGATCCATGTGTAGCAAGTACAATATCATAGGTGAATCACTTTTATTAATAGATTAAAAACTAGCTTTAGTTTGCTTGCCTAGTTGATAAGCCCTGCAGAGACCTTCCTTCTTGTAGGGACCAGAATGTAGACCTCTCACAGGATTCTCTTTTGATAGCCTAACAATTTTTTTCAAGTTTACATGACCTATCCTTTTATGCCATAAATCATTCTGATTACTAGTTATATTAAGTAAGCAGATATTAGAATTGGCAGAAAGAAAATCAATTAAGTATATGTTACCTTGTCTATTCCCAATTAAAATAGTTTGTTTTTCTTTATTAACAATTGTTGGGTATATTGGAATATATGTACCTGATTTGAAGAAGCCTCACCCTACTCAATGATATACATCAAGGTGTATTTGATGTGTTTTGAGTTTATTTGTGCAGGTTAGGTAATTGCAGGGAAAGCATAAAAGTTTCTAAGTCCATGTGTCGACACCCAGAAGAAAAGTGTCGACACTTAAGAAGGCTTGTGTCGACACCTAGAGAAGCTGTGTCGACACTTGGAGTAGTTGTGTCGACACCAGGAAGGCAGAGTCGACACCAGAAGAAAAGTGTCGACACATACAGGTTGTGTCGACACACAGTGAAGAATTATCTACATAATCTGTGTCGACACTTAGAGGCAGTGTCGACACCCAGAGAAACTTTGTCGACAGCAAAAGTGTCAACACTAGGAGGCTGTGTCTACACTCAGCAAACTTCAACAAAGTTCAAGTACATGTGTCGACACTAGGAGGCTGTGTCGACACTCAGCAAAATTCAACAAAGTTCAAGTACATGTGTCGACACAAAGAAGATGTGTCGACACTCAGCAAAGTTTCAACACAGAAGGCATGTGTCGACATAAAGAAGATGTGTCGACACTTAGCAAGTTTCAACACAAGAAGGCTTGTGACGACACAAAGGAGTTGTGTCGACACTCAGCAGAAATCAACTAAGTATTAAAGAAGAAGGCTTGTGTCGACACACAGAATCAGTGTCGACACATTCTGAAGAAGCAGTGTCGAGAAGCTGTTACAACAACACAAGGAGTTGCGTCGACACCATCAAGGCTAGTGTCGACACTTAGTATACTTGTGTCGACACTTAGACTATTTGTGTCGACACATAAAGACTATCTGTCTCGACACTTTCAGACAGTGACAGAGATTTCAAGAAGTGACTGGATGACTTGACAGCTGCCATTTCAACTGGTCAACTGCAACTGTCAGAGCTATCAGAAGGTTGTTAGAAACCGGATCAGTCGGTCACCATGGAGAAAGCTTATATAATGGCTTATTCCTTCAACAGCAAAGCATTGAGAGACATATAACAACAACAAGTGAAGTAATCAATCAGAAGATTAAAATTAGAGAAGATCTTCAACAGAAGATCTAAGATGTTGGAGAGAGAGAGCTCCTTCTAAGAAGTGCAGTTGTTGAACCGGGCTGCTAAGTTAGATTCAGATTGAGATCTGAATCTCAAGACAGAAGTTGATTAAAGATCATCTTCAGGAGATTCAACCCTACTGTGTTCTAATTTAAGAAGCTTTGAAGAAAGCCAAGGGAGGTTGATCTCAGCCAAGTTCTTCCAAGAACTCATCAAGAAGCCAGTCAACTCATTTCTCTCTATCAGAGTTGTGGTTATATACTTTGTATTTTCTAATTTCTGTAGGATCTTGTATAGATCTGAGTTGTAAGCCTAAATCTATAAAGGCTGAGGTAGGGCCCATGAGCCTGAGTGTAGGAGAATCATTTCTCTGAGTGTAGGTCTTATTATAGACTGAGTGGTAGGGCTTTGTGCCTGAGTTATAGGAGTGGGATCACTCTGAGTTGTAGGAACTTGTTTGGGGTTCTGAGTTATAAGACCTTAGGATCTGAGGAGAAGTGGAGAAGTTAGGCAGAATCTAGTGCACTACTAAATAGGCGAAGGGGGAAAGTGGATGTACCCAAACCTTGGGGAACCACTATAAAAATCTGTGTGCACTCTGTGAATGTATGCTTGTATGATTGCTATGTTGTGATACTTGTTAAATTGCAATTACTGTTCAGTGTTTCTGCCTTTAAAGTTAAAAAAGATTAAGTTCACCTATTCACCCCCCTCTAGGTGATTAGACACTATTTCTTTCAAGTGGTATCAGAGGGAGGTTGCTTAAAAAGGACATAACAGTCTGAGTAAAGATCCTGTAGGCAGAATCAGAATAATCAAGAATCAAAAAAATAGGTTCCACTGAGAATCACAAAGAGCTAGAATCCATGAAATTGCCAATCTGCAGAAATGAGATTTTTGGCATATGGAAAGAGAGGGTTAGACTCTTTATGGAAGCATCTGACCCAAGAATATACATCACAGTCAAAGAAGGGTCACATGTGCCAATGAAAGTATCTGTTCTGGATGCAAATCAGAGAACTCCCAAAGACTATTCAGAAATGACTAAAGATGAAATAATTCTGGCCACTATAGACAAAATGGCCCAGAATATTATTGTAAGTGCAATTGATGATGCCACATTTCAGAACCTAATACATTGTAAAACCTCAAAAGAAATGTGGGACACTCTAATAGTTTACATGGAGGGATCTGAAGAGGTAAGACAAGACATGAAGTCCTTGTTAAATCAAAAGTATGAAAGCTTCAGACAAGGAAAGTCTGATAGCATTACTGAATGCTACAAGAAATTCTATAGGATTGTTAATGAGTTGATGTCCTATAGAAGAGAATTCAGCAACTATGAGCTGAATGAGAAGTTTTTAAGATCCCTGACTAAGGACCGGGATACCAAGATCTGTGTCATTAGGGAAATGGCCAAATTAGCTGATATACCTCCTCCAACCTTGTTTGGAAAACTACTATCTTATGAAATGCAATTAATGGTTAGAAAGGAGGAATAGAAGACTATAAGAGTGGAGCATAAGGAAAGAGCTGTGGCCTTCAATACTGAAGCCACTAGGAAGTATAGAAACAAGTCTCCATCTCCACCACAAATAGTTGCTGATACTGCTTCAGAAAATTCAGAGAACCAGAACTCAGACAACAGTAAAAGTGATGAGGATTTTGCTGCCTTTACAAGGCAGTTTCAAAAGTTTCTGAAGAAGTAGTGGAGGTCTAAGCCATCCACTTCACAGATAAAAGATGACTATTATCAGAACAGGAAGTCATCAAGGAATGACAAAAGACAGTCCAAGCCAAGTAAAAATACATCCTCAAAGATAGTTTGCTATTGTTGTAATAGACAAGGTCATATAGTAGCTGACTGTCCAGAAAAGAGGAAAGAGTCAACTGACAAGAAGAAGACTCAGTTCAAGTGCAAAAATTAAAGGTCTTTTGTTGTCAAGAAGGATAAGAGTTTGACTGATCAGTCATCTTCAGAAACAGATTCAGAAGTTAAAGCCTATATTGGACTGTTTGCTGAAGAGGAAGAAGATGAGTTCTTGCAGCTAATGAACTCAATTTATGAGCATGAGGACAATCCGTGCAATGGACTGATGGCCTTAACAGAAGGAGACAAGATCCAGGATCAACCTGGACCAAGTAAGGTACAATGTCTTTCAGATTATAGTACTGATTCAGAATCAGATACATCTGCATCAAGTGATGTGGGTGGGTCTGAATCTGAGGGAGATATTCATCAGTTTATGGATGAATATAGAGATGCATTACAGGCACTTAAGAAGAGCAAAAATCTGGTCAAAACACTGACTAAGGAAATTGCTAATCTTAAGTTGGCAGCTGCTGATTCAGATGAAGTGTTAGATCAAAAACTGAATGAAATAGCCAGGCTGAAGAACATTACAGTTATTTAGATGGGAACTATTACATTTAAGAATGATCAAATTAGGAATCTGGAGGTTAGACTTCAGAAGGAGAAGGATATTATAGCAAGTTTTTCTAAACCAAAATCTGTTCTACCTTTGATAGATGAGTTTGTACCTCAAAAGGGTAAGACTGGATTGGGGTTTACAAAACCTACCTGGATAGCAAAGTCCAAATCTAAGGGCAAAGCCCCAGTACTCAACAAGAAGCCTATTTTAGATAAAACAGCCAGGGTTGTACCTAAACAAAGGTACAACAGATTTGAGTGCTGGTGTTGTGGCAAGGTAGACCACTTTGCCATGGATTGCTGGCACAATTCAAGTGTCAAGGAGAGTAGCAAACTACATGCTAGAAGAGCTACAGGTACTTTTGTTAAAAGCCAAACTAACCTGCACCAAGGACCCAAGAATTATTTGGGTTCTAAGGTTAAGTAATCTATTTTGCAGGTGAGTCCAAGTGGTCATGCCCCTATATAGTACTTGGACAGTGGATGTTCCAGGCATATGACTGGAACTAGGGGATTGCTGAAGGACTATACACCAATCAAGGATGGTCCTAAAGTTACCTTTGGTGGTTCAGAAAAAGGAATCATCAAAGGCTTTGGTAACATTTCTAGCAACCTAATTACAATTACTCAAGTGGCTTATGTAAAGGGTTTGAAACATAACCTCATTAGCATAAGTCAGCTGAGTGATTTAGGATATGACATCTCATTTGTCAAGGATGGTTGTCATATCAATAGGTCAAGTGATCAAAAGATCATTCTGACAGGATATAGGAAGAGAAATGTCTATTGTCTAGACATTATGTGTGAGAACATTGTTTCTCCTATTTGTCTTGTAGCTGATAAGAAAGTCTCACATTATGTTAAATGGCACAAGAGGCTGCCTCATCTTAACTATAAGACAATTGGTCAACTCTTTAACAAAGAGTTAGTGAGTAATGGTCCTCAGGTTAAGTGTATAAAGGTTGGGATATGCTTAGCTTGTCAAAAGGGCAAGCAGACCAAATCCACCTTTCATAGTCTTGAGAACAAGGATGCTGTGAGGTGTCTATACCTCTTGCATATGGATCTTTTTGGTCCTATGCCAGTTCACGACCTAGGTAGGAAGGTCTATACATTTGTGGTAGTTGATGACTACCCAAGGTATTCCTGGGTGTTCTTCCTAAGAAAAAAATCTGAAACACCAAGTATCTTTTATAGTTTTGTTAAACAAATTCAGAATGAATTGAACAGTATAGTGGTCAAAATCAGAAGTGACCATGGTACTGAATTTCAGTCTGAAAGTATGACAAAACTGTGTGAAGAGTTTGGAATTTTTCAGGAATTTTCCTCACCAAGAACACCTCAGCAAAATGGTATTGCAGAAAGGAAAAATAGAACCTTGATAGAGGCTGGTAGAACCCTATTGAGTGACACTTCTCTCGCAGAATATTTCTAGGCTGAGGCAGTTAATACTGCATGTCATGTAATCAATAGGGCTACTATCACCAAGAGCCACAAGAAGACCCCCTATGAGATTGTGAAGGGCAGAAAACCAAATCTATCCTATTTCAGGATCTTTGGT
This sequence comes from Platanthera guangdongensis, assembly GCA_039583875.1. Classification (NCBI taxonomy): domain Eukaryota; kingdom Viridiplantae; phylum Streptophyta; class Magnoliopsida; order Asparagales; family Orchidaceae; genus Platanthera; species Platanthera guangdongensis. The sequence continues at coordinate 72,332,111 of CM077158.1, read as the reverse complement.
TGCAAGTGCTATATCCTTAACAATGGTAAGTCTTATCTAACTAAGTTTGCTACCAAATCCCAAGAGGGGATCTTTGTTGGGTACAGCAACAACAGTAAGGCTTATAGGGTCTACAACTTGATTACTCAAGTTGTAGAAGAGTCAGTACATGTAGTTTTTGATGAAGCAAGGCTCATTAACAATGAAATGCCTAGAAGTGTTTGCAGCTCCACAGGTGTAACTGAGAAGATGGACAAGCTTACTATTGTAGAAGGTCCTACTGCAAGTCAGCAAGTGGAAGATGGTGGCTGCTGTCCAGGGGGAGTACAAGATACTCCTATTACTGAAGAAGACCAAGAGGTGCAGTTGAATGAAGAAGCTGAAGGTGTACAACCAGAAGACAGGCTGCCTCCAGCAAATAGGCATTTAAAAGATCATCCAGCCAATCAAATTATTGGAGATCTCAGACAAGGGGTACAAACAAGGAGCAGGAATCTAAGTTCAGTTCTCTACTCCAGCTTTCTATCCCAAGTAGAGCCAAAGAAATTTGAAGAAGCAATCCTAGACCCTCATTGGATTGAGGCCATGCAAGAGGAGTTGAACCAGTTCAAAAGATGCAAGGTCTGTGAGCTAGTTCCTAAACCAAAGGACCACAACATTATTGGAACTAAGTGGATCTTTAGGAACAAGTTGGATGAGAATGGAATTATTATTAAGAATAAAGCTAGACTAGTTGCAAAAGGATATAGGCAGGAAGAAGGTATTGATTTTGATCAAACCTTTGCTCCAGTAGCAAGACTGGAAGCAATAAGGATGTTCCTTGCCTATGCAATATATCAAGGATTTAAGGTATATCAAATGGATGTTAAGTAGCTTTTCTGAATGGAAACCTGAAGGAAGAAGTCTATGTAGAGCAGCCATCAGGTTTTGTAGATTCTCTTAAACCTGATTATGTATATAGACTTAGGAAGGCTTTGTATGGGTTAAAACAAGCCCCTAGTGCTTGGTATGAAACCCTGTCTAGTTTCCTCATTGAGAACAAATTCTCAAGGAGGAAAATAGACAAGACTCTATTCCTTAGGGAATCCAGAGGTAAGATTATCTTAGACCAAATATATGTAGATGACATCATATTTGGGTCTACAGAAAGTAGTCTTTGCAGAAAGTTTGCAAAACTCATGCAAGGACAATTTGAAATGAGCAGTATGGGGGAACTTAAGTTCTTCTTGGGTCTCCAAATTAGACAGACTGAAGAAGGATTATCCATATGCCAGTCTAAGTTCACCCTAGAATTGATAAGGAAGTATGGTATGGAATCATCCACTATCATGAAAACTCCTATGTGGTCAACAATGTCTCTAAGCAAAGATGATGCAGGGAAACCTGTAGATGAAACATTATATAGAGGGATAGTTGGCTCCCTACTATATTTGACTGCTAGTAGACCAGATATCATATATGCTACATGTGTCTGTGCTAGGTACCAAGCTTGCCCTAAATAATCTCATTTGACAGCAGTCAAAAGAATTTTGAGATATCTTAAGGGCACACCTTATCTAGGCCTTTGGTACCCTAGGAATGGAGATTTTGAAATGACAGGTTATTCAGATACAGATTTTGCAGGCTGCAAGAAAGATAGGAAAAGTACCATAGGATCCTGTCAATTCCTGGGTGGAAGGCTGGTTTCATGGAGTAGCAAGAAGCAAACCAGTGTGGCTATCTCCACAGCAGAATCAGAGTATGTGGTTGCAGGAAGTTGCTGTGCTCAACTTCTATGGATTCAATATCAGCTAGAAGATTATGGTATTCAAGTTAGTAGGACACCTCTATTTTGTGATTCTACTAGTGTCATTTCTATTGCAAATAATCATGTCTCCCATAGTAGGACTAAGCACATAGAAATAAAATACCATTTTCTAAGAGAACATGTAGAAAAAAGAGACATTTCTTTAGAGTATATAAATACAGATAAGCAGTTAGCTGATATGTATACTAAGCCCTTAGATGAAACCAAATTCAATAAGTTTAAAATTGAATTAGGGATGATAAACTTAGAATAGTTTACAAAAATTGGCTAAGTAAAATAGTGTCGACACACAGAGTTGTTTGTGTCGACACATAGAAGTGGTGTCGACGTTTCAGAGAAATGGTGTCGACTCATCTAGAAAGTCAGTGTCGAGACTTCAGAGAATTAGTGTCAACATATGCAGTGTAGGTGTCGACACATCCAGGGTGGTGTCGACACTTAGGATTTACACAGAATTAGTTTAGTAGAGTCTCGACTAAGTGTCCAACTAAGATGTATAAGGGTCGACACATATATTCTGTCGACTATATTTGTGTCGACACATAGTTGTCGAGACATTTTAAGTAAGTGTCGACACTTTTCAACAGTGTCGACACCATTCAAGTATTTTGACGCGCCTTTTTACCTTCAATTTTAGAAAGGTATAAATAGGTTTTCCCCATTGTTTGTCGACACGCTCACCTTAGTCTCAAGACCAAACTTGTGTGTCGACATCTCTCTTCTCTAAATTCAAAATTTCTTCAAACCCTAATGGTGCCCAAGATATAAGAGAACATTAACGATGGATATGAACTCATGCGTCACGCTTTTGATGACGCAGAACCAGAAATCAAAGGTGTGGTAACCCTAATTGCCGAGACTGGATTAGAATACCTTGTATCAGAACCTATCAAGATCTGGAAGAAGGAGGTCCTTGAATTCTTAAGTGCAACTACTCTTGATGAATCAGGGCTCAAGATTAGGTCCAGAGTTCATGGGACAAAAGTAAAGGTCACACAGAAAAGTCTAAGAAATGTACTTCAACTACCAAGAACAAAAGAGGAAGAAGATGTATCTGCTTCTAAGACTAGAGAGGCATTGAAATGGTGTGGATTAGACTCAACCCTGAAAATTGGATCAGTTTTCAACAGAAAAGGAATGAACATACATGGCAAATTCTTGTCTGAAATAGTTGGCAAGGTCATCCTGAGCAAGCCTGGAGGACATGACAGAATTTCAGCTCATATGTTCAATTTGATGATAAGGATAATTTTCAACCTTAGTACTGATTGGTCTGCAGTCATATTTGATAAGATAAAAGAGAGCCTGAAGAAACCCAATCTGGGAAGAATTCTGAGTCTATACTTACCTGGAAGTATTCCTGAGGTGATGAATCAAGCTGCTGGTTCAAAGATAAACCACATAAGGAGAATGGATGTAAGGATTATCTCTAGGTGGGATAGAGTGTTGACAAAAGAATTTCCAACTCCAGAAAAGGACACACCACAGAAGAAGAAGAAAAAGAAAGCCATTGTGGCTTCTGAATCCTCCAGCAGCTCTGAAGAGCAAGTGGTCTTTAGTCCTGATGATGAAGAGGCTAGAAATGCTGGACAGTCACCAGCAAGACAAGAAGATGCATAAAGGCAGGGGGAGCTACCATCAGCTATCCCAATTCACCTGGATCCACTCTAGGGGGAGCCTTTACATGTGGAAGAGCCAACTCAACTAGAGAGTGAAAGGGCTACCCAAACCATTCTAGAGGTAATCACTGAAATTACTCAATTAGATTTCACTATTGAGGATGAAGTTTTGACTGATTCATTACCTGATGTTAATCAGCAAACACATATACATAGTCAACCCCAGGATGTGGTCATGGAGGACACATCAGTTGCTGATAGAGAGGTATTAGATGCTCCTGAGCACAGAGATTCACCAATCCAACCTCAACATGAGTTTACTCTAGAGGAGCTATTCCCTGATCTAATACAGACTGACTTAGAGGGGGAAAAATAGCTGTTGAGAGGGAGCAGGTAAACCTTGAGAGGGAGCATGTAGAGGAGCTGAATAGACAAGAGACTGTGGAGCCAAAGGATGCTGAGCAAATACAAAGGACTGAGAAGGAACTACCTCCTAGTCCTAAGGATAGAGTAGATATTGCTAGTACTTCTGCTTCAGAGGATGAAGAGGCTGCTAGAGCCAAGAAAAGGAAGTTCCAGGTCTTCAAGAGAAGAAGCCAGAACTACAAGAAAGCTTTACAAACTGTTGCACCACAACAAGCCCCAACAACTGATTATAGTTCAATGATGGTGGCTTTGCAGATTAAGCTAGATGAGCAAAGGAAAGCTCTAGAAAAGCATATGGATGAAGGGCATAAATCCCTGCAATTTGATCTGGCACAAGACATCAAATCTATAAGATTTGAAATGAATCAAAATAAAAAGGAAATGACTGACTGCTTCCATAAAGGAGGAAATACAGTAGTCTATCTGGCCACTCATCAAGAGAACATCAAGAAACAGGTTGATGAAATTGTAGTGAAGCAAGGCTATGTCCTGGAAAACCAGATAAGGATGAATGATAATCTCATTGCTTCACATAATGCCATTGTAACTGAAATGAAAAATATAACTACTGCACAGCCTGCAGTAAGTGCAACTGCCAAAGAAGAATTTGATAAGAAATTACAGGAGAGTCTCACTGCTGTGAAAACTGCCATTGAAGATTCTCAGAAAGCTATTTCTGACCAGCTTTAGAAGTTCAAACCTTTTTATAAGGATGGAGTAAACTATTTGAATGCTCAAATAAGATTCCAGAAAGATGATCTTTGGTATCATATAGAAAGAGAAGTCATAAAGGGGGAGAGGGTACTAGTCAAAGCCGGCTCTGATCATGCCAAATGGAATTCAAATTCCATCAGAGCCACCCTTGGATATCCACCCTTATATGATGATGACAATGTGGCAGAGTCTGGAATAAATCCCGCATACTTTGGAGGAGAGCAAGCTGAAGTGGCTCAAGTGATATATCCTCCTACAGATTTTGATATGATACATCAGGAGGTACAGTCTATGTATAGTCCTCCTGAGGGTAATCAAAATATTATTCTTGAGAAAGTAGTGCAGCCTGTGCCAGAGGCAGTACTAAGAGAGCAAGAGGCATTTCTAAAAGAACAAGAGCCCCAATTATCTAAGAAAAGGTTCAGAGAGCAAGCTGAATTAAGGCCAGATTTTGAACAATGGAGCCCCACATCCAGGAATATCATATTGACTGCTTGGAAGGCTGCTAAGGATAATATCCTGGATAGAGGAAAATGGTATTCTGAACAGGAGTGGAGAAAACATGAGAATAAGCAAGAGGCCTTTGTACAATATAGAAGGAAGGCTAAACTGGGAAAGCTACCTCCTAATGCACAGGAGCCTAGCAAGTATTTCCCTAAGCCTTATCACTATTTTGAAAGGCAAAAGATAAAGGCTGAAGAGCTGAAAAAGAAAGATCTCAAAGGGAAGAAGCCTATTGATGACAATGATGCTCCAGTTCAAGCAAAGATTCAATCTGGAAAGGGGATTGTTATCAAGGAGCCTGAGCAGCCATAAGATAGAAATTTTCTTAAGTTTACAATTTGTAATCATTTGCTTTTAACTCTATGTAAAATTTTGATAAATGAAAATGTTTGGAGTTGTAAGAACAATGTTATATGTTCAATCTATTACATTAATTGTTCTGAGATAATTGTTTATACATGTTCTATTCATACATGTTTAAGTATTTTCCCTGTCATATAATACTGTTTTACATCATACTGAAAATTTGTTATGTATGGTGTATATCATTGAATAAGAGTTATGACTTCTCCAAATAGGGGGAGATTGTTGGGTACATTGGAATATATGTACCTGATTTGAAGAAGCCTCACCCTACTCAATGATATACATCAAGGTGTATTTGATGTGTTTTGAGTTTATTTGTGCAGGTTAAGTAATTACAGGGAAAGCATAAAAGTTTCTAAGTCCATGTGTCGACACCCAGAAGAAAAGTGTCGACACTTAAGAAGGCTTGTGTCGACACCTAGAGAAGCTGTGTCGACACTTGGAGTAGTTGTGTCGACACCAGGAAGGCAGAGTCGACACCAGAAGAAAAGTGTCGAAACATACAGGTTGTGTCGACACATAGTGAAGAATTATCTACATAATCTGTGTCGACACTTAGAGGCAGTGTCGACACCCAGAGCAACTTTGTCGACAGCAAAAGTGTCGACACTAGGAGGCTGTGTCGACACTCAGCAAACTTTAACAAAGTTCAAGTACATGTGTCGACACTAGGAGGCTGTGTCGACACTCAGCAAACTTCAACAAAGTTCAAGTACATGTGTCGACACAAAGAAGATGTGTCGACACTCAGCAAAGTTTCAACACAGAAGGCATGTGTCGACACAAAGAAGATGTGTCGACACTTAGTAAGTTTCAACACAAGAAGGCTTGTGTCAACACAAAGGAGTTGTGTCGACACTCAGCAGAAATCAACTAAGTATTAAAGAAGAAGGCTTGTGTTGACACACAGAATCAGTGTCGACACATTTTGAAGAAGCAGTGTCGAGAAGCTGTTACAACAACACAAGGAGTTCTGTCGGCACCATCAAGGCTAGTGTCGACACTTAGTCTACTTGTGTCGACACTTAGTCTATTTGTGTCGACACATAAAGACTATCTGTCTCGACACTTTCAGACAGTGACAGAGATTTCAAGAAGTGACTGGATGACTTGACAGCTGCCATTTCAACCAGTCAACTACAACTGTCAGAGCTGTCAGAAGGTTGTTAGAAACCGGATCAGTCGGTCACCATGGAGAAAGCTTATATAATGGCTTATTCCTTCAACAGCAAAGCATTGAGAGACATACAACAACAACAACAAGTGAAGTAATCAATCAGAAGATTAAAACTAGAGAAGATCTTCAACAGAAGATCTAAGAAGTTGGAGAGAGAGAGCTCCTTTTAAGAAGTGCAGTTGCTGAACTGGGCTGCTAAGTTAGATTCAAATTGAGATCTGAATCTCAAGTTAGAAGTTGATTAAAGATCATCTTCAGGAGATTCAACCCTACTGTGTTCTAATTCAAGAAGCTTTGAAGAAAGCCAAGGGAGGTTGATCTCAGCCAAGTTCTTCCAAGAACTCATCAAGAAGCCAGTCAACTCATCTCTCTCTATCAGAGTTGTGGTTATATACTTTGTATTTTCTAATTTCTGTAGGATCTTATATAGATCTGAGTTGTAAGCCTAAATCTATAAAGGCTGAGGTAGGGCCAGTGAGCCTGAGTGTAGGAGAATCATTTCTCTGAGTGTAGGTCTTGTTGTAGACTGAGTGGTAGGGATTTGTGCCTGAGTTGTAGGAGTGGGATCACTCTGAGTTGTAGGAACCTGTTTGGGGTTCTGAGTTGTAAGATCTGAGGATCTGAGGAGAAGTGGAGAAGTTAGGCCGAATCTAGTACACTACTAGATAGGCGAAGGGGGAAAGTGGATGTACCCAGACCTTGGGGAACCACTATAAAAATCTGTGTGCACTCTGTGAATGTATGCTTGTATGGTTGCTGTGATGTGATACTTGTTAAATTGCAATTACTGTTCAGTGTTTCTGCCTTTAAAGTTAAAATAGACATTATTTCTTTCAACAATAGTGCAAGAAGATGAGTTAAAGTGTACCTAATAACCTTCATCACATAACTGGCTTATATAGATGAGGTTATGCTTGAGTCCTCTGACATAAGTCACTCTCTTGAATGTGACTGCTCCAATCTTCACTTCTCCAAAATCTTCAGACTGGCCACACTTTGAATCACCAAAGATAACCTTTGGTCCCAGCTTGGACTTGTAGTTGTGTAAGATGTCCTTGCTGCTAGTCATGTGCTTGGAGAAACTACTGTCCAGATACCATATTTGATAATTTACTGGACATCTCTTCACCTTGTCAGCTTCAGAATCTGAAACTGCTTCATTATCTGAATCTTCTTCTTCTGAATGGCTCCTGGAGGCATCAATGGCCATGAGGCAAACCTCTTTGGCCCTTGCCTCTTCTTCATCTTCACTGGAGCTGGAAGATGTTGATTCATCCTCAGTCTCACTCCAGGATTCAGCCATAAAGCCTTTCTCCTTCTTCTTATATTTGTTGGAGGAAGGTCTGCTGTTGTGCTGTCTTCTTGTATCCTTCTCTCTTCTCTTCTCCTTCTTCTGATTCTCTGGACACTTAGAGATGAAGTGTCCGGGTTTCCTGCAACCAAAACACAGCACTACTTTAGTTGGTGTTTTGTCATACCTTGGCTGGTCATCCTGCCTGGATGACTTTCTCCTAAAGTCTTTTCTTGCCATCTTGTAGAATATTTTGGCAAAAAGACTCATCAGCTCTTCATTTGTGGTTGAAGTCTCTATCTCCTCAGTAGCCTTGAATGTAATGCTTTGTTCTTTTCTTGCTGGAGGAGGTGTTCTTTGTTCAGCTGCCTCTTTGGATTTGTTCAGCTATTCATATGACTTAAGCTTTCCTAATAAAGATTCAGTAGAAATCTCATTTAGGCTTCTAGCCTCCTTGATGGGCCAGATCCTTGAATCTCATGAGCTTGGGAAGCACATAAGGATTTTATCATTCACCTCAGTGAGTGTGATGTCCTTGTCCAAGGTTTTTAGCTCATTGATGATTGAGCTTAACCTATTGTACATATCAGCCACTGACTCAGCTTCTTCTTTCTTGAAATTCTCATACAGGGATATGAGATTGGATCTCCTGTCCTTTCATTCATCTGCTGATCCAGCCACCATTTGATTTAGGGAGTCCCAAATGGCTTTGGCTGAGGTGCATTCAGCCACTTTTTGAAATATATCATCTAACATTGTTTGTGCCAGTATATTCATTGCCTTAGCATCAGCAATCTATCTTCTTCTGGGCTTCAGTCCACTCAGGTGATGGAACTGCAGTTGTGCTTGAAGATGTTGTAGAAGTAGATGCTTGAGGGGGACATGTCAAAATGGAGTTATAGATATCTTCATCAATAGAGTTCATGCACAACTTAATTCTTGCCTTCCAGATGGCAAACCTATTTAGGTTGCAAACTGGAGGTCTGGTGCTTACATAGTCCTTGTTCTATGCCATGCCGTGTGACTATAAATCTACTGGAAATGAAAAGACAGATCTAACTCAAGATTTTTTGTTCAAGGGTTAGCTTGTACAACCAAGGGAATCCTGCTCTGATACCAATTGAAAGTGATGTGTTAGATTTGAAATACTCTAAAGGGGGGGATAAAGTATTCTTAAATCCTTAAATAAACTTTACAGCTTTTGCTGTAATTGAGAAAGTGCATAAACAACTTAAAAAAATATAAACACATCAATCCTAAAAAACACAAACACAGCAAGAACAAAAAGAAGGGGCAACCAGACAACACAAGAAATTTATAGTGCTTCCCCAACCTGGGTACATCCACTCTTCTACCACCCTGGTAGGAATCCACTCAGATTTTTGATCAGGTGCCTGACACCAATGAGCTTTTGATCAAGTGCTCAAAAACCAAACCTCATGTCTTTTGGACAGGTGACTTGCAACCAGGAAAAACTTTTGAAGGGAGTTATAACACTTTATACAGTGAGGGGGTGAGAGATGATAATGTCTTCTCTTTCTCAATATACAACTGAGAAGACTTGTGGATATGATTTTAGCAAATAGCTCCCCATGTGATGTTGAATGGTTCAGGGAAATCTGGAGCTTTGCTTCAGGGTGATAGGCCTTCAGTCTTTAAGCCTTGACCAGAAAGATCTTCAGGGACTTCTTGACAGATGGAATAGTTGTTCTCCTTTGAAGTGTCCTGGAGAGTTGAAGAATGAAGACTCTTGATTTTGATTGATTGTTCTTCTTCTTCAGGTAGCAGATGTTCTTATGGTCTATGGCTTCTTGAGTTGCTGTATCAGAGTTCTGAGAGAGAGAGCAGAGAATTTCTTGTTGCAGACTAATTGTTATTATTGTCTGTGTGTCTATGTTCTATTCTTCTATTCTGCTGTTCTGTTGTACTCTTTAGAAAAAGAGAGAAAATCTCTTTTATATTTCCTGTCAAAATTATCTTTCGAAATTTGAATTCCTCTGCAATCAATGTTGACGGCCTTGAGAATAAACTGCATTGATTTATTTCCCCAACTGTCCCATGGAAAAAGGGCAAGCAATAATCCTGGAGAAGACCATAATTAATGCTTTGTCTAATAGTTATATTCAGAGAATATTGAAGCATTAATTACTCAGGAATTATTGCATTAGGAAAGGGACAGAAGACTGGAAATGACTAAGTCTGGATTCGTCGAACAGATAACAAAAATCATCGAGCTGAGTCCACAGTTTGTCGAGCTGAGAAGTTGTGTTCGTCGACCAGACAACTTCTGTTCGTCGAGCTGAGTTCCAAGATCGTCGAGCCGAAAATAGAACTTCATTCTCTAGAAACTTTGCCTTTTCTGTGTATGGAGTTCGTCGAGCTGATAGCTGATTTCGTCGAGCTAATAACTTGTCGACAGAACTTCTGGGGAATATGTCGACACAAGTCCTGGGTGTCGACATAATTACTTCTTGCCTCGACATGGCTGTTGTGTTGACAGAAATCTGAAGTGTGTTGACATAAGTCTTGTGTGTCGACACAATTTCTGCTGCTGTCGACACAAGTCTTGCTTCTGGTGTCGACACAAACTTCTGGTGTGAAGTGTTGAAGTATCCAGAAATCGTCGACCTGAGAATCTATTTCGTCGAGCTGAGGACCACTAACTGCTACTAGATAACTTTAGCCAAAGTGGTCAAAGTTCGTCGAGCTGAGAATCTTGAATTCGTCGACTAAAGATGATTCTGGACTTAGAAAACTGAGAAACTTCCAGAGTAATAAGTTGAAGTAAAAAATCCAGAAATCGTCGACCAGATAACTAAGTTCGTCGACCTGAGAACTATGTTCGTCGACCTGAGTCTAGAGAACAATGTCTGGACTTGGAATGCTGAAGGTAGAGTCCAAAGATCATCGACCTGAGAATCAAGTTCGTCGAGCTCAGCTCAGAGAATTGTCTCTGAGATCGTTGAGCTGAGCACGACAATCGTCGACCTGTGTTCGACGAATGTCGAACTCATTTTACTGAGACTTTGAAATCTCTAAGTCTTTGAAGTCTCTGGCAGTCTGATGATGGTTGGTCCATGTGATGTTGAAACTAAGGACTTAGCCTTGACTCTAGGCCACAACTATGACCCTGGCTATACAAGATGGGTCACAAGATCCTAACTTGGTGAACCTAGCCCAAATCAAACTAGGGATCCAACAATTTCGACGACCTCTCAACTCAGTTCGACGAAATTGGACTTAGCCAAATTTCTAAAACTCTGAGCTCATTTCTCTTTAGGCTTAGACTGTTATTAGCCTGACTCACAGCCTTTTGTTGTATGGTGTTGAATGAGTTGACTTCACTCAACTCCTGTGGACTTAGGCACATTCTAAGCTCCACTTCATGGCTTTGACTGAATAGGCTATACTCAGCACTATAAGTCATCTGTCATTGAGTGAATGATCTTCACTCAACGCCTGTGTATACAGACAGTTTTCTGTCTTTCCACCACTTAGGTAAGAACTTAACTGTCTTAGCCACTTAGGCTACTTATCATATCATTGCTTATCAGGACAATCTGTAATCATTAATCTTGAACACAAGTTAGATCACAACATGTGTATACATTGTTTGCAGGTCCTTCAAATTCAGGACATTGGGATCAATGGACCTAACAGAAATCATCAATAAAAGTTACAAAGTATGACCTACCTCGACCTATGGTGAGGGTAGGAGCAGGACCCCAGACATCAGAGTGAATGAGGTCAAACGGATGGGAAGAGCCACGAACTTGCTTTGGTGAGAAGGAGGAACTTTGATGCATGCCAAGCTGACGGGCATCATAGTTGAGAGGAGGACTGTGTTGAGGAAGGTGGGGCAGAAGCCGACGAAGAATCCATGTAGGTGGATGACCAAGGCGAAGATGACATTGTAGAAGATCCGTAGAAAAAGGAGAAAAAAACAGACAGAGCAGATACATTATCGAGGAAGTAGAGGCCGCTGCTCTCAGTCCCAGTAGCAATCGTCCATTAGGAGATCGGATCCTGAAAAGAATAAGAAGTAGGGGTGAATGTGACAGAGCAATTTATTTGCTTGCAAAGAGAAGTAACAGACAACAAATTGCATGGAAACTAAGGCACGTAGAGGGTGTCCGACAGGCGAAGAGACACAGTGACTTGAACCACTCCCGTCCCATTGATCGGTGAGGGAGATCCGTTAGAAATGAAGACCATGGGCAACCGATCATGTTTTTTAAGGAGAGAAAAATACTGAGGATTGCCGGTCATATGATTAGTAGCACCAAAGTCAATCAGTCATTTACCTTGAGTCAGCACATGGGCACTACATGAAGACGTGACCACCGAGGCAGATTTCTTCAGAGAGGAGGTGGAAGTGTCACCAGATGGACGAAGATGTGCATGCTCCATCCAGCAACGATCAACCGTATGGCCGGTGCGACCACAGTGAGAGCAGAGATAGCTGGAAGGTCCACATCTGTCGGATTGATGGTTGTAGACACTAGAGCCACCCCGCTGAGTATGATGAGCATAGGTTTTGGGGAGCAATGGGGAGGGTAGCAGCGGATGCTGAAGCAGAGAGGTAACATCAGGGATGTGGGCAGCAGTGGCATCCAAGGTGGGAGAATCTGCCTCGCCAAAGACCAGTTGACGGATCATGTCATAGGACTCCAAAATACGTAGAAGATAACACACAACCAGAAGCTCCTGGAAGTGCTTGGGTTGCTCGTCCAGATCCACATAGAATGTACTGTTCTGAAGAATTTCGGCTCCAAGAGCCTGAACTTGTTGATAGGCGGCGGCATGAGACATGGAGGGACGTGCAAGGAGATCCGCATAGAGAGTATAGATGCGAGAAGTCTGAGCTCCCTTGGAGTAAAGAGCGGCAAGAATAAGCCAAACCGCCTTCACCATTGCATTATGGCAATGACGTGAAGGCATTCATCAAAAAGGCTGTTAGACAGTCAAGTGCGAACAAGTGCGTCACTAGCATCCCAGTCATCGAAGAGATCATACTCAGGAGGAGGAGTGTCATCAGTGAGATGATGGCGTTTGCATTGTGAGCGAAGTAGAAAGGTGAAGGAAAGACTCCAGTCTGGGTAGTTGGAGCCGACAAGTTTGGAAACGGTCCCAAGATTCCCCGAAAGAGTAAGAAGAGGAGGGTGGATAACGGGAGGAGTAGTAGTAGAGGAATCAAAGAGAGCCATAGAGAAAAGGAGAGCAGATAGAAAAGAAGCCGCCCAAACAGGTAAGGATCCCGCGCGAACAGACAAATAGAGGTCACGCGAACAGGCAAAGAGGCCGCGCGAACAGACAAAGAGGGGCCACCCGAACAGGCAAAGAGACAGTGTGAACTGTCAATGAGGTCATGGGGAGATGGGGAGGTTGCGAAAATAGGCGCGATCAGAGAACAGAGAAAGGTAAACCGTGCGAACAGGTCAGACGGACAAAGATGGCACGCAGACAGAGATAAATCGAGCGGACAAACAAAGCTCATAGAAGAAAAGGAAGCTATATGAATAGGTCGTAAGAAGAAAGGGAAAATCACGCGGACAGAAGAAGCTCATAGAGCCAGGCGGAAAAGATAGAGCCCTATAATACCATGTGAGAATAGAAAAGGAGAAACCAAAAATTAGACAATAATAGAGTTTTTATTTCCAAAAATCATATCTATTACAAAGATATGACCTCCCTTTTATAGAATGGAGGAGACGAGAGAAATTACAAATAAGCAATGTGGGACTAAATACATTTACGATGATTAGAGGCTAGACAAAATCAGACTACATAGGTCGCACGGTTAGATTAGAAGGCTAACCGCCCGACCATAATAACAAGCTGCCAGAGGCTAGGGGAGTGAAACTGCCAGAGGCCAGGAGGAAGCTAGACTGCCTGGTTACCAAGTCGCTGGAGAGAAGCCTCCAGACAGCTCGGCGATCAAGCCTCCAGAGAGAAACCTCCAGACCTCCCGGTCTACAAACTGCCAGAGACAAGCCGCCAGATCGCCCGGTCTACAAACTGCCAGAGACAAGCCGCCAGACCGCTTGGTTTCCATACTGCAACAGATTATACCATAATCTGATAAGCATAAGTCAGCTATGTGATAGAGGCTACATCGTTGAGTTCTGCAAGGAGAAGTGCTTGATAAAATCATCTACAAAACTGGAGACGATCTTAACAGACACTTAGAGCAAAAATATTTTCTGTTTGAATTTTTTTTTAGACAATTCTACCCCAGTGTGTTTTATGGCTAAAAGTAGTGTCTCTCTCAGTGACCAATGACACAAGAGATTAGCACATATTAATTTCAAAACTATAAATATGTTATTTTCTCACAACTTAGTGCATGATGCCCCCAACATTAAGTGCCTTAAAGAGAGTCTATATCACTCCCATCAAATGGATAAGTAGACACGGGCTACCTTCAAGGGTGTTACTGAAGAAGATTCTTCACGAAGTTTATACTTACTTCATATGGATCTATTCGGTCCTATGCCTATTCACAGCTTAGTAGATAAGGTCTACACGTTAGTAATTATTGATGACTACTCGCGTTTTACTTGGGTGTTCTTTCTGAAACACAAGTCAGACACCTTCGTGTCTTTCACCAATTTTGTCCGGCAAATTTAGAACGAATTAGACTGCTCAGTGGTCAAAATCAAAAGTGACCATGGAACAGATTTTGAGTCTGGTCTCATGACAAAATTTTGTGAAAGTCAAGATATCTTTCATGAGTTTTCCTCCCCGCGCAATACACAGCAAAATGGAGTTGCTGAGAGAAGGAATATAACCCTAATTGAAGCATTTACAACTATGTTGAACGATGCTTAACTTCCGGAGTACTTCTGGGCTGAAGCAATCAACACAGTGCGTCATGTTCAAAATAAAGCACTTATCAACAAAAGCTATCGTAAGGCCCCCTATGAGCTATTGAAGGGTAGATAACCGACTTTATCATATTTTAGAATCTTTGGAAGTAAATGCTTCATACCTAACAATGTGAAGTATTACAGCATTGAGTTTAGTGAAAAATGTTTTGAAGGTATTTTTGTATGATATAATATCCATAATAAGGCATATAGGATTTTTAATAAGAAAACTCTGGTGGTAGAAGAGTCAATAAATGTTATATTTTATGAGACTAGCATGCTCCATAGTAGCTCGTTTAGTGTTATTGGTGTAGATGTAGGTGTCAGGTTCAAGGATCTAAGCTTAGATGAAGCTATCAAGGAAGAAGCTCCAAGCTCAGTCAAGGTTGTTGGATCCCTAGTTTGATTTGGGCTAGGTTCACTAACTAGGATAATTGACCCAACATATATAGCCAGGGTCATTTTTGTGTCCTAGAGTTTAGGCTAAGTCCTTAGAAACAACCACACATGGACCAGCCAACAGAAGATTGTAGAAGACTCAGACTTAGAAGAAAATCAGTTCAGAAAAATGAGTTCGACGTTCGTCGAATTCAGCTCGACGAAAGTCGTGCCCCGCTCGACGAACTCAGAGTCAATTCTCTGAGTTGAGCTCGACGATATTCGAGCTCAGGTCGATGAATTCTGGGGATCAACTTCAACACATTAAGTCCAGAATCCTTTCTCTGAACTCAGGTCGACGAAGTTACATTATCAGCTCGACGAACTTGGAGCACATAATTGGGAAGTTCTTCACAGAAAGCAGTTAGCTAAACTCAGGTCGACGAACTTGGTTCTCAGGTCGACAAACAAGATTTCCCAGGTCGACGAACATGATTTCTCTGGTCGACAAACTTTGGAGTCAGGTTGACGAAATCTGTTCTCTGCTCGACGAATTCTGTGTAGTCCCAGACTTGGAATTTTCTTTATTCTATAGCAGTAATTCCTGAATAATCAATGCTTAAATTCTCTGAATATAACCGTTAGTAACAGCATTGATTATGGTCTTTATCAGGAATATTACTCATCGTTTTTAATGGGACAGTTGGAGAAATCCATTAATGTTAATATTCTCTCCAGCCGAATTCCATTCTCCAGGCCATCAGCAATTAATGCAATGGAATTCAAAATTCAAAGGCTGAAGATATAAAACAATTTTTCTTTTCTAGAAGAACAGAGAACGGATAGAACTTACAGAATAGAGAAAGAGATACACAGAGAAGAGATCAACATCAATAATATTCTGAACCTTCTCTGTATAGAAAACAAATTGTTTTCTCCTTGACATTGCTGAAGAAGAAGAACAATCATAACAAATCAAGAATCTTCTTCAACCTTCACTCTAGGATTCTTAAAGGACATCAAACTTCTATCAGTCAGAAGTTCCTGGATCTCTTTCAAGTCAAGGCAGAAGAATGAAGACCTACACCCTGTGCAAGACACCAAGTGTTATTGAGAGGAGTTCTTGACAACAGCAACATCCACTAGTCTTCTCTATTGAAAAGAGAAGACACCATTAATCTCTCTCCACTCACTGTAAAAAGTGTTCATTAACTCCCTTCAAAAGTTTATTTTGGTTGCAAGTCTCCTGATCAAAAGACTTGAGTTGGTTTTTGAGCACCTGATCAAAAGCTCAAAGGTGGCAGTCACCTGATCAAAACCTGCTAGTGGATTCCTACCAGAGTGGTAGAAGAGTGGATGTACCCAGGTTGGGGAACCACTATAAAAGTTCTTGTGTTGTCTAGTTGCCCCTTTTCTTTTTGTTCTTGTTGTGGCTGTGATAGATTAGATTATATGTGTTGTGTTAGATTAGATTAACTTTGATTGCTATCTTTTTCTTGCTTACTATTAATCTTGGTATCTATTGTTTTTCTCTACTCTGATTATTACTTAAACAACAAAAATATTTTTAATTACTCTATTCACCCCCTAGAGTAAATCAGGTCTAACCCTCTCTTTTAATTGGTATCAAAGCAGTTTTCTTTGGCTATACAAGCTAACCCTTGAACCAAAAGATCATGTGTTAGATCTAATCCTTTATTTCTCTTAGGATTATTTTCATAGCATGGCACAGAACAAGGATTATGCAAGCACCAGACCTTCAGTTTGCAATTTAAATAAATTTACAAACTAGAAGGCAAGAATCAAGCTCTATATGAACTCTATTGATGAGGACATTTTCAATTCCATTTTGACAGGTCCTCCTCAACCAACTTCTTCAACATCCACATCAACTTCCAGCACTCATGCAGTTCCACCACCTGAGTGGACTGCTGCACAGAAGAAAGCAAAAATTGCAGATGCCAAAGCCATGAACATATTAGCTCAAACCATGTCAGATGACATCTTCCAAAAGGTGGCTAAGTGCACCTCTACAAAAGCAATCTGGGATTCTCTCAACCAGATGGTTGCTAGATCAGCAGATGAGAGAAAGGATAGAAGATCAACTCTCATCTCACAGTATGAGAATTTCAAGAAAGATGAAGATGAATCTGTTAGTGACATGTATAACAGATTAAGCTCCATCATCAGTGAGTCGAAGACCTTGGATAAAGACATCTCACTAACAGAGATGAATGACAAGATCCTAATGTGCTTCCCAAGCTCATGGGATTACAGGATCTGACCAATCAAGGAGGCCAGAAGCTTGACTGAGATTTCTACAGAATCTCCCCTGGGAAAGCTCAAATCCTATGAGTAGCTGATCAAATCCAGGGAAGCTGTAGAATAAAGGACTCCTCCACAAACAAGAAAAGAACAGAATATAACATTCAAAGCTGTTGAAGAGACTGAAGCTTCAACAGTAAATGAAGAACTGATGAATCTCTTTGCTAAGAGATTCTACAAAATGACAAGAAAGGACTTCAGGAGAAAGTTATCCAGGAATGATGACAAGCCCAGGTATGATAAAACACCTACTAAAGAAATAATGTGTTTTGGATGCAGGAAACTAGGACACTTTATTTCTGAATGTCCTGAGAATCAGAAGAAGGAGAGGAGAAGAGAAAAAGACTCCAGGAGCAAGCACTACAGCAGGCCTTCCTCCAGCAAGCATAAAAAGAAGGAGAAGGGCTTTGTTGCTGAAACCTGGAGTGACACAGAAGATGAATCCACATCTTCCAGCTCTAGTGAAGAGGAAGAAGAGGCAAAGGCAAGGAAGTCTGCCTCATGGATATCAATGCCTCCTACAGCCCATCAGATGTTGAAGAAGAATCTAATAATGAAGAAGCTTCAGAATCAGAAGCTGATCAGGTACTATCATCATTTGATTATAGTTCTAATAGTTTTAAAATTGAATTTAAAACCATGTGTATAGATTTAATAAATTCTAAAAAAGAAATCAAATTGCTTAGAGAAAAACTAACTAATCATGAAAAGTGTATATCTGAAAATGTTAAATTAAAGGATGATTTAGCTATGGAAAATGAACAAATAATTTCACTAAAATTTGAATTAGCTGGGGCTAGGAAACTTGAAGAATCCCTAAATGGGAGAAGTATCAAGTTGATGGACATAACAAGCACAATTAATGGCAGACATAATGACAAGCTGGGCTTAGGTGCATCATCAAGCCAACCCCCACTTATTCAGAAAAATATATTAACTACACCAATAAAATTTGTATCAGAAAAGGGAAAGGAAAAGTTGGATAATAATAATGTTAAACGAATTGAATCAAAACCAAAGAATAAGAAAAGAAAACAAAATAAGAAAAATCCAAATAAAAACAATGTTCAGCAGATTTCATCGAAGTCCGATCGACGAAATTTGTACAGTTCGTCGAACTCCATTCGATAAACTCTGATTGCAGATTTATATAATAATTGTTCGTTGAACTATGATCGACAAAACTAGTTTGGTTTGTCGACCAGAGATCGATGATTTTGGGGCTCAGAAAACGACTTCTATCATTCTCTGAGTGGAGTTCGACAAACTCATCCCAATTCGTCGAACTTAGGTCGACAAACTAACCAGAATACGTCGAACGCAGATCAGTTTAACATAAATGTTAATTTCTTTAAAACTTATAATCAACAAAGAACATTTAATAATCAATTTAATCAATGTATAATTCCACCTAGGAATTATCACCCCTTAGGATATAAAAGCCAACCTGAATGTTCATTTATTTCCAGTTTCAGTTATGTAAAGAAAGAAGGACCCAAGGTAACCTGGGTCAGGAATGGCTAATCTGTTTCATTGCAGGTAAAAGACTGTTCTACCACAGAGCAACAGTGGTATCTGGACAGTGGCTGTTCTAAGCACATGATTGGAAATAAGGCCAACTTAACACATTACAAGGCAAAGCTAGGGCCAAAAGTAATATTTGGTGACTCCAATTGTGGCCAGACTGAAGGCTATGAACAAGTAAAAGTTGTAGCTGTCACCTTCAGGAATGTTGCATATGTAAGTGGTCTGAAGCATAACCTTATCTCCATAAGTCAATTATGTGATGAAACGTATCAGGTATCATTTACTAAAACCTCCTGTATTATTACTTCTTTAGAAAATCATGTAGTATTGACTGGCACTAGAGTAGGAAACATTTATTTAGTAAACTTTTAGTCAGCAAAATATGAAATTTGCCTATTTAATTCAACTAGTAACAACAATGACCTTTGACATAGGAGATTAGGTCATGTTAACTTGAAAAACATTGTCAAATTATCTAGGGACAACCTTGTCAGAGGGTTGCCTTCTTACCCCTATAAGAAGGAAAGCCTTTGCAGGGCTTGTCAGTTAGGCAAGCAAACTAAAAGTAGTTTTAAATCATTAAACAAAAGTGACTCACCTGGGATATTGTAATTACTATATATGGACCTTTTGGACCTATAGTAGTACAAAGCCTAAGAAGGAAATCTTATACTTTAGTGATTGTAGATGACTTCTCTAGATTCACTTGAGTTTTCTTTCTGAGATCTAAGTCTGATAACTTTAAGGTTCTTATAGATTTTCTCAAGAACATACAAATTGAGTACTCTACTCCAGTTGCATTAATTAGAAGTGATCGTGGTACTGAGTTTGAGTCTTTTCTTATGAATGAGTTCTGTAGGAAGGAAGGTATCATACATTGCTTCTCAGCTCCTAGTACACCTTAACAAAATCGGGTTGCTGAAAGGAAAAATAGAACACTAATTGAATCAGCAGACACATTACTTGCAGATGCTTATTTGCCCATATCCTTTTGGGCAGAGGCTGTAAGCACAGCAAATTATGTACTGAATAGAAGTCTTATAGACAAGCTTAAGAATAAGACTCCTTATGAGCTACTAAAAGGAAAGAAACCTAAAGTAGACTATTTTAAATTTTTTGAGTGTTTATGTTATATACACAATAACAATAAGAAACACATTAGAAAGTTTGAAGCCAAGTCTGATATGAGAATTTTTCTTGGATATTCCTAAGTAAGCAAGGCTTATATTGTGTATAACAAATCTACCTTAAAAATCGAAGAGTCCATCCATATTTCTTTTGATGAGACTAACATGTTTTTCAAGGAGAAGATTTCTTCTAGCAATGAATCTTTGCAGGAACATAATTTGTGTGAGAAGCTTAATAAAATAACACACACCAATGAGGCAGTTTGGCATCCTTCTCCACAAGGTGCTGAAGAAAGTGAAGAAGAAGACATTATAATCAGTGATGAACCAACAACAGCTAACTTAATTCCACAAGAGGAATTTATTCCCCAGGCTGTTGAACAACCAACTCAACCCACTGACTTTGTCACACTTAGAGATCACCCCATATCTCAAGTGATTGGAGACATGTCAGTTGGTGTGCAGACAAGGCATCAACTCATCCAAGATTTGATGCATTCCTTCTTCATATCTCAAATTGAGCCCCAATCCATCAAAGATGCAGAGCAAGATCCACAGTGGATTATTGCAATGCAAGAGGAGCTCAATCAATTTGAGAGATGCAGAGTTTGGGACTTAGTTCCAAGACCCAAAAACTATCCAGTCATTGGAACTAAGTGGGTATATAGAAACAAGCTGGATGCCCAAGGAGTCATCATAAGGAATAAAGCAAGGCTGGTTGCTCAAGGTTATAGGCAAGAGGAAGGGATTGATTATGACCAGACTTTTGATCCTGTTGCAAGGCTGGAAGCAATCAGGATTTTCCTTGCTTATGCTGCCTACAAGAAATTCAAAGTTTTTCAAATGGATGTCAAAAGTGTCTTTCTGAATGGAGAACTCAAAGAAGAGGTTTATGTTGAACAACCTCCAGGTTTCATCTCTCCAACTTATCCCTCATATGTCTTTAGATTGTATAAAGCTCTCTATGGTTTAAAGCAAGCTCCAAGAGCTTGGTATGAGACCTTAGCTAGCTTCTTGATAGAGCATAAATTTTCTAGAGGTATTGTAGATAAGACATTATTCACTAGGCACCATAAGGATCAAATATTGTTAGTACAAATTTATGTAGATGATATTATATTTGGGTCTACTGATTCCAAACTATGCAAGATGTTTTCTGATCTTATGCATTCAAAGTTTGAAATGAGTAGCATGAGTGAGCTCTCTTACTTCCTTGGTCTCCAAGTGAAGCGGCTACCTAATGGCATCTTCATATCCCAGGCTAAGTATGCTAAGGAGCTTCTCAAAAAGTTTGGGATGGCTGATGTCTCAGCAAAGAAAACACCCATGGCTACAAATACTGTAATAGATTCTGATGAGTATGGGAAACCTGTTGATCAGAAAATATTTGGGACATTGTTGGGTCCATACTATACCTTACAACAAGAAGACCTGACATAATTTTTGCTACATGTCTTTGTGCTAGGTTTCAAGTGAACCCTAAAGAATCTCACCTAATTTTCTTAAAAAGGATTTTAAGATATATATAGAGTTATCCTAGTCTAGTACTTTGGTATCACACTGAGTCAGAGTTTGAGTTAACTGGATACTCAGATGCTGACTTTACTTGATGCAGAGTAGATAGAAAAAGTACCTCAGGAACATGCCAGTTCCTTGGTATGAGATTAATCTCTTGGTTTAGCAAGAAGCAGTCATCTATGTCCACTTCAACTGCTGAAGCAGAATATATAGCAGCTGGCAGCTGTTGTTCCCAAATGTTGTGGATTCAGAACCAACTTCTAGACTATGGGTTCAACTTAAATAATTCAACTCTACTATGTGACAACACAAGTGTTATATCAATAGCACAAAATCAAGTCCATCATAGTAGAACTAAGCATATAGAAATTATACACCATTTCATTAGAGAGTGTGTAGACAAAAATAAAATTAATCTTGTATATATCTACACTGATTTACAAAGAGAAGATATCTTCACCAAACATTTGGATGAGAGGAACCATCTGTTTTTCATAAATCATCTTGGTATGATAAATGGAGAAGCTTTAATTTGATTTCTGTCTGTGGTTGACGAATTTTTCAAAGTTCGTCGAACGGAGATCGATGAACTGTGAAAAGTTCTAGAGAAATTCGTCGAACGGAGATCGACGAATTCTCTGTGAGTGAAGTTATTTTCGTCGACCGGAGATCGACGAATTTGCTTCAGAAAACTTTCGTCGAATGGAGCTCGACGAAATGTTTTTACATCTTCTGACTGAGATCGATGAATTCCTTTGACTATACAATACTTCGTCGACCTCAGATCGAAGAATTTTTTGGAACACCCTATTACTAATTTGGGTAAGGATCACTATGTCTCTAGGAAACCTGTTTTTGACCTCCTGTATAGATCTAAAGGTCAATTAGAATTGAGTCTAAGGGTTAGAAGTCTAGGTTTGGAAGCTGCCCTCAAGACCAAGGATTTTCAGTTTGAGACTAAGTCATATCGTCGAGCTCAGCACGACGATTCGTCGAACTCCAATCGACAATCGTCTAGCTCAACTTCGATAGATCGTCGAACTCCATTCGACAATCGCTGAGCCCAACCTCAACAAATCGTCGAACTCCATTCGACGATCTACGAGCTCAGTTCGACGATCTTGACTCAGTATTGGATCTCTATCTCTGAGCTCAGTTCGACGATCTTTGAGCTCAGATCGACGATTTATGTTGCTGTATAAGTCCAAATCGCTGAGCTCAGTTCGACGATAGCAGAGCTCAGTTCGACGATTTTCTGATGACTTCAAGGATTTTTCAAGTTTCAAATTCAGAATAGTTAAGGAGTTATTCAGCAATTAATTCAGAAGATTTTCTAGCCGTTTTCATTTATTTCTGTACCAAGTTTCAAGGGATTATCAAGAAATGTTTCTTTGGACTTTCCTCCAGAAGACAATTGCAATTAAGGATGCAATTAATGACAGGCCAACGACTATTCTTGACAGAGGATGTTTTTCTATTCAATACCAGAGAATAAAATACAAGATTTTTGAATCTCTCTATCACTCAAAACACAGACAAGAAGAACAAGAACAAAATATTCTCTGTCTCAAAGAATTCTCTCAAGAACACACATCCAATGAGATCAACCATTTGAAATCTTCTGATCTCTTGTGATTCAAGTGTTCAAGGCCAACATCTTTCAAAGACTCCAAACACCTAACATTTCAGCTGTTGCTGAAATCATCATTTGCTGGAGATCAACTTCTGAAGGCCTATCACCCTACAGCAAAGCTTCATTTCCTGAACATCTCAAGGACTCAGGGGGAGCTTTGACAACATCAAATCCACATAGTCTTCTCAGCTGCTTTGAGAAAGAGAAGACTTCCATAACTCTTTCATCCCCATCTTTGTAAAAGGGTTTCTCAAACTCCCTTCAAAAGTTTGTGCTTGGTTTTTGAGCACCTTGTCAAAAGCTCATTGGTGGCAAGACACCTGATCAAAAAATCTGATTTGGTTTTTGAGCACCTTATCAAAAGCTCATTGGTGCCCAGGATACCTGATCAACTCATCCTGCAGTGGATTCCTACCTAGGGTGGTAGAAGAGTGGATGTACCCAAGTTTAGGGGAACCACTATAGCTCCTTGTGTCTTCTGGCTTGCTTGTCTTTATCTTTTGTTTCTGGCTATGATTGTTTTGTGATTAGTTTAGATCTGTGATTAATTTCTGTTGTAGGTTATTTTGTGATTAGAATTAATAGTTGCGTCCCTGTTCACTCAGATTACAACAATTGTTGTAAAAAGTTTTCAAGCACCATATAATCTATTCACCCCCCCCCCCTCTAGAGTATATCAGATCTAGCTGCACTTTCAATTGGTATCAGAGGGAGGTTGGTTAAACATACCACACCTTGGTGGTTGCACAGGCTAACACCTGAACCCAAAGATTCCTAGTTAGATCTGTTTTCTTTTGAGTTCATTATTAGATTTTGTTTTCACAAATCATTGCCCAAAACAAAGATTATGCTAGCACCAGACCTCCAGTGTGCAATCTATCCAGGTTTGCACTTTGGAAAGCAAGGATCAGATTATACATGAATTCTATTGACGAGGATATTTTAAATTCTGTTTTGACAGTTTGTCCAAGACCTCCAGAGAACTCAAGTAAAAATGCTGTTCCACCTCCATTAGGAACAGATGCTGACATCAAGAAATGGAAGGTAGCTGATGCCAAGGCTATGAACATCTTAGCCCAGACCATGTCTAATGACATCTTTCAAAAGGTGGCTGAATGTAATTCAGCAAAGGAAATCTGGGATAAACTCTCTGAAATAGTCTCAGGCTCAGCTGATGAGAGAAAGGACAGGAGATCCCACCTTATATCTCAATATGAGAATTTCAAGAAGGGAGAAGCTGAATCAGTTGGAGACATGTACAATAGACTTAGTCTGATAGTCAGTGAACTCAGGACTTTGGATAAAGAGATCTCACTAACTGAACTTAATGACAAAATCCTAATGTGCTTCCCAAGCACTTGGGATTCAAGAATCTGGCCAATCAAGGATGCCAGAAGTTTAAATGAGATCACCACAGAAGCTCTATTAGGTAAGCTCAAATCTTATGAGCTACTAATCAAAAACAGAGAAGAAGAACAGAAGGCTGCCTCACCAGCCACAAGAAAAGAGAAGACAATAGCCTTCAAGGCAACTGAAGATCAGCCTGAAGACAAAGTCACAGGCAATGATGAACTTCTCAGTCTGTTGGCCAAAAGATTCTACAAGATGGCCAGAAAGGACTTCAGAAAGAGATCATACAAGGAGCATGATAAGCCAAGGTATGATAAGTCTAATAATAAGGAAATTGTCTGCTTTGGTTGCAGGAAACCAGGGCACATTGTACCTGACTGTCCAGAGAACAAAAACAAGGACAGAAGGGACAAGAAAGAAAGAAGAAGAGAAAAGGACTTCAAGAAAAGTAACAATGGCAAGCTCTCCTCAAGCAAAAACAAACACACTAGAAAGGGATTTGTTGCTGAATCCTGGAGTGAAACTGAAGAGGAATCAGAAGCCTCATCCAGCTCTAGTGATGATGAAGATGATGCAGAAGAGAAGGAGTTCTGCATGATGGCAATCAATGCCTCACAACATAATTCAGATGAAGAAGAGTCAGAGTCAGATTCATAGACTCAACTTGAAGAAGATCAGGTAATCAGTTCTTTTGATTTCAATTCAGAGGACTTTAAATCTGAGTTTAAAGCATTATGTTTAGACCTGCTAAAATCTGAGAAGGAAATTATCTCTCTCAGAAATCATTTATCTGAACATAATACCTTAAAGTCAGAAAATCTCAAACTCTCTCAGGAGTTGGAGTGCTGTAGGGAGCAGATAGCTTCACTAAAAAGTGAGCTATCTGAGGCCAAGAAGCTTGAAGAATCCCTTAATGGGAGAAGTATCAAGCTGATGGACATCACAAGCACAGTGAACTCCAGATTTAATAGTACACTGGGCTTGGGTGCTTCATCCAGCCAACCCATAGTTCTAACAACTCCAATCAAGTTCATTTCTGATAAAGGAAAGGGAGTTGTAGAGGTAGCTAGGAAAAATTCTGATCTGCCCAAGAAAACTAAGTTCAAGCAGATATCGTCGAACGGAGCTCGATGATCGCCGAACGCAGATCGACGATCTCAGGCAAAATCGTCGAACTCAGGTCGACGATCTCAAGTTCCTGAACTCTGCCATAGTCGACCGTCGAACGGAGCTCGACGATCTGACCCAAGATCGTCGAACGCAGCTCCACGATCGTCGAACAGAGATCAGAGCTCTGGAAACTCTTTTAAGGGCAAATCAAAATCCAATCCTAGGGGTCCTTCATCCCAAATCTTTAACCCTTATACTGAATGGATTATACCTCCAAGGAGATATCATCCTGAAGGTTATAAGAGTCAACCTGGGATGTCTTTTATTTCAGAGTTTAAAGGTCATCAACCTAGGCCCAAGGTAAACTGGGTCAAAAACAAATGAATTATTTTATGTGCAGGTGAAGACCTATCCAACATCAAACCAGCAATGGTACTTGGATAGTGGGTGCTCTAAGCACATGACAGGAAACAAGGACAACCTCACATCCTTTAGAGCCAAGCTTGGACCCAAAGTTATCTTTGGTGATTCAAACTTTGGACAAACTAAAGGATATGGTGCAGTCCAGATTGGATCAGTAACATTCAAGAAGGTAGCTTATGTGGAAGGACTGAAGCACAACTTAATAAGCATCAGTCAACTATGTGATGAAGGCTACCAGGTGACCTTCAGCAAAGCATTATGCAAGATCAAGTCAGAGGACAACAAAACTGTGTTGACAGGTAAAAGGAAAGGTAACATCTATCTAGTAGATTTTCTTTCAACAAATGTAGATATTTGTCTGTTCAATTCTGTCTGTAGATCTAATATTCTATGGCATAAGAGACTAGGACACTTAAACCTTAGAACTATTGCTAGGCTATCCAAGGACAACCTTGTTAGAGGACTACCTTCTGGCCCCTACAAGAAGGAAGGACTCTGCATGGCTTATCAATTAGGCAAGCAAACTAAAAAAAGTTTTAAGTCACTTAATAAGAGTGATTCACCTAGGATATTGTATCTGTTACACATGGATTTTTTTGGACCCATCACAGTACAAAGCCTAGGAGGGAAATCTTACAATTTGGTAGTTGTAGATGACTTCTCTAGATTCACTTGGGTGTTCTTTCTAAGGAAGAAGCCTGATAACTTTAATTGTTTGACAAAGTTTCTCAAATGTATACAGATTGAGTTTAATACTCATATTTCCCTGATCAGAAGTGAACATGGGACAGAGTTTGATTCTCTTCTTATGCAAGAGTTCTGTCAGAGTGAAGGGATCAGGCATACTTTCTCAGCTCCTAGAACTCCTCAACAAAATGGGGTAGCTGAAAGGAAAAATAGAACCCTTATTGAATCTGCCACTACATTGTTGTCAGATGCTCACCTTCCTCTATCCTTTTGGGCAGAGGCAGTGAACACCTCCAACTATGTGCTGAATAGAAGTTTGATACATAAACTAAAGGGAAAGACTCCCTATGAATTACTCAAAGGGAATAAACCTAAAGTTGATTATTTTAGGGTTTTTGGCTGCATTTGATATATACATAATAATGACAAGAAATATTTAGCAAAATTTCAAGCTAAAACTGATGAAGGAGTGTTTCTAGGATACTCCATGATCAGCAAGGCTTATAGGGTTTATAATAAATCATCTCTAAAAATTGAGGAATTTGTTCATATATCATTTGATGAATCTAACATGTCTTTCAAGGAGAAGATCTCTTCTACCATAGAACCTTTGCAGGAACATTCTCTTGTTGAAGACTTGAACAAGTTACAGGTTACTCAAAAGGATGAAAGCAGTGAAGATGAAGAAAGTATTCAACACATTGAAGAGAAACAACCTGAAGAGCCAGTTGTTGTACCACAAGAGGAAACAACAACACAGGTTGGTGAACAATCAACACCCCCTGTTGATTTAGTAACATCAAGAGATCATCCAATTTCCCAAATAATTGGAGACATCTCAGCTGGTGTGCAAACCAGAAATCAGGTCAACCAAAACCTGTTGCACACTTGCTTCCTATCTCAAATTGAACCTCAGTCCATTCAAGATGCAGAGCAAGATCGACACTGGATCATTACAATGCAAGAAGAGTTGCATCAATTTGAAAGGAACAAAGTGTGGGAACTAGTGCCAAGGCCTAAGGATCACTCCATTGTTGGAACAAAGTGGGTGTTCAGAAACAAACTGGATGATCAACGACTAATTGTAAGGAATAAGGCAAGGCTAGTTACTCAAGGATATTCCCAAGAAGAAAGAATAGACTATGACCAGACTTTTGCACCAGTTGCAAGATTGGAAGCCATCAGAATCTTTTTAGCTTATGCAGCACATAAAGGATTCAAAGTATATCAGATGGATGTCAAAAGTGCATTTATAAATGGAGACATCAAAGAAGAAGTATATGTCAGACAACCTCCAGGTTTTATCTCTCCAACTTATCCTGATTATGTTTTTAAATTGAACAAAGCATTATATGGTCTCAAGCAAGCTCCTAGAGCATGGTATGAGACCCTAGCATGCTTCCTTTTGGAAAATGGATTTATAAGGGGTAGAGTAGACCAAACTCTTTTCATTAGAACCCATAAGTCTCATACCCTACTAGTACAGATTTATGTAGATGATATTATTTTTGGTTCTACTGATTCAAAATTGTGCAGAAGGTTTTCCAACCTAATGCATTCTAAATTTGAAATGAGTAGCATGGGTGAGCTATCCTTCTTTCTAGGATTGCAAGTCAAACAACATGCTGAAGGCATCTTTATTTCTCAAACCAAGTATGCAAATGAATTGGTTAAGAAATTTGGCATGTCTGAAGCATCTTGTATGAAAACACCTATGCCTACCAATGCTGTATTGGATGCTGATGAACATGGGAAACCTGTTGATCAGACAACATATAGAGCAATGATTGGCTCTTTACTGTACCTTACAGCCAGTAGACCAGATATAATGTTTGCTACATGTATATGTGCTAGGTTCCAAGTAAGCCCTAGAGAGTCACACCTAACACTAGTAAAGAGGATTCTCAGGTATGTTAAAAGTTGTCCAAATCTAGGTCTCTGGTATCCAAAAGATTCAGCATTTGATTTAACTGGATTTTCTGATGCTGATTATGCTGGATGCAGAATTGACAGGAAAAGCACCAGTGGAACTTGTCAGTTCCTTGGTGACAGACTTGTCTCTTGGTTTTGTAAGAAACAAACTTCTGTGTCAACTTCAACTACTGAAGCTGAATATATGGCTGCAGGCAGTTGTTGTTCACAAATCTTGTGGATTCAAAACCAACTCATAGACTATGGCTACAACTTAGAGAAGTCTAAAATCTTTTGTGATAACACCAGTGCTATTTCTATAGCTCAAAATCCAGTCCTCCATAGTAGGACAAAACACATATAGATTAGGCATCACTTCTTAAGGGATAATGTTGAAAAGAATAAAATTGAACTCTAATATATCCCAACTGACTTACAAAGGGGAGATATTTTCACCAAGCCCTTGGATGAAAAGAAACACACCTTCTTCCTAAATCAGTTAGGAATGTTAGATGGAGGAAGTCTAAAATAATATCCAAGATTTTAAAAGTTTAAAAATTGACCAAGACTAGGCAAACATCTTGATTTTTTGTTAGTGTCTAGAGTTTTTCTGGTCTCTGAACTGCGCTCGACGATTTTTCCCCAGATCGTCGAACGGAGATCGACGATTTCCGAAATCGTCGACCTGAGTTCAACATTTCTCAGATAGTATGAACTATCTCTCTCGGTCAACGATTGTCGAACGGCGCTCGACGATTTTGTTCTCTGAACGATCGTCGAACAGAGCTCGACGCTCTCCAATATCGTCGAACGGAGATCGACGATATTGAAGACTCTTCAGATTCCTTTAGAAGCCCCGATCGTCGAACTGAGTTCAACGATCTTTCCTTTTCTGCGTCGAACCCTAATATAAAATTCATTTTTCGCCGTCGTTCTCCTTTTGCGCTTTCGATTTCTCTACAAAAACTTTCTTTCCCTCCAAACATTTCTACACTTGGTCGTTTTGTTTGTTGAATCTTTACAGGTGACCATGGCCGTTTCTGTTGCTGTTCTTGCCGCCATGAAATTCGATGCTGGCTTTGACATTGACATGGATTCTTTCAGCACAACAGATCAAGTTTTCCAGGACATCTTGGAGTTGTTCAAGGAGCAGAAACTTGCTACAATCATGACCACCAGGATCAAACTTGCTGCTGATGAGATTAAAGAGTGGGTCTACACTGCCCACAACCAGGATCAAAACACCATAGTTGGATCAATTTCAGGCACCCAGGTACCCTTGACCCCAGCAATTCTGACAGAAGTTTTTGAGTTAAGTTCTGGTGGAGATTCTGCTGATCTGTCTGGAGAGGAATTTGCTGATTTGCTTGCAAGAATGGGTCATTCTGAGGCTAACCCTATCAAGCTATTGAAGAAAAACCTGTCTGTGGAATATAGATTCTTGGCTGATGTAGTTGGAAAGGTCCTGTTGGCTAAGCACTCAGCACATGATACTATTTCCAGGTATCAGCTATGCTTAATGGGAGCTATTGTGGACAAGAAGAATTTGAACTGGGGAGAGGTCTTCTTTGACCTTATTAAAAAGAAAATTAATAAGAGTTTTGTGAATTTTGGGAGGATTTTAGGCCTTTTTCTGCAGAACAGATGCCCTGCATTGCTAGTATCTTCTGGGATACACATTAATGCTTCCAAGAGACTGTCCTGTGCCCTATTTGGTAAATGGGACAGGCAGATCACCAAGCCCAGCAGGCCCTCTTCAAGCACACCTTCAGGCACCAGGACTGCCAAAGTCACTTCCCCTCAGGTCTCTGCCCCTGTAGATGACTTGCCTGCTGCTGCCTCTCCTCCTCCTCCAATTCCATCTTCTCCAGTTCCATCCACCATTCAAATTCCATCCACCATTCAAACTCCATCCACTATCATCATCTCCATCCCATCTCCAACATCAATACCATCTCCAATTCCAACTGTCATAGAAGAACCATTCCATCCATTATATTCCTACCCTCAACCAGATATTGAAACATCCACAATTCCATCCTTCAATCTTATTGATGATTCCTTCATGGATGACTCACCCTCATCTCCTCCTGAGCTGCCCTCCTCATCAACCTCTTACCAGGAACTTCTACAAGAGATCATTGATCAACCCACCTTCACACCATCTATCTCAATCCCCTTGTCTTCCATCACCACTTTACCCACACCTCAACCATATCTTCCCCAATACACCAGCTCTCCACTACCATCACCAATAGCTCCACCTCCATCCTCTACCTCTGCTCCAGTCACTGTTGAGCAAGTAGATCTTCCAGCCCTAGCTGACAGGATATATGAATTGCTAGCCCCCAGGCTATCTCTTCTATTGGAGACCTCCTTGGCTCCATTACTCCAGTCAGTGGAAGCTCTTTCTGCCAGGCTATCCTCCTTATTCCCTCAGGCAACCCCTTCATCAGTGTGCCTTGATCCAGCCTTATCTGAATCTAGGTAGGGGGAGATGCCCTATGAAGTGAGCTTGCCTGCTGTTTCTTCAGTTTTTGTTGTTGCTGCTGCTGCTATTCTTCCTCAAGATCCAGTTCCCCTTCCAGTTGCAGTCTTCCCAGTGGACATCAGGTCCTTACTTTCAGCATGTGATTCAGCCTACTTCAGTTGTCTTCCAGAGAGAGTTGTTGTCCAGCCCCCAGAGGATCTCTCCAAGGCCCTTGTGCCCTTCTCATGTTGTGACCCCAGCATCATAACTTCTTTTGTCAATTCAGTATATGCTGTTGCTACTCCTGCTGAAAGCATGGTTGCTGTTTCTGATGCTGCTGCCCTTCCTGCTGAAAGTTTTGTTGATATCTCTGTTGCTGCTACACATGTTGCTGTTTCTGAGGATATGCAGATGACAGAGGCACATGATTTTGAGCCTTCTATTTTCTGATGATATTCCTCCTGTTGCTGATATTGTTGTATCTGAAAGTGTTTCATCTGAAACTGTTGCTGCCCCAACTGCTACTATTATTACTTCTGTTGTTACTACTGCTACTGCTTCAACTTCAATTGCTACAAGTGTTGTATCTGCTGCTGCTCCAATCACTGCTGCTTCATCTGCTTCAACCCAGCTCAAGAAAGAATTGATGAAAAAGATTGATGCTCTTTATGATGAGCAAAGCTCTGAAAGTGATGAGTTCAAGACTGATTCTGATGACTCCTCTGCCACTATTGCCAGGAAGAGAAAGGCAAGGAGCAAAGCCATGAAGAGAGTACCTCCAGCCAAAGTCAAGGACAATAATGAAATTCCATATTATATTCTTCATGACTGCCCCATAACTGAGCACTGGATGCAGTATTCAAAGAATCAACTCAAAGCCATGAAGAAAAAGAGGAAATATGAAAAAGGATCTTCCCAGTTTCATCATTCTCGTCCTCGTCCACCACCTCCTCCTGATGCAGGTGCAGGTGGAAGTTCAGCTGCTCAACCCTCTGCTAAAAGCCAAACCCCCTATCAGCCTCATGCCAGATCCTATCATAGGGGAAGCCAGTCCAGGGGTTCTCAATCCAGAAGAGGAAACTATAGAGGAAATAAAAGGGAAGTCCATGTTTATTCTAAAGGTTATTCAAGGCAACATCCCTACTCTAGGGAAGGACAAATCTCATCAGACACAACCTCTGTTCCTTTTCCCTATAAACTGAAGGAAGTAGTTTCATCCAGGCCTCCTCAAGATAATCCATCAAATAGATATGAGCCACCAGTGCCATTTGAAGATCCTGAAAATAATCCAACTGCTTGGACTGCAAGGATGAAAGAGCTTGTTGCACTGGACCAGATTAAGAAAGCTAGAGAGCAAGGCAGAGACTCCTCCAACATCACTACATTGTCTGAACAGAGAAAGAAAGAGTTGGAAAGATATGGCTCAAGCAAATTCTTTGATTCTGATAGATACATGGAGCTGCATCCTGAAGCTGCAGTTCCAAGACCCAAACAGCAAACCTCTTTAGGTGCAGCAGATGACACAAGATCAAAGAAGGAAGCCCTTAACCCCAATAGAGAAATCAAACTCATAAAGAGCAAGGAGAAGAAATAACTATGTAAGGTGACAATCATTTTGAATTCTGAATTCTGTCTGGGATGATATATATCTATGGTTCTGCAATGCCCTGATTATTGCTTTTCAGTATTGTTGCTGTGTATGTTGTTATTTAATTTTTCCAAATTCTATAAATAGTAATCCTAACCCAAATAGGGGGAGATTGTTGGAACACCCTATTACTAATTTGGGTCAGAATCACTATGTCTCTAGGAAACCTAATTTTGACCTCCTGTATAGATGTAAAGGTCAATTAGAATTGAGTCTAAGGGTTAGAAGTCTAGGTTTGGAAGCTGCCCTCAAGACCAAGGATTTTCAGTTTGAGACTAAGTCATATCGTCGAGCTCAGCACGACGATTCGTCGAACTCCAATCGACGATCGTCTAGCTCAACTTCGACAGATCGTCGAACTCCATTCGACGATCGCTGAGCCCAACCTCAACAAATCGTCGAACTCCATTCGACGATCTGCGAGCTCAGTTCGACGATCTTGACTCAGTAATGGATCTCTATCTCTGAGCTCAGTTCGACGATCTTTGAGCTCAGATCGACGATTTCTGTTGTTGTATAAGTCCAAATCGCTGAGCTCAGTTCGACGATAGCAGAGCTCAGTTCGACGATTTTCTGATGACTTCAAGGATTTTTCAAGTTTCAAATTCAGAACAGTTAAGGAGTTATTCAGCAATTAATTCAGAAGATTTTCTAGCCGTTTTCATTTATTTCTGGACCAAGTTTCAAGGGATTATCAAGGAATGTTTCTTTGGACTTTCCTCCAGAAGACAATTGCAATTAAGGATGCAATTAATGACAGGCCAACGGCTATTCTTGACAGAGGATGTTTTTCTATTCAATACCAGAGAATAAAATACAAGATTTTTGAATCTCTCTATCACTCAGAACACAGACAAGAAGAACAAGAACAAAATATTCTCTATCTCAAAGAATTCTCTCAAGAACACACATCCAAGGAGATCAACCATCTGAAATCTTCTGATCTCTTGTGATTCAAGTGTTCAAGGCCAACATCTTTCAAAGACTCCAGACACCTAACATTTCAGCTGTTGCTGAAATCATCATTTGCTGGAGATCAACTTCTGAAGGCCTATCACCCTACAACAAAGCTTCATTTCCTGAACATCTCAAGGACTCAGGGGGAGCTTTGACAACATCAAATCCACATAGTCTTCTCAGCTGCTTTGAGAAAGAGAAGACTTCCATAACTCTCTCATCCCCATCTCTATAAAGGGTTTCTTAAACTCCCTTCAAAAGTTTGTGCTTGGTTTTTGAGCACCTTGTCAAAAGCTCATTGGTGGCAAGACACCTGATCAAAAAATCTTATTTGGTTTTTGAACCATCAAAAGCTCATTGGTGCCCAGGATACCTGATCAACTCATCCTGCAGTGGATTCCTACCTAAGGTGGTAGAAGAGTGGATGTACCCAAGTTTAGGGGAACCACTATAGCTCCTTGTGTCTTCTGGCTTGCTTGTCTTTATCTTTTGTTTCTGGCTATGATTGTTTTGTGATTAGTTTAGATCTGTGATTAATTTCTACTGTAGGTTATTCTGTGATTAGAATTAATAGTTGCTTCCATGTTCACTCAGATTACAACAATTGTTGTAAAAAGTTTTCAAGCACCATATACTCTATTCACCCCCCCCCCCTCTAAAGTATATCAGATCTAGCTGCACTTTCAGAATTTTTTTATTCGTCAAACAGAGACTGGCGGTTCATATTTAGAAAATCCTATATCTAGGTTTTCTTCGACCTCCATCCGCGCTTTCAGTTCCCTTTTCACTTGATCCTTGTTTCTCTCTTGCAGGAGTATTCATGGCAATTCCAGCAAGCGCTCTCTCCACCATGAAATTCGATATGGGCTTTGACATAGATTCGACTCATTCCAGTTCTCTGATGCAATCTTTGTTAAGATCCTGAAGCTATTTGAAGATCAACAACAGAAGAAGTTCATGACAGTTAGAATAAAGATTGCAATGACTGATGAATGAGTTTTTACTTCCTCCACAACAGAAGATAACATGACAGACACAATCTCTGGAAATCAAGTCTGCCTCTCTCCTAATATACTAACTGAAATCTTTGGTCTATCGAATGGAACTGCTGAAATAGAAATGGACTCTGAGGAGTATGATAATATGCTGACCAAGATGGGTCATTCTGGCGACAACCCTAACAAACTACTAAATAAGAACTTGACTCCTGAGTACAAGTTCTTGGCTGACGTAGTCGGGAAGGTGTTGCTGGGGAAACACACAGCACATGACTACATAACCAGGCACCAATTCATAGTGATGAGTGCTCTCGTAGAGAGGAAAGCAGCAAATTGGGGCAAGCTGCTGTTCGATTTAATCAAAAAGAAAAATAATAAGAAAGAAGTCTACTTTAGCCGGCTTTTGGGGATTTTTCTGCATGAGAAGGCTTCTGAGCATCTGATTCCCCACCAGTATTCATCAATGCCTCCAAGAGTCTTACCTCTGCCTTATTTGGCAGATGGGAGAGGATAATTACAAAGCCATCCCAGACATCCTCCTCCTCTAGGCCTTCAGAGAGCACAAGGGCTGTCATAGCCGCTATTCCACCCCCCAGAAGAAACTCCCTCCACATCCACCATTCCTTCTTCTCCACAATCTCAACCACAACAACAACAACAATAAATTCACATTCCAACTCCATCTCCATCTCCATCTCCTGCACATTCCCACCACCACCATCTCCACCTCCATCTTCTCCCCAAGTACATATCACTGACATCCCATCCTCCTCCATGCAGGAACCCTCATTCACCCTCATATCATCACCACATAAAATAACCACAACCATCCCCACATCAATCTCCTTTATAATCTCCACATCATCTCCACTTCCACCTCATTTAACTGCAACAAATCCTGACACATTTATCTCCTCCCACACTTTAATCTCTTGTTTGCTCCACCATCTGCACATCAGGAACCCATCTCCTACCCCACAAACAATAGTTCCCCTCTCCACAACTGCAACTCCCTCTGTCCCTGTAACGCCCCTGCTTTTTCAGCATTATTGTCTCCCCTGGTTGGCATCTTTGTGACGTAAGGGCGTTACTCTGGCGTTCAGTTGGTGGCGCGTCGCCGTTAGTGCGCTTTCACGTCTCGTCGATTCAGTCGGCGAATTCTTGAATCTTTGCAGAAACGGAAATTTTCACTTTGGAAAGCTTAATTGATTGTCTTTTTCTGTCTTGCTCGTCCAGTTCGTCGAACCACCTTGATATGTCGATTTTATCTTATTTTATCCTCTGGTTCGAGCTTGACGATGGTTAGTTTTCTGGGCATTGTTTGGAGGTTGATGATCGTCGAGCTCTACGCTTGCCGTGCTAGCTCGACGAGTCGTCGAGCGGGGCCTTCTGGTGTCGACACTTTGTGTCGACAATGCTGGCTGTCGGTGTCGACACTGCGGTGTCGACACTGCCGGCCGGTGTCGACACAGTGTATCGACACCGCTGGCTGTCGGTGTCGACACTACTGTGTCGACACTTGGTATCAGAGCCAGGTTTTGCAAGAGGGTTGGTTGGTTGACCAAACCAGTCGAACAACTTTCCCTTAAGCAAAACCCTAGTTGTATCATTGCATTGCATACACACACCAATATGTCATCAATAGATTTTGATGGAAGCACGAACACTACACTCATAGCATGATAAGAAGTATACGAGGCATATTATGTAGTATGGGATGCATAATATGTGTTTGTATATGGATCCACCATAGGTGGCAACATGTGACGGTTATGTAGTATGGGATGCATAACCATCATCACATGGATGCCCATTAGCGCGTTTTCTTTCTTCGTTGCATACAATGTTATGTAGTATGGGATGCATAATATTGAATGTATACGCCGCTCATAGCATGCACTAAGGCCTTATTGTAGTAAGCATAGCACTGCATACATAGCATATCATTGCATAAGCACACGTGCCAAGTTAAAGATCTGCATGATGACATATGTACACTCATACCTTGGGATGAAATTTATACATTCATGCATTCATATTATAGGCACAAGCTAGAAGCATAACATCATTTTATGATTTCCCAGAGCAAGGTAACAGTAGGAGCAAGTATCGGTTCTTTTTCGACTTGATCTGAGTTTGTTCGTTCCGGATCTGAGCTGTGTCAGGGTATGCTAGTTTCTAGCTTCAGTGTCCTAAGCTAGGTCCCTGATAAGCCCTTTTGTTCGTATCGGTCAATGTGAATCCGAAATAGTGTGTTTTAGGGAATGCTTTCCCAGTTTGTGGTGTCTTAGGCAAGGTCTGACTAGATCTTCGTTTGTTCTATAGAATGCCGCCTAAGCGCGTTGCGACGAGGTCGACCCCCCAGTCAGAGGGCGAGTCTTCAGGTGCCCAGAGCGAAGCGGTGATCGAAGCGCTGAGGCTAAGTAATGAGACCCTGGCAAAGCAGATGGTGGACATGCAGTCCCAGATGCAATCGATGTTGGCTGTCATCTCTGGGCAACAGTCCAGAGCACAGGGTCTTGCTGTGGATCAAGCGGTTCCTATCCCCCCTGCTGCTCTAGTTCCCCCAGTTGCGTTGCCGCCTGAGATGAATTTCATTTCTCACTTCCAGCGTTTAGGACCCCCGTCTTATGACGGTAGGGCAGACTTCATGGCGTTGGATGACTGGATTATTGCCATGGAAGAAATGTTTTCCTACTCTGGCGTTTCTCCCAATCAAAAGGTGATGATTGCGGCTTATCAACTCAAGGGCCTTGCAAAGAGTTGGTGGATCAGAGAAAAAGAGAACCTTTCGGAGGGGTGCTCGTGGGAATCATTCAGGAGTTTGTTACTAAATAAGTTCCTACCATCGGTCGAGCGAGACCGCCTCATGAATAGTTTCCTACACCTGAAGCAGCGGCAACTCACTGTTGGTGAGTACGAAGTCGAGTTTGGCAAGCTCAGTCGTTTCGCCCCAGATCTGATAACATCTGAAGAAGGCAGAGTGAAGCGTTTTTTTGGGTGGTTTGAGGTATGATATCCAGTAGTTGGTTAGTGCCTACAAGTCGGAGACCTTTGCCGAAGTAGTTGAAGCTGCCTTAAAGGTTGAGGCGATAGAAAATGCGAAGAATCGGGGATCACTTGCAAAGAAGGACAAGAGGAAATCTGACGATGGAGGAAGTGTGAGGGCACCTGGCCCTGCAGTGAAGAAGGACAGAAGGGAGGTGTGTAGCTTCTGTGGTAAGCCGGGTCACTCTCTTGATAGGTATTTTAAGAGATTGGATGCGCAGAAGCTGTCTCAGGTGCATGCGATCCAAGATGCTCCCAAGGGGGGTCCTGTCTGTTCTTATTGTCAGAGGAGTGGACATGATGTGGCCCGTTATCGCAAGAAGGCTGGAGCTTGTTATCTCTGCGGCCAAAGAGGACACATGAGGGCTAATTGCCCGCAGAGCCAGCCTGCGCTGCATGCAGTCCCGTTGCAGACCTTACCGCCGCCCCCGCCTCTCGCGGACAAAGGAAAAGGAAAGTTTAATGTGCTGACCAAGGAGGAGTCCCAATCATCGACTCAGGTGATCGCAGGTTAGTATCTGACTCGGCTAGTTATTCCTTTTAGTGGATTTATGGTTTCTGCATATTAGTTTCGCGCGCGTTGTGTGTTTAGGTGAATTTAAGGTGAAGAATAAGTGGGCGCGCGTTTTGTTCGATTCGGGTGCTACTCATTCTTTTGTGGCAAGAAGTTTTGTGGACCGTCATCGTTGGGCTCTCGACCAGTTAGACACCTCCATAGATGTCAAATTTCCTTCAGGAGAGTTGGTGAGGACAAGCCAGGGTATCCAAAAGTGCCCCATCTCTCTAGGCGGGTTTCTGGCGATTGCGGATCTGGAGGTGCTAGATCTGGTGGACTTTGACGTAATTTTGGGCATGGACTGGTTGTCCATCTATGATGCTGTCTTCAGTGCAAGCTCAAGCGCTTGGATTTCAAGGGTAGCAATGGCCAGCCCATGAGTGTGTATGGTTTGCCGCGTCTGGAGTCTCCGATCATTTCTGCGGTGCGTGCTCGTATATTTCTAGAGTCTGGCTATGATTCTTTTCTTGTCTCTGTTTCTGTTCTGGGAGCTGCACCGGTTGAGCCTCGGGTAGAGGATGTTTCTGTGGTGTGCGAGTTTCCGGATGTTTTTCCAGATAGCCTTCCTGGACTTCCTCCTGAGAGAGAGATGGAGTTTGTTATAGACCTCGAGCCAGGCACTCGCCCTATTGCCAAAGCACCGTACCGCATGGCGTCGCGTGAGTTAGAGGAGCTGCGTACTCAACTGGATGAGTTATTGCAATGTGGTTTTATTAG
This sequence comes from Platanthera guangdongensis, assembly GCA_039583875.1. Lineage (NCBI taxonomy): Eukaryota > Viridiplantae > Streptophyta > Magnoliopsida > Asparagales > Orchidaceae > Platanthera > Platanthera guangdongensis. The sequence continues at coordinate 72,292,976 of CM077158.1, read as the reverse complement.
ACCCAGCTCTTCTCCCTGGGGTGAACCAGTGCTCTTCGTGAAGAAAAAGGACGGGACGATGAGACTATGCATTGATTATCGAGAGCTAAACAAGGTAACAATTAAGAACAGATATCTGTTACCTAGGATCGACGATTTGTTCGATCAGTTGCGGGGTAGCTCTGTGTTCTCGAAGATTGACCTCCGTTCAGGTTACCATCAGTTGAGGATCCGGGAGTCAGACATTCCGCGTACTGCTTTTCGTTCTCATTATGGTCACTTTGAATTTCTGGTGATGTCTTTCGGATTGACGAATGCACCGTCAGCTTTTATGGACATGATGAACAGGGTGTTCAAGGATTTTCTGGATAAGTTCGTGGTGGTGTTCATTGACGATGTCCTAGTATATTCTAGAGATGCAGATGAGCACGCCTTGCACTTGCGCTTGGTTTTGTCTACTTTGAGGGAGCACAAGCTGTATGCGAAGCTTAGCAAGTGTGAGTTCTGGATATCTCAGGTGTCTTTCCTAGGACACATTGTAAGTAAGGAAGGTATCTCAGTGGATTCTGCAAAGATAGTTGCGGTTTTGGACTGGGAGAGACCTGCATCGCCTAAAGAGATAAGGAGCTTCTTAGGGTTGGCAGGTTACTACAGACGATTTGTGGAAGGGTTCTCTATCCTCTCTGCGTCGTTGACCAGGCTTACACAAAAGAGCGTAGCTTTTGTTTGGAGCGATGCCTGTGAGGGAGCTTTTCAAGAGCTCAAGAGGCGTTTGTGTTCTGCTCCAGTGTTGGCATTGTCTGTGGAAGGAGTGGAGTATGCTGTTTATGTGGACGCCTCGCGAGTTTGACTCGGTTGCGTGCTGATTCAGGACGGCAAGGTGATTGCGTATGGATCAAGACAATTGAAGGTGCATGAAAAGAATTACCCTACGCACGATCTAGAATTTGCTGCCGTCATTTATGCCTTGAAATTGTGGAGACATCTTCTATATGGAGTGTCATGCAAAATTTATTCGGATCACAAAAGTTTGAAATATGTCTTTACTCAGAAGGAACTGAATTTGCGCCAGCGCCGATGGTTAGAGTATGTTGCGAACTACGAAGTGGACATCCTTTATCATCCCGACAAGGCTAATGTTGTAGCAGATGCGCTGAGCCGGAAGCCCGCACACATCTTTAACCTCTCGGTGCAATCCCTTGTCGAAGAGTTCTTGCTCATGGACATAACCGTAGGGAATAGCGCTTTGCCGAGTAGCCTAGAGGTGGATGAGCCTTCGTGGATTACCCTCACTAAGCTTCATCAGAAGGACGATCCTGACTTGCGGTACCTCCGCAGTAGGACTGAGAGAAGGGAATTACCCGACTTTACAATTGACGACGTGGGTACCTTAAAGTACCGTGGCAAATACTGTATTCCTGCTGTTGGGGACATCCGATCAAAAATATGCAGTGAAGCGCATGGTTCCAGTGTTGCATATCATCCTGGCTCCACGAAAATGTACAGAGATTTGAAGCAGATTGTTTGGTGGTCAGGCATGAAGAATGACATCGCAAGATTTGTGTCTGAATGTCATACCTGTCAACGTGTAAAAGCTGATCACAGAAGGTCGGGTGGTAAGTTAACTCCCTTAGATGTACCGAGTTGGAAATGGGAGAGTGTATCAATGGATTTCATAACCGGTTTGCCCAGATCTCCCCGAGGGCATGATGCAGTGTGGGTCATTGTGGACAGGCTAACTAAGTGTGCCCATTTTGTGCCTTTCAAGATTAGTTATTCCATGAAAAAGGTAGCTGAGCTTTATCTAAACGAAGTTATCAGACTTCATAGTGTACCGACGAGTATTGTGTCCGACCGAGACTCCCGATTCATGTCTCGATTTTGGCAAAGCTTACAGGGAGCTCTAGGTACTGACCTTAGATATTCTACTGCCTATCATCCGCAGACAAATGGTCAGACGGAGAGAGTGAACCAGATCTTGGAGGATATTCTTAGATGTTATATCCTGGACCATGGCGGAGCATGGGATAAACGCCTCGGATTAATGGAGTTTGCATACAATAATAGTTATAAGGAAAGTTTGCAGATGACACCCTTTGAAGCTCTTTATGGAAGGCATTGTCGAACTCCTCTATTTTGGACAGAAGTGGGCGAGAAGCCGTTGCTCGGACCAGAAGTGCTGGAGGATATGAGTACTTCAGTAAGGCACATTCGTGAAAAGCTGGGGTTAGCTCAGGAGCGATACGAGAAGTATGCGAACCAGCGCAGAGTTGACCTGGAGTTTGCGGTTGGGGACATGGTGTTTTTGAAGGTCTCCCCGATGCCGGGTGTTAAAAGATTTGGAAGAAACCATAAGCTAGACCCCAGGTATGTGGGGCCTTTTCAGATTTTGGAGCGCATTGGAGTCTCTGCCTATAGACTAGAGTTGCCTGATTCTTTCCCTGGTGTTCACGACGTGTTCCACGTGAGCCAGTTGCGAAAGTGTGTCTGTAGTGAGCGGCATGTCCTTGTATCGGTACCCCGGTTGCAGCCTAATCTCTCGTATGTTGAAGAACCGGTTCGTATTCTGGAGACGCAAGACCGTGTGCTAAGAAAGAAAACAATTCCAATGGTTAAGGTTCTCTGGCGAAATCAGGATGCAAGAGGTGCAACTTGGGAATTGGAATCTGCGATGAGAGAATCTCATCCTCAGCTGTTCTCTTAATCTCTCTGGTTAGTATTCTAGTTTCAAGAATTCTTCTGTCTTGTCTCGTTCTCTGTCCTCTTATTTTCCGTTTGTGTTTCAAGTTTCGGGACGAAACTTCCCTTTTGGAGGGGTGACTGTAACGCCCCTGCTTTTTTCGGCATTATTGTCTCCCCTGGTTGGCATCTTTGTGACGTAAGGGCGTTACTCTGGCATTCAGTTGGTGGCGCATCGCCGTTAGTGCGCTTTCGCGTCTCGTTGATTCAGTCGGACGAATTCTTGAATCTTTGGAAGAAACGGAAATTTTCACTTTTGGAAAGCTTAATTGATTGTATTTTTCTGTCTTGCTCGTTCAGTTCGTCGAACCAACCTTGCTATGTCGATTTTATCTTATTTTATCCTCTGGGTTCGAGCTTGACGATGGTTAGTTTTTCTGGGCGTTGTTTGGAGGTTGACGATCGTCGAGCTCCACGCTTGCCGTGCTGGCTCGACGAGTCGTCGAGTGGGGCCGTCTGGTGTCGACACTTTGTGTCGACACCGCTGGCTGTCGGTGTCGACACTACGGTGTCGACACTGCCGGCCGGTGTCGACACTGCTGTGTCGACACCGCTGGCTGTCGGTGTCGACACTGCTGCGTCGACACTGCCGGCCGGTGTCGACACAGTGTGTCGACACCGCTGGCTGTCAGTGTCGACACTGCTGTGTCGACACTGCCGGCCGGTGTCGACACAGTGTGTCGACACCGCTGGCTGTTGAGTGTCGACACTGCGGTGTCGACACTACCGGTCGGTGTCGACACAGGTGTGTCGACACCGCTGGCTGGCGGGTGTCAACACTGTGGTGTTGACACTGTCGGCTGGTGTCGACACAGGCGTGTCGACACCGCTGTTCTGTGGTGCGTCGGCACCACCGGTCCGGTGTAGTTGAACCCGGTCCTTGCAGCTGTTGAGTATTTATACCCTGCTTCTCCTTATCTTTAGCCGACCTAGGTTTCTCCTGCTTTCTGTCCCAGAGCGGCGTGCGCGGAGAAGTTTGCCGTCCGTGCCTCTCCCGGCGATCACCGACGGAGCTCCGGTGCTCGGTTTTTCCCGCCGATCATGGATCTGGAAGGCTCTCGTCGAGAGCTACGCCCTCGGGGTAATTTCTTCCCCGTTCCTCGAGTTTTTCTCGCTAGGGTTTTCGGCCCTAACCGTTTCTCCAGTCATCTTTCGTCCAGATTTCGGCTCCTATCGTGACGCGTGGAGATTTGGAGAGTTTTTCCGGTAAACCGAGGCAAGTAGTGTTCTTGCTTTCCCTTTGTTCTTAATTCTAAATTCCTACCTTCCTTTTTGTTTCTACACTTGTTGAGCTTATCATATTTCGACGGTATAGATGCTTGTTTTGAACTCCTAACTTGTTTTCCCCTCTATTTCTGGAATTTGTGACTTGATGTCCCTTAAGTTTTAAATCTCAAAATCTTGTTCTTTGAAACGCCCTTATGCAGCCCACTTGGTCGGCTATCCCTGGAGTTTATGATGATGAATGAGCGTAAATGAACACTGCTTGTATAATTATGTAACTAAGGAAATTCAGATGAACTATGCGCGTTGGGGTCCTCCCTCGGCATAGTGTTTTATATTCAGATGAACTATGCGCATTGGGGTCCTCCCTCGGCATAGCGTTTTATATTCAGATGAACTATGCGCGTTGGGGTCCTCCCTCGGCATAGTATTTTATACTCGGATAGGCTGTGCGCGTTGGGGTTCCTCCCTCGGCATGGTAATTGCTAATGAAAGATTGGACTTCGGTTGTTGTTGCTTGCTCCTTTTCTTTTGTATATATAATGCTTAGCATATCTTGTTCGGCTAGTTTTACTGTTGCTCCTTTTTTTACTTTGTTGACCGTTTTGTTGCAGTCGCCTTTTCTTTCATTCTCCTCTACTTGGAGGTTTGTGTAGTCTGCTTTTACTCTTGCTCTACTTGTGACTTGCTTCTGAGGTGTTCTTCTTTTGAATGCCTCAGGATCAGAGCTGTAGCTGGTTTAGCTGACAGACTTGGGCTTCTGGTGCTGCTGGTTCCTGTGACTGTTTGTTTCCACCTCCGAGTTGGGGTAGTTGCATTGTTTAGACTTGGCTATTTTTCTTCTTTCTATGGGTTCGTGTCAGTTGTTGACGCCCGTAGACTTTAGCTTTTCTGTGTTAGACTGCTTGATGCTCTCACTACTGTTACTTTTTACCTGGTGGTTCTTGCTCTTCTGGGAAGGATTTATGTTAGGGTGCATTCCAGTTATTTTAAACCCTAAAATGTTACTATATGTACTCATGCATTTCATATTTGTAAAACTAAAGCACTATTTTTTCCTTATAGCGTAAAGACTACCTTTTTATGTATACTATATTCACCTTAGAGTCGTGCATACCATGTGTCGTTCCCCGGGGACACCTATGCTCGTTTAGGATGTCAACTTAATTGAACCAAAATATTTTCCGCTGCGTATAAAAATACGGTGATCTGTGGACTAGCCGATCTACCGTGCCGAGGGATACGGCCTTTTCAACATAACTGTTTTTCTACCATAATTAATCAACGTTTTCCTTAAAAACAAAGGTCTGGAGTTTTGTCTGAGCGTGTGCAGTTATCCCCTGCACGACGTGGCATCACGGCACGTGTTTTCTCCTGCTCTGATACGATTTTATCGTTGAGAAAATGCGGGTTGTGACAGTCCCCTTCCCTCTACTCATCCAAACTGACCTTCCATCCACTGTACCTGACTACACACACACAGATATATCCAGTGCATTTTCTGTTTGTTCAAATTATGGTCATCACAATCCCTAATCCTCCACTGCTCCATAATCCATCTATCTAAACTTTTTTGACATTGTTAAAGATTTACTAGCCTTCATCTCTCCCACTCTACAGAAACTCCTAGATGATGCTCTAGCTCCCCTCACTGCCACCATCCATACTCTCTCTTCCAAAGTTGATGCTCTATCCCCTGTCCCTTCTTCTGGGGGATTGGCTCCAGGACCCTCTACAACCAGTCAGGGGGAGATGTACCATGATGAAGAAGCTCCAGCAGATGCAGCAGTAGAAGCAGCAGGAGCAGCAACAATAAATTCTTTAATATCAGAATCTTCAGAAGATGCAGCCACTCCTTCTGATATAGTAGATTTAATTGATTCAGATATAGAAATGGATGAGCCTGTTATGACTGAAATAATAACTATTGGCGATTGCTTTTTCAATCCCACAGTGGATTTGCTCAATTTATTGAATTCTTTTGATACAACTTATCAAGCTCTCTTCCTTCTGTTTGCTTAAATCCATCCTTGGCTATTGTTCCCTATACAACACCTATTAGTCCCTCAGTTGCTAAGCAACTCAAGGACAGTTTTGCAGTTATAGAGACTCATATAATATCTGCTCCCAAAGATATTCATTCCCCAGAGGCTGTCTCTGCTCCCACCTATAAAATGGATGACAGTCCTCTTCCAGATCTGGATGAGTTAATAATGGCAAATATAGAAGCAAACAACCTATCAGTTGTTGTATATAGTCCTCAAGCAGTTGCTCCAGATCCAGCTCCAGCTCCAGCTCCAGTATCTCAAGCTCAGCCTCAGGCTGATAAGTCCATTGACAAAGATCTTCTGAAAGCTTTATATGATTTATATGATAATACTCAGGGATCCTCCTCTGACAAAGAAGATGATGATGACAATGATGATTCTGATGATAGCCCTTCTGCAAAGAAGAAAATTTCAAAGAAAAGGAAGGCCCCTCCAATTGCTGCACCCAAACCTAATCCAACACATGATACTCCTTACTATATCCTTCAGAAAATTACTCCCTATCCTGGAATGCCAGCTTGGATATGGCTTTCTAAAAATGAACAAAAGGCAAGAAAGAAAAGCAGAAGATATTCTCCTCCTCCTCAAAGTCACAGGAAAGGACCTCCTCCTCCTCCTCCACATGCTGATGGTGCTTCAGGCAGTTCTTCTCAGAGTTCTACCTCTTTTGCTCAAACATACCATAGACAACATGGTAGATCCTCATCTTCTTAAGGAAGCAGCCAGCAGAGGTACCCTTCTAGTAGGCAACAAGATCAACATCAGTAACAACAGCAATATCCTCGGCAACAACTACAATAAGATCCTGAACCATCAAAAGCTCTCAGTCCAAAAAGGCCAGAGTCTCCTCCCATTCCATTTGTGGATCCAGAGACATATACTACTGCTAGAATGGCCAGGTTCCAGAAACTGGTTGGATTATCAATGATAAACAAAGCCAAAGATGAAGGAAAGGATCCATCTCAGTACTCTATTATGTCTAAATACAGGAAAGAAGAATTGAACAGGTATGCAAAAGCTAACAAATTCTTTAATGTAGATGTCTATATGAATCTACACCCAGAGGTTGTTGTACTTAGAGCCACATCTCTCAATATCATTGGAGCTACTGATATGACTATGACCAAGAGTCAAGCTGCTAATCCCAACAGAGAGATCAAATTTACTCAACCTGTTGACAAAGAAAAGGATGATAAGCAAAATAAGAAAATGAAGAAAAAGAAATGAGAATATGCTGTTTAGTTTCTGTGTGTCTTAAACTCTTTATTTATATACTGACACAAAGCTACATTGTAAATATCTGCTGCATGTTTTAATCTTTCTGCCAGATATATTTCTTTTGCTTTGTGAATGTTTTTGTTTTCTTTTGTATTAGTGACCTCACCCAAATAGGGGGAGATTGTTGGATCCCTAGTTTGATTTGGGCTAGGTTCACTAACTAGGATAATTAACCCAACATGTATAGCCAGGGTCATGTCTGTGTCCTAGAGTTTAGGCTAAGTCCTTACAAACAACCATACATGGACCAGCCAATAAAAGACTGCATAAGACTCAGACTTAGAAGAAAATCAGTTCAGAAAAATGAGTTCGACGTTCGTCGAACTCAGCTCGACGAAAGTCGTGCTCCGCTCGACGCACTCATAGTCAATTCTTTGAGTTGAGCTCGACGATATTCGAGCTCAGGTCGACGAATTCTGTGGATCAACTTCAACACATTAAGTCTAAAATCCTTTCTCTGAACTCAGGTCGACGAAGTTACATTATCAGCTCGACGAACTTAGAGCACAGAATTGGGAAGTTCTTCACAGAAAGCAGTTAGCTGAACCCAGGTCGACGAACTTGGTTCTAAGGTCGACGAACAAGATTTCCCAGGTCGACGAACACGATTTCTCTGGTCGACGAACTTTGGAGTCAGGTCGACGAAATCTGTTCTCTACTTGACGAATTCTATGCAGTCCCAGACTTGGAATTTTCCTTATTCTATAACAGTAATTCCTGAATAATCAATACTTAAATTCTCTGAATATAACCGTTAGTAGCAGCATTGATTATGGTCTTCATCAGGAATATTACTTGTCATTTTTAATGGGACAGTTGGGGAAATCCATTAATGCTAATATTCTCTCCAGTCGAATTCCATTCTCCAGGCCATCAGCAATTAATGTAATGGAATTCAAAATTCAAAAACAGAATTTGACTGAAGATATAAAACAAATTTTCTTTTCGAGAAGAACAGAGAACATATAGAACTTACAGAATAGAGAAAGAGATACACAGAAAAGAGATCAACATCAATAATATTCTGAACCTTCTCTGTACAGAAAACAAATTGTTTTCTCCTTGACATTGCTGAAGAAGAAGAACAATCATAACAAATCAAAAGTCTTCTTCAACTTTCACTACAGGATTCTTCAAGGACATCAAACTTCTATCAGTCAGAAGTTCCTAGATCTCTTTCAAGTCAAGGTAGAAGACTAAAGACCTACACCCTATGCAAGACTTCAAGTATTATTGAGAGGAGTTCTTGACAACAGCAACATCCACTTGTCTTCTCTATTGAAAAGAGAAAAAGAACACATCATTAATCTCTCTCCCCTCCCACTGTAAAAAGGGTTCATTAACTCCCTTCAAAAGTTTATTTTGGTTGCAAGTCTCCCGATCAAAAGACTTGAGTTGGTTTTCGAGCACCTGATCAAAAGCTCAAAGGTGGCAGTCACCTGATCAAAACCTGCTAGTGGATTCCTACCAGGGTGGTAGAAGAGTGGATGTACCCAGGTTGGGGAACCACTATAAAAGTTCTTGTGTTGTCTGGTTGCTCCTTTTCTTTTTGTTCTTGTTGTGGCTGTGATAAATTAGATTATATGTGCTGTGTTAGATTAGATTAACTTTGATTGCTTTCTTTTTCTTGCTTACTATTAATCTTGGTATCTATTATTTTTCTCTACTCTGATTATTACTTAAACAGCAAAAAGATGTTTAATTACTCTATTCACCCCCCCCCCCCCTCTAGAGTAAATCAGGTCTAACCCTCTCTTTCAAAGGTCATCGATACATGCTTGGTGGATGAAGAACCACTAGAGGAAGAATTGCTACAACCTACAGAGGATGCACCAGATGTTGTAGAGCCTGCTGGATAGAGAGCAAGGAATCTAGGGTTCAGACACCTAAGAGATTATCTACGTGATCAAATAATAGGAGATCCAAGCGACGGCTTAAGAACCAAAAGAAGTACTGTTAATAAGATTATGCATCTTAGTTTTCTGTCTCAGGTTGAGTCGAGGAAGTTCGAAGAGGCAAACAAGGATGCTTCTTGGATACTATCAATGTAATAGGAGCTCAATCAGTTTAAACGATGCAAAGTCTGGGAGTTGGCACCCATGCTAAAGGGATAGAATGTAATCGACACCAAGTGGATATTTAGAAACAAGCTGGACGAACACGGAGTGATCATCAAGAACAAGGCCAGACTTGTAGCACAAGGATACATAAAAGATGAGGGGGTCGACTTCAACTAGACCTTTGCTCCAGTGGCTCAGCTCGAGGCAATCAGGTTGTTTCTTGCATATGTTGCCCTCAAAGGCTTCACTGTCTACCAAATGGATGTGAAGTCAGCATTCCTCAACGGTAATCTGAAAGTGGAAACCCCCAAGTTTTGTAAATTCTCAATTCCTTGATCATGTTTACTTTTTTTAAATAAAGCATTATATCGCTTAAAGTAAGCTCCCAAAGCTTGGTATAAGACGTTGTCTATCTTTCTTCTTGAGAGCAAGTTCACAAGGAAAAAGATAGACAAGATATTATTTATTATGGAAGTTAAAGGCAAGATTCTGCTAGTGCAAATCTATGTCGATGGTATTATTTTTGACTATACGGAAGACAAACTTTGCAAAACAAATTCTAAGCCTATACAAGGGAAGTTTGAAATGACCAGTATGGGAGAGCTAAAGTATGTCTTAGGACTTCAGGCGAAGCAATCTGAAGATGGAATTTTCATCTCTCAGACGAAGTTCACCAAGGAGCTTCTTAAGAAATTTAGAATGGAGAATGCAACCTCTATGAGGACTTCAATGGGTTCAACTGTGTCTTTGGACAAGGATGAGAAAGAGAAATCTTTTGATGAAATCAAGTACAGAAGAATAATTGGATCCTTTCTCTACCTGACTGCCAGTAGACCAGATATAATATTCTCAACATGCTTCTGCACTAGATATCAGGTGAACACTAAGGAATCTCATTACGTCACTGCAAAGCGTATTTTAAGATACCTTAAGGGTACACCAAATCTTGGCTTATGGTACCCAAGAAATATTGTTGTCAAGCTAATGAGTTTTTCAGATGATGATTTTGCTGGAAGCAAGGATGATAGTAAAAGCACTTCTGGGACGTGTCAATTCCTCGGAAGACGACTTATCTCATGGAGCAGTAAGAAGTCGAATTATGTGGCAACTTCTACCATCGAGTCAGAGTATATCTCTACGGGTAGTTTTTGCACACAGCCTCTATGGATAAGGAATCAACTAGAAGACTATAATTTAAAGTTCAGAGAAATTCTTTTGTATTGCGACTCATCCAGCACAATAGCAATAACAAACAATCCAGTCTCCCACAGCCGGAAAAAGCACATCGAGATGTGCTATCACTTCATCCCAGAGCATGTGGAGAACAAGGACATAGCCCTCAACTATGTCCCGATGTACAAACAGGTTGCAAATATTTTCACGAAGCCACTGGACGAGGCCAAGTTTTCGTTCCTCAACGCAGAACTAGGCATGCTAAAGATGGACTCGTGAATAAGGCTAAACAAGCGGGAATTCACTCGTGAATTAATTCAGGACGGCAAAAGAATTTTCTAAGGAAAATTTGGCGTATATAAGATTGGAATCTCACCTATTCGTCGGATATCTATGGACTCTTGCTGAACTTAACTTGCAAGGAAATTTCTTTATTACTATATTGGATCCGAAGAACCGATGACAAATAAGGTACGCGCCTTCTAAGTCAATTTGAAAATCTTATACGTATATATACATATATAAATAAGGGGGGCAGCTGCAAAGTTCATTTCGTCGAGATTCGCCAAAATCAGAAAATTGACCTTTCGACTCCCGCGCGACAGTTGACATTTCTGTCGAAAATTTTTGCAGAGCGCGTGCTTCTTCTCCCTCAACTAGGGTTGTCAACTCCTTCCAAGCCCTAGGAGACAGTGAAACAGATTTTCTAGCCGGCATCGTACAGTGGTGGATCCATGTAACCCGACAACCGCCGATTCCAACAGATTCCCACCAGCCAGCTTTCAGAGCAACAAAGAATTTTTTTTCTTCAGGAGTCCACATTTCAGTTTTTATGGCTCCTAGAACCACCATTGGCATGCTAGGGGGAAGTGAATTGGTCCGGACAGGGTTTGCTCATGCTTCAGATGAATTCAGGAACATCATTCTTATGTTGGAGACTACAAGACTATCCTTTTTTCTAGAACACCCCTACAAAGTTCTGGACAAGGAAGTACTTGAGTTCTTCCAGCACGCCAAGCTCAGACTTGAAGATTCAGTTATTAAGAGCAAGATTCAGAAATACAAGTTAAAGGTGAAAGCCACTCTGTTATCCAGGTATTTGCGGCTTCCAGTCTTTACAGAGGCCGATCACCTAGACGAAGAAGATTTCTCTAGAGCTCTACTGTTTTGTGGATTACCTAGGGGCACCAAGGCCGTTAAGAAGAAAGGAATGAATGAGGAAGGGAAACTACTGTCAGACATCGTTGGCAAGGTACTGCTATGCAAGATAGGTTCACATGACTACCTTTCGATAGAAATGTTCAAGGTACTAGTGGAAATTATCTGTTGGAAGAGGTTGGACTGGGGTGCTTTGCTATTTGACATGATAAAGGACAGCCTAAGCACACCCAACTTTGGAAGGATTATCACCTTGTACCTGAATCATCTTGATGATAACAAGTTTGATATGACCAAAGGTGTACCTATCCATCACCTTAAGAAGTTAGACTCTACCATCTTCATAAGGTGGGATATGAGGAACTTGAGGCAAGGGGGAGCCCCATATGTGGTTGGGGAGGAGGAAGATCATGCTCTTGAGGTCAGGAGTACCTGTCCACACCCCAGTGACATTCCTAGGAGTTCGAGGGAACGAATAGAGGGGGAGTGAGTTACTCCAATTGTGGAGACAGAAAATCTACTGACAGAGGTGTCTCAAATTGGACAGACTGTTATTGAGGAGTTGGTGCTTGAGGAGGCAGAGGATGCTATAGTTAAGGAAACTTCTGCTGGGGATGAGGATTTAGATGAGATTGATGATGATGCTGCTGAGATGAGGATTGATTCAGATAAGCCTGCTGATGCTGAGGTTAGTGTTGTTGATGCACTCATGGTAGTTTAAAACCTGATGGTCCCTCTCCCTGAAATTGTTCCTGCTGCATCTTTTGAGGGGGAGGTGACTAGGACTTCTATATTAGTTGGTATTGAGGTTGACAGGTTTATCCGCAACCTTGAGAAAAGAGTTGCCAAGGCAACGAGTATACCTCCAATTATTCCTGAGGAGATCATTGAGATTTGTGATGAGGAAGGAGATGCAGAGGAGCATCCTCCTATCCTAGCTGCTTAAGTGCCTCTACTAAATTCTAAAGCTCGATTATCCCCGATCGATGAGTCTCTCAATGAAGATCTACCCCCTATCCCACCTATTGTCACTGAGACAGTTGCCACCTCCAGTGCTGACAATTCAATTCTCAAGACAATAGAGGTCATGTTAGCAAGAGAGCAAACACAATTTGAAGCAACAATGAAGAAAGTCCTGGAAAGGGTAAAAGAAATAGAGCAAGATGTCAACAAAGTCCTTGCTGCAGTCAAAATTCAAATTGAAGCGCTTGTTACAAAGATTGACTTATTATTTGTTGAGGGTGGAAAAGCTATAAAGCTGAACATGGATGGCCTCCAGTATGCCAAGGAAACAATGGATAATATTAATACAGATGTTAAGAATATGATTACAGCATACAATACGTCAATGGATCATTATGACAACATCTTGCAGGCATATACAAATGCTCTGGCTACAGAAGTCACAAATATGGAGGAAGGTAAGAAAGCTAAGTTGAATGATATTGAAGCTGCCATGATAGAAAACTTCCAAAAGTATACTGACTACAATTATAACAACTGCATGTGGCTGCATAATCAGTTGACTGGACCTCAAGTACCTATTATGCCTATACCAGCTCATGATGAGATTCATCCTCCCCAAGATTACTCTCAACTATGGTCAGACACATATTATTTTTATCAGGCTGATACTACTGCTGCTGTTGATGTTGAAGAGATCCCTTCTGCTCTAGTCCACAAGAAGAGGAAACATGGTGAAGGAACATCTAATGTCAGGATAGAACCAAACAGAGAAATGGAAGAAGTGTGGAGTCCCATCTCCAAAGGTATTATATTGGACACATTCTCCTTGGTCGATCTTGGAGCAGAAAAGCATCAACATCACTATGACCAAGAGGAATGGAACAAATGCAAGGTGTCCTGCACTAAAAGGAGAATACATTTTAGAAATCATAGAAATACTGATTCGATGCATGCACCTCCTCCAAAATACTTTCCAAAGCGAAGGCTTATTTTGATAGATAAAGGCAGAAGAATCAGGGCAGGCAGGAGCTGTAGTGATATTTTGTGTTGAGTTGTGGGTCCCCCCCCCCCCCCTGTGTTAAATACTATGGAAAATTTGATATATATATATATATATATATATATATATATATATATATATATATATATATATATATATATATATATATGATTTTCACAATTGTCTTGGAATGCGTGTTTTATTTATATCATTTATCTTTTCAAGTTTTCATATTTTATTACTTATCATGTGCAATTCACCTTAGCTTATAGGATTCTGACTTCTTCAAATAGGGAAAGATTGTCGGATATTGTATCTACAATAACCTGGATTTGAAGGGCCCAGTTAAGCTAAGATGAATTATGACTGTATTTGATGTTGCCTTTTTAGTTCTGTACTTGCAGGTCTACAATGCCAAGTACACAACAATGTCAGGTTATAGTGGGTCAGTAAAAACAAGACTATACAATATAATTCCTCATTGTGTAGGCCAAGTTGTTGACTCACGTGTAATATCTCTATTGGGGTGTACTTCTATCCCAAGTACAAGAGAAAGCAAAAGGATGGTCAAGAGTTAGACCCGGGAAAAACAGAAATTTTACCTAAGTAAAATTCAGCTAGTATGGTTGAGCATACACGTCAAATTCGTCGAGTATCGTCATTGATACACACCGAATTCGTCGAGTATACTTACCAATACCCATCGAATTCGTCGTATATACTTAGGGTAAATTCGTTGGAGCAGTGAAAAATCAGTTAAGTAATATTCGTCGAGTATCATTGTGCATACTCGTCAAATTCGTCGAATGTATCTAACGATACTCGCCGAATTCGTCGAATATACTAAGTGATACAAGTCGAATTAGTCAAGTGAAGTTGACACTACTTCTCTAGATTTTTCCAAGTCTAATTCAACGGATATAGGCGTTGAGTGCATTGAGTTCATTGACCGGTACTCAACGAATTCGTCGAGTATCGAATTCGTCGAGTATGCCTGGTGATACTCGACGAATTCGTCGAGTATAACTCCTCTCCATGGTGTTGAGTGACCAGTCAGCCTAGGATGATTTGGCTAAGTCATATTCATCGTATATCAAGATTCATTCGGCGAGCATCAATATGATACACGACGATACTCGACGAATTTAACTTATGTCATTTTTCTGAAATTTTCAAAAACCAGTTCACAGGTTCAGTCGACCATGCACGGTAACTTTTAGGGTTCCATTTTTTGGAATTCCTTTATAGCAGCTGCTTCGATTCTCTCTATATATATGTTAGGATGGATTTCAAAAAAGAATCTTACAAATCTTGCGAATTGCTATTTCGAAATCAGACGACTTTCCAAAAATCGTAACCGACGGCTTGACATTTCAGATTTCACATTTCTTCCCGTTCGGTCGCCGACGAAGTGCAAGATTCATCGTCTTCGACTTTCACGACTGGATTCCTTCTTCTCTCAAGATCTATACTCCTCTAGATCTAGTCGTTTGAAGATCGAAGGTTCAAGATTCAAAGTCTTCCAAGCCTTCCACTTTCCGAGTTCTTCAAATCTCAAGATCTACTATTTCAAAGAACGTCGGAGTGAAGAATTGTGATTGTTATTGTTGTATTGTAATAATCATTTATTATTGTAGGAGATTGTTTCTCCGAGTTTGTAGATCCATTTTTGGATTGAGTTTGTAGATCCTTTGTGGATCGAGTTTATCCGTTTGTGGATCGATTATGTAGATTCGGTTGTGGATCGAGTTTGTAAATCCATGTGTGGATCGAGTTGTAGGAGAGTTTGTTCTCTAAGGTGTAGAGTGTTGCTCGAGTTGTAATATTATTGATAATCTAAGAAAGGTGAAGTAGAGGAATCTAACCCTTCATGGTAGATAAGCGAGGCGGGACAATGGACCTACCCAATACGGGGAACCACTATAGATCTCTGTGTTTGTGTGCTTATTTATTTTTGAGTAATTTTTTAATCCGCGAAAAGACACAAACATCACCTATTCACCCCCCCTCTAGGTGATTTAGCTAGACGCTAGATACTTTCAAAAATTTCATGAGCCGGATTGCAAGCACAAGAACAATACTTACTAGGTTCGAGCTCAGCTCGAAAGAAAGCTCCACATGCTCGAGCTCGAGTTTTTTACGAGCCAGCTCGTCGAGCTCTCGAGCTGGCTCAACTCAACTTGCACCCCTAACAGAGGAGAAGCAGGTTCTCGTTCATTAAAGAATGAGCTCACTAAAGTCAAATGTATGCGTATTTATTATTTGTTTCCTTTTGAATAGTTGTACTTGAGAATTAACATCTAATTTGAATTCTTTTTTGTACTAAAATTATATCGCATTTCAAGGTTTTAAAATCTTCGAATTGAGATAATCGATGGAAGACTTACTGATACAAAGATACGTTGTTGATTGTGATATCGATGCATTTGCCCATGTGCTAGAAGTTAGAAGGACAAAAAATCCTTAAAATTGATGGTTATTTCTTTACTGACATCCTAATCTATGTGTGTGACTAGTAGTTAGAAGGGCTATAGATTTTGTTATGCATTTGATTGAGAATGTAACTAATTAATTCCCTTTGCTTTCTTCTAGCTCCACAACCAAATGAAATATTCCAAGGATGGTGTCAAGATGTATGTTCCACATATCATGATGCAAAATGTGAAGAAAGCTGAGCTTTTTTTATGCCAGTTTGCAGAGATGAACATTGGTTATTATTAGTTGGAAATAAAATTTCTAAAAGTTGGGAGTTGTTTGATTCCCTACCAGATGCACACCGATTAGAACTGGAAAAGCAATTGATTTGGGTCCTCCATGAGACCAGCCGAGATAAATGCAAGCTGAACTTGACCACCCGAAATGTTTTACTTGTAAAGGGAATTCTAACCCAAGTTAGCTCAATTGATTGCGGCGTTTATGTTATAAAATATATAGAGCAGTTGAGCAGGAAGGACCATCAAGGATGTCTAGATACTAGTGAATGAGAATCACAGATGCCATTATTTTTGAGTGAGATAGCATATTCAATATTTAAAGACTTCCCATGTGAAGTTTGAAAGTACTAATGTATACTTAAATACTTCTCATCCACAAATGTAATTAATATAAAATATTGATATTTTTAATTGAAAATTATTAAAATTAATATTTCAAATGCAAAAAATTTAAAGTAAACAACAAAAAATATAAATATATGCAGATTAATACTACTTTTCATTAGTAATGATTACCTAAAATAATATCAGTTACATAAAGTATAGAACAATATTAATAATCAAAGTACATATTATTACCAAACAACTTTTTGTGACCTCTTAACTTAATATCTGTTGTCGCAAACCTGGATCTGTGGGTAAGTTCTCTAAGTTAAACTTGATTCGAGTCCTCTTACATTCGAATTTCTTTGCTACTGATTTTATAAAAAAATTCTACCTCCATTACAACTCACAAAACCACAACAACAATTGAATGTCTAACCATTGACAAAATTAACTACAATAATTATATAATAAAAATTTTTTGCAAAAAAAAATTTCATAAAATAAAAATTAGTTGAAAGGCGAAGAGGAAGCGCCGGAAAGTGGTAAGCGGTCTAGGAAGTATTTGCATATAAAAAAATTAACTGCAAATAAAAAAGTAATTAAATAGAACAAAAATTAATTACTACCAATAATATTTCAACGTTCAGGTGGGAAGAAAAAAAAAATAGTCCCTTTCTGCTTATTTAATTAAAAAAACTCTGATAATAAAAAGTTTTTGCATGTTAATCAGCTATAGCCTGCTTAGAAGTAATTATAGCATGCTTATAAGATAGGACTAAGATTGACAAGAATGAAAACTTACGTAAAAGGACATAAGCTTTTGCGTTAATTTAATACTTTTTGCCTTTTAAAATTAAAATAATATAAACAATCATAGCAAAACAACCTATAGTTGGCAGAATAGAAGATATAACTTACTTTTTTTTCCTGAAATTTGACCTGGGAACTTGCCCGGGTGTGCCGCCTCTTGGGTCCGTCGGTGTTTTACATGGTAATCAAATATTAATCATAAGCGGTACAGGTAAAACTTTTAGGGATTTCAGGCAATGAGTACATGGTGTTTAAATCTGGCACATCTAATGTTTATTGCCTCAGTCTTTTTACCATTCTTTTTATACTCCCCTTACTTTTGGACTTTCCTGCAAATGAAACACTAAGAATAAAAGTCAGTTTACTGGTTATTAATTTCAGCATTTTGCAAAATTGAATGAAGAATCACTTACACTTTATTTCTCAACGAGCCTTTAGCTTTGTATTAGATAACCCCTTAGGCCTAAGTTTTGGTGGATCTTTTATAGTCGGTTTTGGTATACTATAAGAATCCATTTTGCAGTTTGCTTCTAATATGGTATCCATGTGTGAGGAAATTTCTCTAAGTCCTTCTATGACATGGTTTCTTTCTTCCTCACTTTTCTCTACACATACAGCGAGATCGTATGCATAATGATTTATGTTATTACGAAAAACAACTGCAGATTGGTAATATCTGCCACCATTGTTTCTTGGTTGCATATATAAATCTTCTTTGCATATATCGTCCATATTTTGAGAATGTATTTATCTGGAACAAATGTAATGTTTTTATGACTGTATGCCTTTAGAGCATGACTACACAACATTTTGTTAGTCTCAAACTTATGGCAGTTACAACAAACATCATAATTGCTTATGTCTAACATTACATACCAATGTTTATTATTTTTTGCACAATCACTCCATCAAATAATAATCATTTCACTGTTATCGAAAATGGGCACCTCTTCCACAACATATAAACCAAATGCACTTTGCTTGAATTCCTCATAATTTTTTGCATAAATCACTCTTGTGTATATTTTTGGAACTTGCTTCAAAACAGGGTAGTTCTTTGCATTAATCGGTAAGCTGGCATGTTTGCATTTGAAACTTTCTATTTTTCCATTCTCACTTGCCTTCAAAATTATTTTCTTCAATTGCAAAAAAAACAATCAACTAATGTATTCGTGGTTTTGGTTATTGAGTGACAAATATTATTCGTTGATTCGATCTTTGAGTCGACAAAATATGGTGATCAATAGCAATTTTGTTGAAACTAGTGGCCTATTCTGTTTAATTTTATATAAATCATTTAACCATCTATTCTCAAATAGACTTCTATGACACATCATTTCACTCCACTTCAAATTTATCTGGAGTATCACATTTATTTAGACATTTGTAATCTAAGATCACATAAATAAAATTTGAGATGTCAATAATGAAAACTGAGATGTCAATAATGACAACTGAGATGTCATTCTATTCATCTCAAATTTCAGAATGGACTTCTCATGAAAGGTAAACTTATGAATGATTTGCATATCATAACACTCTCACTTATTATGATTGAGGCAGGAGTTTCTAATGAAAATTACCTCTTCCATCTTTCAACAAGAATACGTTAAGAGTCCCTTCTTTTTCTTCTTCATCTCCATTGGTGAACTCTCGTTATCTGCGCACTTGATATTAATATGTCATTGTCTCAACCAAATCGTCGGAATGAAACCGTAATATAACTTACAGGGAGCTGACAGAATATTGGCGGGTAAATACAACAACGAGAAACTGAAAAATAGCCTTGATATTTAATTAATTTTTATTGTCATATGTCAACATCTCATTTATCCCCGACAGTGATTTATAATCAGAGCCCAGACCCAATAATTTTGCGAGTGAGAGACATAAGTTTATGGGAGATGAGGGCTCAGTTTGGCACTGTATTTTTCCTCCAGCTAGTTTGGACAAAAATGCCACCTTCTTAGAATGTCTGTTTGGCACAATGGTGGAGGCCGTGAACAGGCTTGTTATGAACCGTCTTTCGTGAACGACCAACCTCATATAAGGAACTTTAT
Source organism: Platanthera guangdongensis (assembly GCA_039583875.1). Taxonomy (NCBI): domain Eukaryota; kingdom Viridiplantae; phylum Streptophyta; class Magnoliopsida; order Asparagales; family Orchidaceae; genus Platanthera; species Platanthera guangdongensis. The sequence continues at coordinate 72,273,440 of CM077158.1, read as the reverse complement.
TCACTTTTATATTCAAATTTTTTTTCTTTTCTTGGTGGTGATCATTATCATTATCATGTCAAACATATATTCTATGACGATAGTGTTTTTGACCAAAATCATTAGAGCAAAAGCATAGTGTAAAACAAAACCTTAGTTACTGAGTGTTGAAGCCGATAACGGACTGTACCGACTACCGACCCTGATGATTTCAAAGACCAATTCATGCCACCAGAAAGTAGATTCAGAGTGAGTGTACCTTACCCTCACGAGCGACTCAACACATTCTTTCTAATAGGCTTGTCCTCCCCATTCGACACTTCAAAGTTGGTTTGTGGCTCCCCTTCTAGTCGAAGCTCTGCCAGATACTCCAACATTATGGACTCGTGCTGACGCAGATCAGCCCCAATAGTGTGGCAATCATCGTTGGGTTCTTTGTCTTCTTATGGTCAGATAAGATCGCTTTCAACCTCATCGTCTTCAATAAGATCTTCATCACTGTGGAATTAGTAAGTGGTCATCTTCTTCTGCCGCAACATGTGCACCATCCTCGACATGATGAACAAGGTGCACTGGTGGACGGAGTGCTTCATCATTGTCAGCGGCCCCATCGACAACCTTCTGTTTGCCCCATAGTAGTAGCTGACGCATGTCTTTGCTGCCACTACTTTGTGAGATGACTCAGAGTAGCTGAGGAAAGCCTTCCGAGGGCGAACGTTTGACGTCACTTTCTAGCGGCGCGATGTCAAAAAACAAGCATTTGTCTTTCCTGGAATAGGTGCGCTCTTGGCTAGTATCTACGCAACTCGTTTGTTTCACTATTCATACGGCCATCTCAGCACCATCGTCGATAAGCTCGCTTTTGTCTTTCCTTCAATAGGTGCGCTCTTGGCGCGTATCTACACAACTCACACATTTTGTTCATGTGGCCATCTCAGTACGATTTTTGTGATTAACGTGTTATGTGCTTTATTTTTAAAATCTGCATGGTTCCACGAGAACCTCTCTCATCGGAGAATGAACCAACTCCCCCTCCATCAAGTATAGAGTCCCAACAAAGCAAGGTTAGGACATCACCCAACCTTCCCATGGGGATGAAGAGAATCACAGAGGACCCGAAGAACGTGGAACTGTGACAAGTAGCAGAACACCTGTCAAATTAGTAGGGGTTTATTAGTGTTATAAATAGAGTCATGGATTATAATAGGGGATAAGAAATGAATTAATAAAATTAGCTATTTCTTCTTCTATATCTCCCGCCCCTTTCTTCGTCTCTTCCAACTCCGGCCATCTTCTCCGGCCGTTCGTCTTCTCTCTTATCTCCGGCCACCCTCCTCTAGGCCATTCTTAATATTTTCTGCTAGCAGCTTTAACAAGGTGAGTTGATCGTAACATTTTGGTTCTCTCGTCGAGATCTCACCTCCGATATTCTTCTCCCAAGATCTGCACCTATTTTTCATCATCTACCACAAATCTGCCGCCCAAGATCCACCGCCTCCAAATCCGCCTCCTACGCCTCCTCTGCCTCCAGATCCACCTCCAGATCCACCTCCAGATCCACGCTCTCGTCGTGATCTCTCCTCCGACTGTCTTTTACCCAAGATCCGCCGCCTGTTCATCATCAGCCACCACCACATGCCTCATCAACCTCCTCCACCACCGGCCTAAAGATTGCAGCAGAGCCATCTCTGTCTTGGTTCCAAGCATCTCCGGCACTGAAGAACTCGGCCTGTACATCCTCCAGCACCGCGATACCGCCGTTTCGCCTCCTGCTACGCCGCGATACCAACGCTGCACCGCCTCCGTCCTTGCGCCGCCTCCGCCGCGGCTGTCCAACCATCACTGTAATTGCTCCTCTATATCACGGTAATCAAGAACCCATGCAAAAATATTTTTTTGTGCCGATTGCTGATTGTTGTTTGGGTTAAAGAGAGAGAGAGCGCTGTTTAAATAAGGAGAAATCACATCAGTGGTTCTTTGTTTAAAAAGAAACCAACGTCTCAATCTTGTCGCAGACAATATAAGAACCTGTAGAAATTTGGCATGCTGCAGTTCGAAGGAATTTGATCAAAACAAAATATAAAGATTCAATCACCAATTCCTCAATTTTCTACAATGGCAAAAGATTTATTTGTTGTTTTTGAGGTCTTCGAGCAAAACATGTTACGCAGCCTAGATGCCCTTGAGCAAAGCTTGGACAATAATTTTCAACGCCTCATTGATATTACGCAGCAACAATTTTCTGAATTCTGACAACAAACTTTACAAAAGCTTAGCGATATAAGTAATGTTCTTGTTGATGAAGAGGAACAAGATTCTCTTCCAATAATTCTCGAGGAGCAGATCTCGCCAATCATCAATCCAACGTCAATAATAACAGAAGATATTCACCATACAGTTTTTGAAAAGATCAACAGAATTTCCAAGCCACCGAAGCAAGGTGAATATGATTTCGTGTTGCCAATTAGTATCACCAAAATCAAAAGCGACTACAATGTTGTCTTGGGTGAAATCTATTCAGATCAATATGCCATAAAACCAGTGCCCACACCAGAGTTCGCTACACCGAAGTTCGCAGCAACCAAGTTCACTATGAACGATCAAAGAACATCAAAAATTTTGGTATTTGATCCTGGTGGAATTAGTTTCATATATATGGTGACCAAGACATGCATTGCTATATGAATGTACAGCCTATATTTTTTTTAGTGATGATCAAACGACGAGGACGTCGTTTTAAAAGGCAAAGGAAATGTGAAAAGTAGCAAAACACCTGTCAAATTAGTAGGGGTTTATTAGTGTTATAAATAGAGTCATGGATTGTAATAGGGGATAAGAAATGAATTAATAAAATTAGATATTTCTTCTTCTGTATCTCCCATCCCTTTCTTCGTCTCTTCCAACTCCGGCCATCTTCTCCGGTCGTTCGTCTTCTCTCTCATCTCCGGCCACCCTCCTCTAGTCCATTCTTAATATTTTTTGCTAGCAGCTTTAGCAAGGTGAGTTGATCGTAACAGGAACCCACCTCAGAGCCCTCTACTGACATCAAGGCGAAAGCGCTAGTGCAAGGTGTGCGCCAACAAGCATGATTATCATGTGGACGAGGATAAAGCCAGGGACCCTTCCTCGCACCCTAACTTTGGCCATGGGTTTGATGGGGTAGACCGCTTTGGTTTCCCCTTAGTCGTCTGGGATGACGAGGAGAATTCCATCCACCTTAGCATGAACCTGCCTCCTTGGTCAGAGGACTAGTTTGACGATCGTGAGGCCTTCTATGTCGCATTTGCCTTTATGGTCACGAGGATGCATTTGCACTGTAAGAGTTCTCTTCCACCTCTCTGGCCAATAAGACCTCTCGATCAGCTATATGCACATTGGAGCTCGCACATCATATGACAAGGAAGATATTTAGCCGCCAAGGAGAAGATTAGGCTCCTCATTGATCTCAATGAGAACCTTCAAATATCGTTAGGAGAGTTAGAGGTGAAGGTCGCAAAGTATCGAGACTACGAAGTGATATTGGTTAGCATTTAGGAACGTAGCTTTTGAATTTCAAAATATACTTCACCACCAGCTATGCTAATGACTAATCGCTACTTAGGTGTAAGAAGCCAAGCTGGTCGCTGTGTTGCCCATCTCGTAGCTTGAAGAAGAGCCGAGGGAGAGCCAGGCCGTGTTGGAGATGTCTCAGATAAAAAATGCAAAGATGGAGACATGCGAGCCGGCGAGAAGAAAGCCTAGGTAGAGTACCTCAAGTATGGGCAAGAATGTCAGGATGTCACCCCTCACGATGTTGACACTGTGGTGGGAGATCTCCAAGGCCACGAGGAATGTCCTCCTAGACAATCTCAGGCACGACGGCTTGAATCCTTCTTATGTCGAGGATCTAACTGTTGAGGATATCCTCGAGCTTCTCGCTAAAGAATACTACTCTTTAGACCCTTCATAGTCCTCCGGGTAAGATGAAAATGAAGATTATGATGTCGAGGATGATGATGATGAGGAGGATGGTGGTGATAGCGAGGATGGAAACTAGATGCCTTGAGAGGAAGCATGAATGGCCAAGCAACCTTTTGACATCCCTACTGTTGGTGCAACCATAGTGATCTGGAAGTGATCAAGCATGTAGCCTCATTGCCAAGTCACTATGAGCCTATCAGGGTCACACATAAGATTGTGGAGAAATTGAGAGTTTGGATCTGTGTGGTGTAGCCCATATGATGAGAAATTGGGACTGAAATATTATAAGTCAAAAGTGTTGTGTTAGCTCAGCGCCTTGGCATAGTCGTCGAACTCAGTTGGACGAATTTGGTCTCTAGCTTAGATTCGTCGAACTCCGTTCGACGAATTGGCTTTGGTGCTTATTTGTCGAACTCCGTTCGACGAATTGGCTTTGGCACTTATTCTTCGAACTCCGTTCGACAAATTAGCTTTGGCACTTATTCATCGAACTCCGTTCGATGAATTGGCCCTTACCACTGATTCGTTGAACTCTGTCCGATGATTTTGGCCTTAGGCGTTGAGTGCATTCAACGCCATTCGATGATCAAGTGTTGATTCGTCGAGTATTGTCACAACCCATATTTTCCACCGCCATTAAAGATATATCAGAGTAACGGAAAATGCGCATCATGATGTCACGTCAGAAGGGGATAATTGCGGACGCTCAGGCAAAACTCCTACTTAACCATGAAGAAAGATCTTTAAGTTATTTAGAGGCAAATTCAATTTAAGTGTAATAGTTAGCCGTATCCCTCGGCTTAGTGGCTCAACTAGTCCACGAGGAAAATAGTTATACGCTGCGGAAAATACTTCTTTTACAAGATTAGACATACTACATGAGTTTAAAGGTCCATAGAGGATAACTCATGGTGTGCAAGTACTAGTTTTATAATAGAAGTAAAAGTAGTTTTTTACGGTCATTAAATATAGCGATTTAGCATTTTAAAACATGTGATGCATGAAGTAATAATAGTAGACTTTATACTTGAAAATACCTATCATGCAATCCTAGCATAAAACATCCCAGAGAGTAAGTAGACCAAATAATCAGAAAGAAAGCAAGTAGGAGCTAGCAATAGTATCCAAATTCAACCATCCTATGGGCGTCACAATCTAACATGAACCCACATAAAACAAAAGTACGTCTGAACTAGGTAAAGAAAACTACAACAACAAACTACCTCGCAACGACGAGGTAAAAACCACAACCAACACTGCTGCCCAAGAACTCCAAAACTATCTCCACTACTAGCTAAAACTCTAAACCTGATGCATTCCAAAGACAGAACACCTCAGCAAGAAAGTACAAGTGATGGCAGGAAAAGTAAGCCAAAGTAAACAAAGGTCAAGGGGTACCAACATAAGACCAAAAAGAATTACTGAAATTAAGTACAACGGTAAGGTACAATGATTAACTCGGAAAGGAACACTTACGTGGATTATCACGTACAACAAAAGTACACTAGATGCACAAGGCTATAAGGGAAAAATCACGATTAAAATCATCAGGAAGAAAGCAAAACTCTATTAGCCACATGTGGACAACTCCACCAAAAATAATACAGGCGAGGTGGTCAACTCATCTGGACGCACCCCAAAGACATATTATTCGTCTAATTGCGTGGGAGACTGGATACTCCACCATACACCACAAATGCCCAAACACCCGGTAGAGTTACACAAGGTACTAATAGAGGAATCAAATGTTGTGGCGATGGATTCGCCCACTAATAACACCCGCAATGAAGAAAATCCATCACCGTCACAACCTGTAATGACCCGGGTTTAGAACTCAGAGGCCCACCACAACCCTTCCTGGGTCGGCGGCTTGTCTCGCCCCATGGCATCGCCACGAAGGAGACGATGATATAAATCTGAAGATGACATTGGCACATCGGATTATACTAGACAATTCTAGATTTGAAACGGTTGATCAACCTTTCAGAAGAATTTACAATCCTAAATAAACCCTAACACGTCCAACATAATAGTTAAGGAACGGCTTAAAGAGCAAGAATCAACCATATCATCAAAACATATACCACTTTACAACGCTAGGTAGCAAGATCAAGAACATGAAAATACAAGTAGAATTAGACGAGGGATTTAGACAGCACTATAATCAGCAAGTTAATAAAGATAATGATAACAAGAAGTTAGAAATTTTCACCAGATCGGGAGAAAGAAGGGAAGGGGGAAAGTAACCCATCACTTGCCTTGGTTTTGCTAGAGAAGACCTCCAAATCGCACCACGACGTAGATCGGGACTGAGGAAGACGGGGGAAACCAAAATTTGAATAAAAATGGCTGAAATGGAGGTTATGGCCAAAAACCCGAATGAGAAAAACTCAAGAAATGGGGAAGATTTTACCACGATGACGTAGTTCTCATTGAGAGCTTTCAGGATCTACGATTGGTTCAAGATTTCGAGCACCGGAGCACAGTTGGCGGCTACCGGAAGATTCACGAACGAACGTTCTCTCTCTTGCTCACGTCTCTCTGGTTCAGGAAGAAGGAAGGAAGTACGACTCTAAGGAGGAAGAAAAGTACACATATATATAGGGTATGATTAAAATAATTTACCTACAACAGTAACATTTCTAAGAAAGAAACCGGGGAAGAGGGTTAGCTGGACCGGACTTCTTGAGAAAAATCCATGGATGTCTCGAGTGGAAGAAAATTATTTCTCGGGAATAGGAAAGAATATTACTCTAGTAGAAGAAGCATTACTCGAGTAATGAAGCAGGGTTCTCGAGAATTGTCGAGGACATCTCGAGAACTAATGAATGTAGTCTTGGGAACAAGTAGAAGACTACCCGGGAATATGTTGAAGACTACTCAGGAACAATAAATCATGTTCTCGAGTACAAAGGGCAGATCTTGAGTATTAAGGAAGCATTTCCCGAGTACAAAAATAGACCTCTCGAGAATTAGAAGCATTTCTCGAGAGCTAGATGAGGAATTTTCTCGAGTAAAGAAAAGGCATTTCTCGGGAAACAACACATTAATCGGGAACAAGTCCCCTCCTTTCAAGAAATGAAGGGCCAAAACTCCCGAGTACATTACACAATTCACTCTTCGAGAACAGGGTTGTCCATCTCGAATACTAAGCAGGACAAATTTCAGAAACTCGGATTTGACTAACATTCTGGGATAAACTGTCGACTCTACGAATTTAACCGTGAAGACAACACTAGAATCCGACGCACCATTCTTGAGACACTATCATCGAATGCTTACAAAAGCAAAAATCATCACAAAGATCCAAACACGCGCTGAGACTCCAAAATACTCTGATCGCAATAAAACTAGACAAGTCCAAAACCTCAAAACTTCATCCTTTCAATCAAGGAAAACATTCAATCCAATCAAAATCCCAAAATCTGGTCAAACAGACCCAACGAATGCAAAATCGGACAAACAGTGCAGCGCCATCATCAAAATGTAAAAAGGGTAATGCCCCGACGTCATAAATATGATGACACCAAATTAAATAATAACATCGGAAAATCGGGAGCGTTACAGTCACACCCCCTAAAAAGAAGTTTCGTCCCGAAACTTATTACAACTTTAAAACCAAATCAAAATGAAAAACCCAAATACCACCAAAAAACACGAAGACACACGAATTAAGGGAAAAGATGCGGATGAGATTCTCTCATCGCCGATTCCAATTCCCACGTCGCTCTCTCGACGTCTTTATTTCGCTAGAGAACTTTAACCATGGGGATGGTCTTTCTTCGCAACACTCGATCTGGAGAATCCAAAATACGGATAGGTTCTTCCACGTATGTAAGGTTGGGCTGAATCTAGGGCACCGAGCCAAGGACTTGATGATCACAACGAATATACTTCCACAACTGGCTCACATGGAACACATCATGGACACTAGGGACGGTAGCAGCCAACTCCAGCCTATAAGATGATACTCCGATGCGCTCAAGAATCTAAAAAGGTCCCACATACCGGGGGTCTAACTTGTGGTTCCTCCCAAACCTTTTAATGCCCGACATCAGAGAAACTCTCAGGAAAACCAAGTCCCCAACGGCGAACACCAGATTGACACTTCGTTGATTAGCATATTTCTCATAATGCTCTTGTGCTACACGAAACTTCTACTGAATATGAGTCAAAGCACAATTCATCTCTTTAAGGGCTTCCGTACCTAGTAACGGTCTCTCACCAACCTCAGCCCAAAACAATGGAGTCCTACAATGCCTCCCATATAGGGTCTTAAACGGGGTCATCTGCAGTCTCTCTTGATAACTATTATTGTAAGCAAATTCCATGAGTCTGAGACGCTCATCCCAAGCACCACCGTGACTCAAAATATAACACCTGATCATATATTACACAATCTGATTTACCCTTTCCGTCTAACCATTCGTCTGGGAATGATAGGTTGTGGAATATCTCAAATCGGTACCCAACACTTCATGTAAACTCTTCCAAAAATGTGACGTAAATCTAGAGTCTCGATCTAATACAATGCTGACAGGCACTCCATGTAATCTGATGATCTCATCAAGATATAATTCAGCTATCTTCTTCATAGAATACCCAATCTTAAAATGCACAAAGTGAGCACATTTAGTCAATCTATCGACTATCACCCAACCAGAATAGTGCCCACGGGGAGATTTCATTAAACCGGTTATGAAGTCCATTGAAATACTCTCCCACTTCCAACTTGGGATATCAAGCGGTGTCAATTTACCTCCAGGACTTCTATGGTCAGCTTTAACATGCTGACACGTATAACATTCCGACACAAACTTCGCTATATCATTCTTCACTCTCAACCACCAAACAATTTACTTTAGATCTTTATACATTTTGGAGGAACCAGGATGGTAGGCAACACTGAAACTATGAGCTTCATTACAAATCTTAGACCGAATATCATCAAAGGTGGGGATGCAAAATCTACCCTGATATTTCAGAGTATCAAACTCGGCCAAAGAGAAATCAGGTAGCTCTCCCTTCTCAGTTCTATTTCGGAGATGCAATAAATCAGGGTCATCCTTCTGGTGCGCTCTAGTAAGGGAAATCGAAGAGGGCTCTTCTACTTCCAAACTAGCAGGCACGGTACTACTCCCAACTTCAATGTCCATCAATAAGAATTCTTCCACCAAGGACTATACAGATAGATTAAAAATTTTTGTGGTCTTTCTACTAAAAGCATCGGCTACTATGTTAGCCTTTCTAGGATGATAAAGAATCTTCAATTCATAATCAGTCACATATTTTAACCACCTACGCTGGAGCATATTTAGCTCCTTCTGCGGGAATACGTACTTCAAACTCTTATGTTTTGTATAGATCTTGCACATCGCGCCATACAATGAATATCTCCAAAGCTTCAGCGCATGAATTACAACAGCAAACTTCAAATCATGCATATGATAGTTCCTTTCATGGATCTTCAATTGTCTTGATCCGTATGCAATCACCTTTCCATCTTGCATCAAAACACATCCAAGTCCAATGTGTGATGCGTCCACATACACAGCGTACTCAACTCCTTCAGTAGGTAAGGTTAAAACTGGAGCAATACACAATCTCTTCTTCAGCCCTTGGAAAGCTTCTTCACACTTATCACTCCAAAAGAACGCGGTGTTCTTCTGGGTAATTCTAGTTAGAGGAGCAGACAACATTGAAAACTCTTCTACGAATCTTCTATAATAACCGGCCAGGCCTAAGAAGCTCCTAATCTCCTTAGGTATAGAAAGTCTCTCTCATTCCATCACAGTAGAAATCTTGGTCGGCTCTACAGAAATACCATCCTTGCTCACAACATGGCCCAAAAAGGACATCTGAGGTAGTCAGAACTCACACTTGCTCAACTTCGCATGTAACTTATGCTCCCTCATGGTAGACAAAACCAATCACAAATGTTGAGTATGCTCCTCAACACTGTGGGAATACACAAGTACGTCATTTATGAATACGATCACGAAACGATCCAAGAAATCTCTGATCACTCTATTCATTTAATCCATGAAAGCGGAGGGTGCATTTGTCAAACCAAAGAACATCACCAAAAACTCAAAATGTCCATGCTGCGAACGGAAAGCAGACCGTGGAATATCTGCCTCACGAATCCTCAACTGGTGGTAGCCTGAAAGAAGATTGATCTTTGAAAACACCGAGCTACCGCGCAACTGATCAAATAGATCATCAATCCTTGGCAGGGGGTACCTATTCTTAATGATCACCTTATTCAGTTCTCTGTAATTGATGTAAGCCTCATCGATCCATCCTTTTTCTTTACAAACAATATAGGAGCTCCCCACAGAGAAGAAATCGGCCTAATAAAACCACACTGCAGCAACTCGTCGAGCTGAGTATGTAACTTATCCAACTCATGCAGAGCCATACGGTATGGTACCTTGGCAATAAGATGAGTACCTTGCTCGAGGTCTATCACAAACTCTACCTCTCTCACAGGAGGAAGTCCTGGAAGACTATCAGGAAAAACATCTGGAAACTCTCGCACCACCGAGATATCCTCAAGATGTGGTATAACAAAAGCTGTTTCCAAAGCAGAAATAGAAACCAAATACGCCTCGCAACCAGACTCTATAGCACGACAGGCACGTACTGCAGAGATAATAGTGGAAACCTTTTCCTAAAAACCATAGACGCTCATAGGTTGTCCATTGTCCATATTGAAGTCCAGTCGCTTTGTCTTGCACTTGGACAACCTGTCCATGCCCAAAATCACGTCAAAATCCGCCAGATCCAACACTATCAGATTCAAAAAGGTTAGGAAATCACCTAGACAAATAGGGCACCTCTGAATTCCTTGATTTGATATCACCGAATCACCGGAGGGAAGTTAGATGCTGTTGGAGTCTCCTAATTGATCCACGTTCAAATGATGATTATCGACGTAACTCTGCACCACAAAGTAATGGGTGGTACCCAAATCAAAAATAATACACGCCCACCTATTCTTCACCTTAAACTCCCCTAAAACCATAACATACATAACTAAACGAACAAAAACTAGGGAAAACAATGCAGATTAGAAGCTAGCCGAAATGCTAACATGTTATCACTTGAGTAGAGGTCTGAGCTTCCTCCCTGGTCACCACATTCAGCTTTCCTTTCCCTCTGTCTTGATTTGTTGGCGGCGGCAGAGCCCAAAGTGGGGCAGACTGCAGTGGGGACTGAGCATGGGTGCATGAAGACTTCAGGTGCCCCTTCTGCCAGCACTGGAAGCAAGTCTTATCCTTCGACCAGCAACGACTCACGTCATGTCCCTTCCTTGTACAGAACATGCACACCAGATCTCTCTTGGGTGCACCTTGGATGGCGAGCACCTAATGCCGCTTCAATGTGGCAGTACTTTTGAAACACCTTTCATAAAGGTTGCCAGATCGACCACAGAAGCTACATATATCTCTACTTTTCTTCTTCGAAGAAGGTATAGATTCCATAAATCTTCCATCCTCATCACCCTTCCTCTTCTCTTTTCTCACTACAGCACCTCGATTCTTGGCATTTTCAATCGCCTCAAACTTCAGAGTGGCTTCCACTACCTCAGCATAGCTTTCAGCTCTATAAGCACATGTCAACTATTGGACATCGCTTCTTAGTCCTCTGAGAAAGCACTTCACTCTTCCTGCCTCCGAAGATACCATATCAGGAGTAAATCTGCTCAACTTACTAAACTCAATCTCATATTTGCTCAACGTGAGTTATCTCTGCTTCAGGTTTAGGAAATTATTCATCAGACGGTCCTGCTTGACCGATGGTAGAAACTTCTTAAGCAGCATCTTCTTGAAGGACTCCCATGAGCATCCTTCCTTCAAACTTTCCTTTTCCCGAATCCACCAGCTCTTTGTCAGGCCTTTTAGCTGGTATGTCGCTATCATTACCTTCTGGGCTTCAACAATCCCCGAATACGAGAACATTTCTTCGATAACGATGATACAATCATCTAGAACCATAAAGTTGGCACTCCCATCATAAGTAGGAGATCCCAATCACTGGAAATCCGATATAAAATTCATCTCTTGTGGTAGCATCACAGGGGGCACCAAAGGAGCATGAGTAACGGGTACGACTTGACCTGTGGCAGAATCTTGTGCTAAGGGTTGTTGCGCTGGAGCGTCAGACAACAAGGGCTGAATCTGTGATTGCATCGCAACTAACTGTCTCGACAGAGCCTCATTACTCTGACGTGGACTCTCAATCACCACATCACTCTGCGCACCAGAGGACTCTCCCTCCGACTGTGGAGTCGACCTCATCGCATGACGTCTAGCCGACATTTCTAGTAAAGTAACGAACGACTCATAAAAAATCCTAGATTACAGCTAGGTCACACAACTAGTTCAGACTATACATTAAGACACTTGCTTATGCTGCAAACTTGCTCTGGGATTTTATAACGATGTTATGTCCTACTTAGGTTGATATCATCTCATCCTATTTACTCATGTGTTTATGATATGAATGCATGAATTCTTTATTCTTATTTAAAATCATGTGTGTACATGTGTCATCATATAAACCTTAACTTAGCATGTGAGCTTATGCGATGATATGTTATGTATGAAGTGCTATGCATTCTAAAAATGCCTTAATGCATGTATGAGCGACGTACACATGAAATGTTATGCATCCCATACTACATAACATCACATGCAACGAGAAAAGAAAACATGCTAATGGGCACCCATATGATGGTGGTTATGCATCCCATACTACATAACCGTCATATGTTGCCTCCTATGGTGGATCTATAAACAAACACATATTATGCATCCCACACTATATAATATGCCCCATGTACTTCTAATCATGCTATAAGTGTAGTGACTATGCTTCAGTTAAGACGTACTGATGACACATCGGTTCGTGTATGCAAATGAATGAAGGGAATCAAACTATACGAGATTGGTTTGTTCGACCAACTTGTCAAACCAACCTCCCTCTGATATCAATTGTCACAACCCACATTTTGCACCGCCATTAAAGATATATCAGAGTAAGGGAAAATACGTGTCATGATGCCACGTCAGCAGGGGATAACTGCAGACGCTCAGGCAAAACTCATACTTAACCATGAAGAAAGATCTTTAAGTTATTTAGAGGCAAATCCAGTTTAAGTGTAACAGTTATCCGTATCCATCGACTTAGTGGCTCATCTAGTCTACGAGGAAAATAGTTATACGCTGCGAAAAATACTTCTTTTACAAGATTAGATATCCTACATGAGTTTAAAGATCCCCAGAGGACAACTCATGGTGTCCAAGTACTAGTTTTATAATAGAAGTAAAAGTAACTTTTTACGATCGTTAAATATAGCGATTTAGTATTTTAAAACATGCGATGCATGAAGTAATAATAGTAGATTTTATATTTGAAAATACCTATCATGCAATACAAGCATAAAACATCCCAGAGAGCAGGTAAACTAAATAATAAAAAAGAAAGCAAGTAGCAGCTAGCAATAGTATCCAAATTCAACCATCCTATAGGCGTCAACAATCTGACACAAACCCACAAAAAATAAAAGTAAGTCTGAACTAGGTAAATAAAACTACAACAACTAACTACCTCGCAATGACGAGGTAAAAACCATAGCGAACACTGCTGCCCAAGAACTCCAAAACCAGCTCCACTACCGGCTACAGCTCTGAACCTGAGACATTTCAAAGACAGAACACCTCATCAAGAAAGTACAAGTGATGGCTGGAAAAGTAAGACAAAGTAAACAAAGGTCAAGGGGTACCAACCCAAGACCAAAAAAATTTACTGAAATTAAGTACAGCAGTAAGGTACGACGATAAACTCAGAAAGGAAAACTTACGTTGATCGTCATGTACAACAAAAGTACCCCAAATGCACAAGGCTATAAGGGAAAAATCACGATTAAAATCATCAGGAAGAAAGCAAAACTCTATTAGCCACATGTGGACAACTCCACCAAAAACAACACGGGCAAGGTGGTCAACTCATCTGGACACACCCCACAGACATATTATTCATCTAATTGCTAGGGAGACTGGATACTCCACCATACAATGCAAAAGCCCAAACACCTGATAGAGTTCCACAAAGTACTAATAGAGGGATCAAACGTTGCAGCGATGGATTCACCCACTAATGACACCCGTAACAAAGAAAAACCATCACCGTCACAACCCGTAATGACCCAGGTTTAGGGCTCAGAGGACCACCACAACCCTTCTTGGGTCTGGCGGCTTGTCACTCCCTACGACATCGCCACAAAGGAAACAATGATATAAATCTCAAGACGACATTGACACATCGGATTCTACTAAAGAATTCTAGATTTGAAACGGTTGGTCAACTTTTAGGAAGAATTTACAATCCTAAATAAACCCTAACACGTCCTACATAATAGTTAAGGAACTGCTTAAAGAGCAAGAATCAACCATATCATCAAAACATATGCCACTTTACAACGCTAGGTAGCAAGATCAAGAACATGAAAATACAAGTTGAATTAGTGAGGGATTAGACAACACTATAATCAGCAAGTTATTAAAGATAATGATAACAAAAAGTTAGAAATTTTCTGCAGATCGGGAGAAAGAATGGAAGGGGGAAAGTAAACCATCACTTGTCTTGGTTTTGCCGGAGAAGACCTCCAAATCGCACCACGACATAAATTGGGACTAAGGAAGACGGGGAAACCAAAATCTGAACAAAAATGGCTGAAATAGAGGTTAGGGCAAAAAACCCTTACGACAAAACTCAAGAAATGGGAAAGATTTTACCACAATGACGTAGCTCTCGTTGAGAGCTTTCAGGATCTACGGTCGGTTCAAGATTTCGAGCACCAGAGCAACGTCGGCGGGCACCGGAAGATTCACGAACCGACATTCTCTCTCTTGCTCATGCCTCTCTTGTTTGGGAAGAAGGAAGGAAGTACGGCTCTAAGGAGGAAGAAAAGTATATATATAATATATGATTAAAATAATTTACCTACAACAGTAACATTTCTAAAAAAGGAACCGGGGAGGAGGATTAGCTGGACCGGACTTCTCGAGAAGAAGCCATGGATTTCTCGAGTGGAATAAAATTATTTCTCAGGAATAGGAAAGAAGATTACTCTAGTAGAAGAAGCATTACTCGTGTAATGAAGCAGGGTTCTCGAGAACTTTCGAGGACATCTCGAGAACTAATGAAGGTAGTCTTGGTAACAAGTAGAAGACTACCCAGGAGTAGGTTGAAGACTACTCGGGAACAACAAATCTTGTTCTCGAGTACAAAGGGCAGATCTCGAGTACTAAGGAAGCATTTCTCGAGTAAAAAATAGACCTCTCGAGAACTAGAAGCATTTCTTGAGAGCTAGAGGAGGAATTTTCTCGAGTAAAGAAAAGGCGTTTCTCGGGAAACAACATACTACTCGGGAACAAGTCCTAGCCTTTCGAGAAATGAAGGGCCAAAACTCCCGAGTACATTACACAATTCACTCTTTGAGAATAGGGCTGCCCATCTCGAGTACTAAGTAGGACAAATTTCAGAAACTCGGATTTGACTAACATTCCGGGATAAACTGTCGTCTCTACGAATTTAGCCGCAAAGACAACACTAGACTCAGACACACCATACTTGAGACACTATCATCAAATGCTTACACAAGCAAAAATCATCACAAAGATCCAAATACGCGCCAAGACTCCAAAATGCTCGGATCGCAATAAAACTCGACAAGTCCAAAACCTCAAAACTTCATCCTTCCAATCAAGGTAAACATTCAATCCAATCAAAATCCCAAAATCAGGTCAAACAGACCCAACAGACGTGAAAATGCACAAACGGTGCAGCGCCGTCATCAAAATATAAAAAGGGTGACACCTAGATGTCATAAATATGACGACACAAAATCAAATAATAACATCGGGAAATCGGTGGCATTATAAGTATGGAGTAGAAAGCGTTGAGAGCTTTGAGTCCAATCAACGCCTTCGCAAAGTCAAGCGTTGACTCGGCTGATTATGGCGTTGAGTTCGTTGTATATGTTATAGACACTCAACGATTTGTCGTGCATGAATTGATACTGGGTGATTCATTATATATCATGTAGATACTCGATGATTCATCATAACAAACTATTCGAATTTATATCGAGGGTTATCAGTTTAATAAAAATAGTGGGAGCTTTTGATTAAAGTCCTAATTGAAAGATAAATTGTATTTTGAAATGTGGTACTAATTTGCTTTGCTTGTATTCTTGTAGAATTTCCATGGCAAGTGGTTCACACTCCACCCTGTCCCTCAAAGCGATCCTTGAGAAGGAGAAGCTGAGTGGGACTAATTATTTGGACCGGTACAGGAACCTGAGAATTATTCTCAGGTAAGAGCGCAAGCTCTATGTTTTGGAAGAGGTATGCCCTGATGAGCCTGTCGGGAACGCACCCTGTGCTGATAAAGATGCTTATAAGAAGTATCTCGACAACTCCTTAGACGTCGAATGTCTCATGTTAGTGACCATGAACTCTGAGCTTCAGAATCAACAGGAGAACATGGGTTGCAAGGACATTGACGGGCATCTCAAGAAAATGTTTCAAGGGCAAGCTCGTCAAGAGAGATTCAACGTCACTAAGGCGTTGTTCTAGTGTAAGATGGGAGCTCGGGACCTAGTAGGGACTCACGTACTCAAGATGATTGGGTATATCGAGAACCTTGAATGACTAGGTTTCCCTCTAGGCCAAGAGTTGGCTACAGACCTGATCCTGCAATCGTTATCGGATAGTTATTAGCAATTTGTCTTAAGCTATAACATGAATGAAATAGACAAGACAATGTCTGAGATCCTAGGCATGTTACGAACTGCCGAGATAAACATGAAGAATGCCAAACATGCTAGCCCCATATTGATGGTGCATAAAGCCAAGGGCAAGGCCAAGGGCTTCAAGAAGACGAAGGTGAGACCTAAGAATGGACTGGAGCCCAAGTCTTCTACACTGAAAAGGAAAGTCTCAGGGAAATAAGAAAAGTGCCACCACTATTCCCAGGCTGGTCATTGGAGGAGAAATTGTCTTTCGTACATTAAGGCTCTGCAAAAGATAAGATGAGGTATGACCTCCACTTTAGGTATATATGTTATAGAGATAAACCTTTCTGCTGCTTCATCCTGGGTATTGGATACTGGATGTGGTTCTCACATTTGTATAAATGTGCAGGAACTGGGAAGGAGAAGAATGTTGAGTAAAGGAGAGGTGGACCTACATGTTGGCAATTGATTAAGAGTTGTTGTTGTTGTCGTGGGGGTTTATCGTCCTGCTTTGCCCATTGGGCTTGTAATAGAACTAGATAATTGTTATTTTGTTCCTTCCATAATTAGAAACATTATATCCATTTCATCTTTGGACATGGTGGGTTTTTATTTTATTATTAAGAATAATTGTTGTTCAATATTTAAGAATGATGTTTGTTATGGTGTAGCCCAAATGTTTGATGGTCTGTATGTTTTGAACTTAGACCATCTGATCTATAATATTGAAAATACTAAAAGACTAAGAATAAATGACTCAAACCCTACGTATCTTTGGCATTGTCGTTTGGGCCATATAAATGAGAAACGTATATCCAAGCTCCATAGAGATGGACTATTGGACTCATTTAATTATGAATAATTTGAGAGATGTGAAACTTGTTTGTTAGGCATGATGACTAAAATCCCTTTCACTGGCTTCAATGAGAGGGCTGATGATCTCTTGGGTATAATACATATTGATGTATGTGGACTCATGAGTTCTATGGCTAGAGGTGGGTTCTTCTACTTTGTTATATTTACTGATGATTTCAGTAGATACGGATACGTGTATCTTATGAAGTGAAATTATGAAACCTTTGAAAAGTTCAAGGTATTTAAAAGCGAAGTAGAAAACCAGTTGGGTAAGAAGGTTAAAGCACTCAGATATGATCGCGGTGGCTAATACCTAAGTCATGAGTTTCGTGATCATCTGATAGAGTGTGGTATTGTATCACAGATCACTCCACCTAGAACACCATATCATAATGGTGTGTCTGAGAGGAGGAATCATACTTTGTTAGACATGGTAAGGTCTATGATGAGTCATCCAGATCTGTCTGTTTCCTTTTGGGGCTTTGCTCTAGAAACTACTGCTTTAATATTAATTCGTGCTCCAACGAAAGTGGTTCTAAAGACACCATATGAGATATGGACTGGGAAGCATCCTAGTATGTCGTTCATTAAGATTTTGGGTTATGAGGCATACGTAATACGTCAAATGCCCGATAAGCTGCAACCCAAATCAGATAAGTGTTATCTTATGGGGTATCTTAGGGAAACCAAATGGTACAATTTCTACATACCGTTTGAGGGCATAGTTTTTATAGTAAGGACTTGTGTCTTTTTTGAGAAAGTGTTCTTAAGCAAAAAGACAACCAGGGTAGAACTTGAAGAAGTTCAGGAACCACAAACGGTGAATGAAGCAAAATTGGAACCTGAATCAGGACTATAAGTAGTTGTAGCTGGAGAACCTGCTCAGTAATCAGAAGTTTCACGTAGATCTGGTAGACCAAGATTTGAGCCTGAGAGATATGGATTTCTCATATCTCAAATAGGTAATGTGTTGCTTATGGATCATAGTAATGAGCCTGCAACCTACTAGGAGGCTATGTGTGGATCTGACTCCGAGAAGTGGATTGAGGCCATGAAATTAGAAATGGACTCCATGTATGAAAACCAAGTATAGACATTCAAAGACGACTGGTGGTTAAGGGTTTTAAGTAAATTCATGTTGTTGACTATAATGAGATTTTTTCCCATGTTGTCATAGTTAAGTCCATCAGATTTCTGCTTGTTATTGCTACGCATTATGACTACGAGATCTGGCAGATTGATGTCAAAATGGCTTTCCTTAATGGGAACCTCCTCGAGGATGTGTATATGATGCAACCTGAGGGTTTTGTATCTCCAGGTGAAGCCACTAAAATATCCAAGCTGTAGAGATCCATTTATGGATTGAAACAGGCTTCTCGAAGTTAGAATCTTCATTTTGATGAAAAGATCAAAGAGTTTTGTTTTATCAAAAATGAGGATGAACCTTGTGTTTATAAATGGATTAGTGGGAGCATTGTAGTCTTCCTGATATTATATGTAAATGACATACTGTTGATCGGGAATGACAAACCGACCCTGCAAGTTGTTAAGAACAACCTAGGGGACTGCTTTTTGATGAAGGACTTAGGGGAAGCGACTTATATACCCAGTATTAAGATCTATAGAGATAGATCAAAAAACGTTGCTGGGTTTGACCCAAAGTACGTACATTGATAGGTGTTGAAATGGTTCAGTATGCTTGAGTCCAAGAAAGGATTCTTGCCCATGTCTCATGGTGTGAGTCTCTCTAAGGACCAGTTTCCTAAGTCTTATGAAGATAAGGACCGCATGAAGTTGGTTCCATATGCTTCGGCAATTGGATCAATCATGTATGCAATGTTATGTACTAGACCCGATGTCTCTTATGCATTGAGCATGACTAGAATGAATTAGTCTGATCCCGATGAAGGTCACTAGATAGCTGTCAAGAATATCCTCAAGTACTTGTGAAGGACTAAGGATATGTTCTTGGTATTCGGAGGAGAGGAAGTGTAACAGCCCAATTTTTTCAGCAGGCAAAATTTTGGGTGACACGGCCTGGGACACGGGCATATCCCAGGGCGTGTCATGCTCTGGTGCGGAGTCGTGCTGAGATCGATGAAAGTCGTTCGACGAAAAGTGTTTGGGTGGTCACGACCTAGATCACGGGTGTGACAGAGGGTGTGTTCCGCTCCGGTTCGGCGTCAGCTCGACGATTTAGCAACGACTTCGTGGGCTGGCAAATCGTCGAAACGGAAATCGTCGAACGCTGGGGAAATCGTCGAACGCACGGAATTATCGAACGGAAATTGTCGAACGCGGGCCCAATCGTCGAGCGCTGGGCCAATTCGACAATCGCTGCCCGATCGTCGAACGGATATCGTCGAACGGACGGAATCGTCGTGTGGGAATCGTCGAACGCGTTGTTTGACGATCGCAGGCGGGCTCGACGATCGCTGGCGAGCTCGACGATCGTTGCCTGATCGTCGAACGCAGATCATCGAGCGCAGATCTGGTTCACGGGCGTGACTTGGCTGACACGGGGCGTGTCCCGTGGCGGTGACCTATTTTGGGGATAAGGCGGGTTGAGCGCCGCTTTGTGTACACGGCCTGTGACACGGGAGTGTCACATGGCGTGTCGGATACAAAAATTGATTTTCCCGATTTTTCGTAGCCGTCCATTTTTCTCAGCTTGGATCCAAGGGCTGAGGTTCTTTCCTGCTTCCTTAAGGCCGAAAACAGAGAACATATTCTCATTTGGTTATTGCCTTCATCTTTCTAAAAGTTTAGAGAGAGAAAGGGAGAGGAAGAAGGAGGAAGAATAAGAAGGGTTGTTCGGTGGTGAAGCTTGTGAGTGTCCAGCGGTGATCTGAGGCCATTTTTGCGGAGGAAAAGCTCTTCCTCACCAGCTAGGAACTTCATGGCACCAAAGAGGTCGTCAAGGGTAACGACTTTTCTTCCTAGCCATGTGAAGGCTTCCTTTTGGCATATGTTTATGATTCCCCCACCAAAAGGTGGCTGTTTTTGGGAGTCTTTTAGGTGATTCGCGGAATCCCCTTTTGTTGGCATATAGATCCGGAAATGGAGTACGTAATAGGCATGCTGTGTGAAGCCCATCTGGACAGGTTGGTCTGGATTGGTGATGTTGCATATGAATCGGAGAAGACTCCGTGATAAACATGTAGTTTAAGGAGTCAACGGGTTATGCCTGTGAAGGGTAGTAGCAGGAAGTACTGGAGTGGTAGTCCAGTAAATATCCGTGTTATACTTGTGTTATTGGGGCGTACCTGTGCATGAGTAACAGGAAGTACTGGTGGGACCAGGAAAGGCCCTTTATGATGCTTGATGTCATAGGTGGTACCTGTGAAGAGAGTACCAGGAAGTACTGGTGTGCCCAGTAAAGACCCCTGACATTTGTGATATTGCGGTGTCGTACTTGTGAACGAGTAACAGGAAGTACTGGTGTGCCCAGGAAAGACCCGCTAATATTGTGAGATGAATGGGTGTAATGAAATACCCAGGTTTAAATGCCAAGAATAGGATTGGTGAGACCGACCCGCGCCTTTGATTAAGCCGCGAGTACGCCGTACTCGGTGAAGGCAAGGCGATTTGAGCAACGGGGGGTAGAGGATCCGACCTGCGTTATGTCCGTCCGACGTGGACCAGAAGGTGCGGTTTGTTGGAGCGCATAGCGAGAGTCTTAGGCCTGCGTTCCATGACACAATGGGGGGCTACGGGCCATCCCGGTGTTTTAAGACTAGAACTCAGGTTGCACGTCATGGAGTAAATGCTCAAGAGAGTTGTCGTTGGGTTGTGGCCCTGATACGGTGGTGGGCAACTGATTTGCCAGAACACCAAGAATGTGCCCTGAGTGCACGGACCATTGGGCCGGGTGGCTGATGGTTGTGATGGCATGTGTGCGTAAAAGCACATTATATGAGATATATTGTCATGCTTGTGATATGATATGCCCGCAGGGAAGATTACCGCTGCCCGAGAAAAGGGGTAGGGTCGTTATAATTTGGTCGGCTGAACACAGACCGTTGCTTCTGTTTGCCACCGTTGGGTGGATTGTCCTTGTACAGGTGCTGGAGATCCTAGCGGGATGCATAAAGGTTGTTGTCCCTGCTGCTGCTGCTACTGCTAGCCCTCGAAGGCTAATTGGATGAATGTTGTGTTTTCTTTTATTGTGGTCAGCCTGCGCGCCAATGTTTAGGCTACTATTTGAAAGCCATGTAAGGCCATAAGGCCAACGTTATGTTATATGGTGGACATTCAAGTGTGGAGTTCAAGTGTTAGTATAGGCTTCCGCTAGAATGCAATGTATTAAGGTGCGCTGCACTACTCTGGTATCATTCCGTAACTATTTCGCCTGTTTTGTGATATATGTTGTGGGGCCCCAGCCGGACCTTCTAGTATATACCATATGAACGGATGGGGTTGTTACATTTTTAGTATCAGCTGTCTCGGTCTTTTCCTCTCGAAGTCGTGGTCGACTTCTTTTGTGGGGTGGCGAGCACGTGTCTGTGCAAACCATGTTATCCGATTGAACTCCTGAATGTCCATGATAGGAATACAAATTTATGTGTTTGAGGAACCTGCGTGTTCCTATTTTGTGTTGTTTGCTTGTGCAAGGCCGCTAATGTGTGTATCTTGTCCACCTTTAGGTGACACGGAGTGGAGCTGGGCAGTCAGAGCCCCAGCATTCTGATGAAAGTACGACACCAGTCGCGGTGCCTACACCTCTACCATCTGCGGAGCATGTGTGTTTATTTGCTGAGGCTTTGTTTGCCATGATCCAAGTCCAGCCACTTAGGCAGGAACAACCAGCTGTGAGGCCAGAACAGGTGGCAGCAAGGCCTGAACCTGTAGTGGATGTGGCTCCTCGAGCGACTGAGAAGCAGTTGACGTAGTTTATGAGTTTCCATCCACCTACGTTTTCGGGAGCGGGAACTCCTACGCAAGCTGAGGATTGGCTATCACGCGTCAAGCGAATCATGATGGTGATTGGATCGGAGGAACATCAAAAATTCACCTTAGCTACCCTCTTGCTTGAAGGAGAAGCTAGATTGTGGTGGGACAAGATGGAGTTACATCACTTGGCGGGTCGTCCCTTAACACAAGTATCGATGGAAGAATTCTCCCGACTCTTCCTAGCGAAGCACCTCCCGACGGCTCAACGGATAGCCATGGAAAATGAATTCCAAAGGCTAACGCAAGGTGATGGCAGTGTTGACGCTTACGTGCATGAGTTTACACGCTTGGGGCGGTATGCGGGTTCTATTTTTGCTGATGAGCAAAGGAAGACAAATAGGTTCTATGAAGGACTGCAGGATGAGCTGAGGTTCCTGCTTTCTAGTTCTGTGAACCAAGGCTTCCAGGCGTTGATCGACACTGCGAGCGCGCTGAAAAAAGATATGAAGAGGGTGCAGGGGAAGAGGGATTTGGCTGTGACGCAACCGGAGTGGAAGGTGCCCCGACCTGGGAAACCATTTTATAAGAAGAAATGGGGAAAGAAGTCCAAGATAAGTGGACAAGCTCCTTCATCAGTTGCATCGGGAGCAACGTCGGGGGCTACCTCAAGGCCGGATACTCGTACATGCTTTAATTATGGAGGGGTGGGGCATATAGCTCGAGAGTGTCGGGTACTGCCAAAGAATGAAAAGAAGGCGGGAGCGTCGTATGCGGAGAAGGGCAAGGCAGTAGTGAACTCCTCTGCCTCGCAGGCGTAGCCCCGGGTCTACAATCTTGGCCTGCAGGAGGCCATAAAGCAGAGTGACGTCGTCACAGGTATGAGTTTAGTTTGGCATATTATATTGCTTGTATGCTTTGCTTAGTGTCTATGTGTTTGCGGTTTGTATGTGTGTGACATGTTTGGCACAGGTTTTGTGATGATTCAGGACACGCTGGCACGAGCACTGTTTGATGCGGGTGCGTCGCATTCTTTTCTGTCTAGCGAGTTCATAGCGCGGCCTGGGATACCTAGTCGTGCAAAGACAGATAGCGTCAGAGTGGTGTTGCCGAATGGCTGTTGGATGCTTGCGAATCAAGCTTGCGATGTGGCGGTCCAAATAGGAAGTCGGGATTTCAGTTTGACTGCATCTGTATTGCCAATATCGGAATTCGACGTGATATTTGGTATGGATTGGCTTGCGGAGTAGCATGCCTTGATTGATTGCCAGTCCAAAGAGATCACGTTGGGCCAGAATACCGAACAGGAGACAAAGTTCGCGGGTATGCGAGGAGTGGGCGGGACGTTGCTGTCTGCACTCCAAGTAGTCAAGGATGTTCGAAAGGGTGCGGAGTGTTACTTCACACTGATTCAGGCTGTTGAGCCTAAGGTCGGTGTGTGCGAGGTTCTGATTGTGTCGGAATTTACAGATGTGTTTCCCAAGGATCTCCCTGGGCTACCACCCCAGCGGTAGATTGACTTCACGATCGAGTTGGTGCCAGGTGCGAAACCTGTGGCCCACTCGCCATATCGCATCGCGCCGAAGGAGATGGCTGAGTTGAAGGTCCAACTACAATAATTGCTGGAGCAAGGTTATATACGCCCAAGCATGTCACCTTGGAGCGTGCATGTGCTTTTTGTAAAGAATAAAGATGGTGGGTTGCGGTTATGTATTGATTACTGTGAATTGAATAAGCTGACCGAGAAGAATAAATATCCGATACCCCGGATTGATGAATTATTCAATCAGCTAGTGGGCTCGACCGTCTATTCGAAGTTGGACCTGAAGTCTGGTTATTACCAGTTGAGAATTCGGGAAAGTGACATTCCCAAAACCGCATTTGGAACACATTACGGGCACTATGAGTTCACAGTCATGCCATTTGGATGGTGCAATGCGCCTTCGATATTTATGGATTTGATGCACCGCACGTTCCGAGAGTACCTGGATCTGTTTGTGATCGTGTTCATTGATGATATCCTGGTGTACTCGAAGTCGAAAGCTGAACATGAGACTCATTTGCGGTTGGTGTTGAATACATTGAGGCAAAATCAGCTCTATGCCAAGTTCTCGAAGTGCGAGTTTTGGTTATCGTCGGTGGCTTTCTTAGGCCATGTGGTGAGTGGAGCAGGCATTGCAGTGGATCCAGCGAAGATAAGGGTCATACAAGAGTGGCCAGTGTTGTCTTCCGTGGCCGAGGTCAGGAGTTTCCTTGGACTTTCTGGCTACTATCGAAGATTTGTTGAGAATTTCTCGCGGATCGCTTTGCCGCTAACCATGCTGACGAGAAAAGATCAGAAGTTCGTTTGGACGCCAGAGTGTGCACGAGATTTTGAAGAGCTGAAGGTTCGGTTGACCACGGCGCCGGTGTTGTCTTCACCAAGTGGGACCAATGGATTTGTTATTTATAGTGATGCCTCAGGGAGCGGCTTAGGCTGCGTCCTTCTGCAAAATGGAAAGGTAATTGCTTATGGCTCACGCCAGCTGAAGGTGCACGAACGAAATTATCCCGTCCATGACTTGGAATTGGCGGCGGTGATTTTTGCACTAAAGTTGTGGCGACACTATCTTTATGGAGTAAAGGTGGAGATCTATACATATCACAAGAGCCTTAAATACATGTTGGAGCAGAGGGACTTGAACATGCGACAACGAAGGTGGTTGGAGTTCCTTGGGAACTACACTTTCGAGATCCATTATACTCCCGGGAAGGGAAACATAGTCGCAGATGCCTTGAGTCGGAGAGCTCCGGCTAGAGCGAGTTGGTTAAAAAGGCATGATGAATGTCTCATCCAGGAGCTAGAAGCGTTGGAGATTTATTGTGTTGATAAGAATTCTACCGCCAATGCATGTTTGAACTAGACGGGGGTGCAATGTGACCTTGCGGACCGGATTCAACGAGCAACAGGGTTAGATGAAGATCTCTTACGTTATGTTAACGAGGGGCCAGAGGGCAAATTCTCCTGGAATGACGGTCTTTTGCGAAAAGAGGGTCGTTTGTGCATCCCCAATGTGGTAAATTGAGGGAAGAATTGATGTATGAAGCACATTATACAAAATATTCCATTCACCCCGGGAGCATGAAGATGTTCAATGATATGAAAAAGCTATTCTGGTGGCCAGGGCTAAAGAGAGATGTTGCCCTCTATGTGGCCAAATGTCAAACATGTGCGATGGTGAAGGTGGAATGCCAAAAGCCGGGTGGTTATTTGAAGTCGTTGCCGATCCCAGAGTGGAAATTTGATGATATTTTCATGGATTTTGTGCACGGGTTGCCGAGATCTCAGCGAGGAAATGATTCTATTTGGGTGATTGTTGACCGGCTAACTAAAGTGGCACATTTTCTCCCGAACAGGCGGGATGATTCGGTTGAAAGTTTGGCAAAATTATATGTTGACCAGATTGTGCGGCTTCACGGTGTTCCTCGGAGCATCGTAAGTGATCGAGATGGGCGATTCACGTCAAATGATTGGAGACTAGTTCACCTACTATTGGGCACAAAATTGACATTCAGTACGGCCTTTCATCCCCAAACGGATGGCCAAACTGAACGTACCAACAGAACGATGGAGGACATGCTCAAGATGTGCGCCCTTGACTTCGGTAAGAGATGGAAAGATCATCTCTACATGGTGGAGTTTGCTAATAATAACAGCTACCAGGCGAGCATTAGGATGGCACCGTATGAAGCGCTATATGGAAGGAAGTGTCGTACTCCATTGGCTTGGGTAGAAGCGGGCGAAGCTCGAGTGTATAATCGAAATGAAGTCGATGAAGCAAATTCAACCATTCGTGCTATTCGAGAGAAGCTACTCATTGCTCAAGATCGTCAAGCGAAGTACTACAACGCCAAGCACTGGAACGTAGAGTTCGCGGTTGGTGATTGGGTCTACTTGAAGATCAAGCCCTTCAAAGGTGTCTTCAGGATTCGACGTTTGAAAAAGTTGAGTCCAATATATTTGGATCCATTTGAAGTGGTTAAGCGAGTCGGAGAAGCGGCATATCGGCTAGCTCTTTCGGCAGAGTTGGGTGGATTACATGATGTGTTACACATCTTGGTGCTTTGGAAGGCCATTAAAGATCCAGCTCAAGTGATCACGGATGGTCATGTGCTGGTGGAGTATGGGCTAACAACGAGAGTTAGACCCATTCAGATCGAGGATCAAGCTGAGAAACAGTTGCGGAATAAGACGGTCGGAATGGTTAAAGTCCGGTAGGACAACTGCGGCCGTGAGGAACTGACATGGGAGCGAGAGCAAACCATGCGAGTGGAGTTTCCCAAGCTGTTTCTGTAATGGGTGGAGAGTGAAAAATATGTTGTTGTAACATGATAATTTTAATGTTATAACCTTTTTCTTGCTGGTTGCTAACCTCTATACTAATTTCGAGGACGAAATTTATTGTAGGAGGGGAGGGTTGTAACAGCCCAATTTTTTCAGCAGGCAAAATTTTGGGTGACACGACCTGTGATACGGGCGTGTCCCCGGGCGTGTCCTGCTCGGGTGCGGAGTCGTGCCGAGATCGACGAAAGTCGTTCGACGAAAAGTGTTTGGGTGGTCATGCCCTGGATCACGGGCGTGATAGAGGGCGTGTTCCTCTCGGGTTTGGCGTCAGCTCGACGAAATGCTGTGTTCGACGAATTGAGCTCGACGATTTAGCAATGGCTTCGTGGGCTGGCAAATCGTCGAACGGAAATCGTCGAACACTGGGGAAATCGTTGAACAGGCGGAATCGTCGAATAGAAATCGTCGAATGCGGGCCCAATCGTCGAGCGTTGGGCCAATTCGACGATCGATGCCCGATCGTCGAATGAATATCGTCGAATGGACGGAATCGTCGAGCGGGAATCATCGAACGCGCTGTTTGACGATCGCTGGCGGGCTCGATGATCGCTGACGAGCTCGACGATCGCTTCCTGATCATCGAACGCAGATCGTCGAGCGCAGATCTGGGTCACTGGCGTGACTTGGCTGACACGGGGCGTGTCCCGTGGCGGTGACCTATTTTGGGGATAAGGCGGGTTGAGCGCCGCTTTGAGTACACGGCCTGTGATATGGGCGTGTCACAGGGCGCGTCGGACGCGAAAATTGGTTTTCCCGATTTTTCGTAGCCGTCCATTTTTCTCAGCTTGGATCCAAGGGCTGAGGTTCTTTCCTGCTTCCTTAAGGCCGAAAACAGAGAACATATTCTCATTTGGTTATTGCCTTCATCTTTCTAAAAGTTTAGAGAGAGAAAGGGAGAGGAAGAAGGAGGAAGAAGAAGAAGGGTTGTTCGGTGGTGAAGCTTGTGAGTGTCCAGCGGTGATCCGAGGCCATATTTGTGGAGGAAAAGCTCTTCCTCGCCAGCTAGGAACTTCATGGCACCAAAGCGGTCGTTAAGGGTAACGAATTTTCTTCCTAGCCATGTGAAGGCTTCCTTTTGGCATATGTTCATGATTCCCCCACCAAAAGGTGGCTGTTTTGGGAGTCTTTTGGGTGATTCATGGAATCCCCTTTTGTTGGCATATAGATCCGGAAATGGAGTACGGAATAGGCATGATGTGTGAAGCCCATCTGGACAGGTTGGTCTGGATTGGTGATGTTGCATATGAATCGGAGAAGACTCCGTGATAAACATGTAGTTTAAGGAGTCAACGGGTTATGCCTGTGAAGGGTAGTAGCAAGAAGTACTGGAGTGGTAGTCCAGTAAATATCCGTGTTATACTTGTGTTATTGGGGCGTACCTGTGCATGAGTAACAGGAAGTACTGGTGGGACCAGGAAAGGCCCTTTATGATGCTTGATGTCGTAGGTGGTACCTGTGAAGAGAGTACCAGGAAGTACTGGTGTGCCCAGTAAAGACCCCTGACATTTGTGATATTGCGGTGTCGTACTTGTGAACGAGTAACATGAAGTACTGGTGTGCCCAGGAAAGACCCGCTAATATTGTGAGATGAATGGGTGTAATGAAATACCCAGGTTTAAATGCCAAGAACAGGATTGGTGAGACCTACCCGCGCCTTTGATTAAGCCGCGAGTATGCCGTACTCGGTGAAGGTAAGGCGATTTGAGCAATGGGGGGTGGAGGATCCGACCTGCGTTATGTCCGTCCGACGTGGACCAGAAGGTGCGGTCTGTTAGAGCGCATAGCGAGAGTCTTAGTCCTGTGTGCAATGACATAATGGGGGGCTACGGGCTATCCCGATGCTTTAAGACTAGAACTCTGGCTGCACGCCATGAAGTAAATGCTCAAGAGAGTTGTCGTTGGGTTGTGGCCCTGATACGGTGGTGGGCAACTGATTTGCTAGAATACCAAGAATGTACCCTGAGTGCACGGACCATTGGGCCGGGTGGCTGACGGTTGTGATGGCATGTGTGCGTAAAAGCACATTATATGAGATATATTGCTATGCTTGTGATATGATATGCCTGCAGGGAAGATTACCGCTGCCCCGAGAAAAGGGGTAGGGTCGTTATAATTTGGTCAGCTGAACGCTGATCGTTGCTTCTGTTTGCCACCGTTGGGTGGATTGTCCCTGTACAGGTGCCGGAGAGCCAAGCGGGACGCATAAAGGTTGATGTCCCTACTGCTGCTGCTGCTAGCCCTCGAAGGCTAATTGGATGAATATTGTGTTTTTTTTATTGTGGTCGGTCTGCACGCCAATGTTTAGGCCACTGTTTGAAAGCCATGTAAGGCCATAAGGCCAACGCTGTTTTATATGGTGGACATTCAAGTGTGGAGTTCAAGTGTTGGTATATGCTTCCACTAGAATGCAATGTGTTAAGGTGCGATGCGCTACTCTGGTATCATTCCGTAACTATTCCGCCTGTTTAGTGATATACGTTGTAGGGCCCCGGCCGGACCTTCTAGTATATACCATATGAACGGATGGGGTTGTTACAGGAAGAGGTCATTGTAAGTGGTTATACAAATGCTAGCTTCCAAACTGATATGGATGATTCAAAGTCTCGGTCAGGGTTAGTGTTTTGCCTGAATGGATGTGTTGTTAGTTGGAAGAATTCCAAGCAGGATACAGTTGCCAATTCTACTACTGAGGCCGAGTATATTGTCGCTGCAAATGCAGCGAAGGAGGCTGTATGGATTGGGAAATTCATCGGTGAGTTAGATATAGTTCCTAGCATTGTTCATCCTGTAGATCTCTAATATGACAACAATAGTGCAATTGCACTTGCTTCGGAACCTAGATCTCATCAGCACTCCAAGCACATACTCCGGCGGTTCCATCTATTTCGAGAGATTGTCGATCGAGGAGATGTGTGCATATGCAGAGTGCCGACTGAGGAAAACATTGCAGATCCACTAACAAAGCCTCTTGCACAGAGAAAGCATCATGGTCATGTTAGATTTATGAGTATACGATTCCTAAATGATCAACTCTAGTTGGAGTCTTGTGGGTTGTATATTTGTTGGATGTATAATATTTCATTTGATGAATAATAGTACTATATGCATTCCATTTATATAATTTTGGCAAGTTCTTTTATTATGAAATTATTTCTATTGTGATGGAGTAGTTCAATCTAATAAATGTCCTTATAGTGTTTGCTTCCACAGGTCAAGTAGTGACTTGATGTGAGAACCTATGATTTCAGAAGCTTCATTCTTAAAGGTCCCTGGTCGTTGTATCATCTTAGAAGCTAAGGGAGATGATGATACCTTTAAGACTAGCATGTAAATTGACTGATGAACAATCCTCACAGGTCATGATATTGTGATATCAAGTCATCACATGGGTACTTATTATGAACAAGTTGTACTGGACAGACCCACCGTGAGAATACTTTGTGGATTGTTATATGAACGTGTCACAAGTATGGCTCAAGTGGCAATGATGTTTGTGGTCCTTTGACCTGAAGTCATAGCTTTCATTGAGTGAGGAAGAGCATGCTTTGATTCCATCAAAAGTTCAGTCTTGAGAAAGTTTGATGATAAAGGTGGTTATTGTGTACATTACGAATCATGTGGGTGTTTGCATGTGAGCAGAGATGGGATTTGTCCTCCTATATGATAGGAGTTGCATCCATGGGGCCCCTTGATGGAATGAGACTGAGAAGTGCATGGTCATGCTTGGTTGAGTTAATATATGATATTGGACTCACCATTTTTATGCAAGTCCATTCTAAATCAAGAAACTGGGATTGAACATTTATGAGGATGACACGGTCTATACCGCTAGTTTTATTTAGATGTGAGGGACGAAGGGACATGACAACAGTGTAACATTGGTCACAATGGATTTTGAGTTTTATAAACTCTTACTGTTTGGGGAGCAATGATGTATTGCTAGATGTCGCTCATTGTTTGTGAAGTTTTTATTAGATACTTTCTAGATCAAGTGGGAGGCTGTTGGTGCAACCATATTGATCTGGAAGTGATCAAGCACGTAGCCTCACTGCCAACTCAGTATGAGCCTATTAGAGCCGCACATAAGATTGTGGATAAATTGGGAGTTTGGATCTATGTGGCGTAGCTGTTGGATCCCTAGTTTGATTTGGGCTAGGTTCACTAACTTAGGATGATGTGACCCAACATGTATAGCCAGGGTCATAGTTGTGTCCTAGAGTCTAGTTCAAGCCCTCAGTAACAACATCACGTGGACAAGCCATCATCAGACTGCCAGAGACTCAAGACATAGAGTTTTTCGAGAGATTCAGAGATTTCTCAAGACCTGAGTTCGACGTTCGTCTAACTCAGGTCAACGATAGTCATTCTCAGCTCGACGATCTTAGAGAAATATTCTCTGAGCTAAGCTCGGCGAACTTCAGTCACAGATCGATGATCCTTGGACTCCACCTTCAGAATTATAAGTCCAGACTGTTCTCTAGACTCAGATCGACGAACCTAGTTCTCAGGTCGACGAACTCAGTTCTCTGCCCGACGAATTCTGGAACCAGACGACTTGTGTCGACACTTAGAGTATATGTCGACACCAACTGAGTCGACACTAGAAGAACTTGTGTCGACACCCAGATCATCAGTCGACATTGTGGAAAGGTTTTGTCGACACCATACAGAAGACTTGTGTCGACACACAGGAGTAATTGTGTCGACACACAGAATATTTGACAACTCCAGAATAGTTGCTAAACTCCAGTCGACGAACACATTTACCAGTTCGACGAACTTCAGACACAGAATAGGCAAAGATCAAAAGAGACAGCAGTTCAGTTTCCATCTCGACGATCATGGAATTCAGCTCGACGAACAGAAGCCGTCTGGTCGACAAACACAACATCTCAGCTCGACAAACTGTGGACTCAGTTCGACGATTTCTGTCAACTATTTGACGATTCCAGACTTAGTTATTTCTGGCCTTCTGTCCCCACTCTAATGCGATAATTCCTGAGTAATTAATGCTCTAACATTCTCTGAATGTATTCGTTAGAAGGAGCATTAATTATGGTCTTCTCCAGGATTATTGCTTGTCGTTTTTCATGGGACAATTGGGGGAAATAAATCAATGCCGATTATTTTCAAGGCTGTCAGCATTAATTGTAGAAGAATTCAAATTTTTGAAAGACAGAATTCGACAGAAAATATAAAAGAACAGAATAGCATAACAGACACACACGATTAAGAATCAAGGATCATTAAGAAAGTTTTACACAAAGCACAGTGTACTTAGAAGCATACAGAGATTACTGAGACATAGAAAAATATACAGTCTTGAACAATCTGCTCTATCAACAAGAAGCATTCTCTTATGCAGAGAAGCCCTTGACCAGAAGCTCATCAGTACCTGAAGAAGAAGAACAACAATACCTATATCTAGAGTCTTCTTTCTTCAAGCACTCCAGGACACTTCAAAAGGACAACATCAGTTCCATCTATCAAAGAAGTTCCTGAAGATTTTTGCTAGTCAAGGATTCAGTTTGAAGACCTATCACCCTGAAGCTTAGCTCCTGTTTTTCTCAGGGGGAGCCATAAGTTATAATCAAATTCACAGTCTTCTTAGTTGTATATTGAGAAAGAGAAGACAAAATCATCTCTCACCCCCACCTCTGTAAAGGGTTGTCATCTCCCTTCAAAAGTAATTTCTTGGTTGCAAGTCTCCTGATCAAAAGACTTTGGTTGATTTTTGAGCACCTGATCAAAAGCTCATTGGTGTCAGGCACCTGATCAAAAGTCTGAGTGGATTCCTACCAAGGGTGGTAGAAGAGTGGATGTACCCAGGTTGGGGAACCACTAAAAAATTCTTATGTCATCTGGTTGCCTCTTTTTCTTGTGTTCTTGCTGTACTTGTGCTTTAGGTTTATTATGTGGTAGCTATATTTATTTCAGCACTTTTAATTTACAGCAAAAGCTGTAATAGCTGTTAAAATTTTTTTTTAGAATACTCTATTCACCCTCCTCCCTCTAAAGTATTTTAGATCTAACTCTCACTTTCAGTAGCTCATATGATGAGCAAAAGGGACTGAATATTCTAAGGCAAAAGCATTGAGTTAGCTCAGCGCCTTGGCATAGTCATCGAACTCAGTTCGATGAATTTGGCCTCTGGAGCAGATTCGTCGAACTCCGTTCGACGAATTGGCTTTCACGCTTATTCGTCGAACTTCGTTCGATAAATTGGTTGGTGCTTATTCGTCAAACTCCGTCCAATGAATTGGCTTTGGCACTTATTTGTCGAACTCCGTCCAACAAATTGGACCTTATCGCTGATTCGTTGAACTCCGTCAGACGGTTTTGGCCTTAGGCGTTGAGTGCACTCAATGCCATTCGACGATCAAGTGTTGATTCGTCGAGTATGTTACAGAAAGCGTTAAGAGCTTTGAGTCCACTCAATGCCTTTGCAGAGTCAAGCATTGACTCAGCAGAGGATGGCATTGAGTTCGTCATATATGCTATAGACACTCAACGATTCGTCGTGTATGAATTGATACTCGGCGATTTGTTGTATATCATGTAGATACTTGACGATTTGTCATGACAAACTATTGTCTGGCCGAAGGTCTATTTTTCTAAGTCCTAGGTTTGCAAATAGCGACGGGTTGTTTTGTTTATTCCCTTCGGGTATAAATAGGAAACATTAGGGCTTGAACAGTATGCGATTATTCTTTCTATCAAATCACACGAGTCGTCACTGTGCGAAAAGATGGAAGCCCTAAAAACCGACTGAAGCGCTCCGTCGATCCCGTCGCCGAGCCCGATCCCGATACCGGAGAGTATCGACGCCGCCTCTCCTTCAACAGACCTAGCAGTCTGTGGAGACGCTGAGTGTCCTCTCCCGACCTAGAACTTGTGCGACAAGTTGTTACGGGTTCTCCCAATCATGTGGATATCCTGTAGAGGCGTTGATATACTTTTTGCACTCAAGACTCAAGCTGTTATTGACCAGTTGGAATTTTTCTGGAGCATCTAGGTTGATTATTTACCCAATCCCTCAAAGGTAATTTTATTACAACATGCTTAACTTCTTGATTCATGAATATTGCTAGATCCAAACTTGTTTGGGTTTTTCTTGTTCTTATTTCTGCTGCGTGCACAAGTGTTGTGTCATCCCCCCAAAACCCAACACCTACAACTTAGGGTTTTTTTGTACGTTTTCTTTTGATATTTATACAGAGTGATTCTTCACAACTTTTTTGTCATGTGTAATCGCCAAAATATGAAAAGAAGTAAATTTTTTGCTAGCCTATTTTCTTGATAATCCCCTATAGTGATGCACGCTAGGCTTTATGCCTGCTAGGATCATAAGCTTGACGACGATCATCACTGTTTTTAGGCTCAATGGTGAGGAGTGAGGTGTTAGCGGTCCTTTTTAAAGCACTTGTAATACTCGTGACATTCGACGTGCTAGTAGTTCTTAATGCTTGCCCCATATTCTTACATACTCGCCTGCAGAAGCAAAAGATAGTGAAGAGGGGGAAAGACGCACACACGCAAGGCATACCTCCTTCTCGTATTGAGGATAGAGTAACTAAAAACAAAGAATGGCACTAAGGGGATCCCTTTGGACTCAAACATGCTAGAGGACATCAACTCACCTGAGGGGGCAAGTAGCCAATAGGCAGGAGATGAGCTCGTACAGAGACTCGAACTACAACAACTCCATAACTCGATAGTTTTATTTTTATCTCGCTCGAGGGGCAAGTAGCTGATATACAGAAGAAGAGCTTTTCCAGGGACTCAAGCTATGTAAATCCACAACTCGAGTACTTCATCTCACTATGGAGGGGGGTAGCTGATATGTAAGAAAGGAGCTCGTGTAGGGACTTAGAGTACAACAACTCCATAACTCGAGGACTTAACCTCACTTGAGGGGCAAGTGGACGATATGTAGGAGAGGAACTCGTACAGGAACTCAAACTACAACAACTCTACAATTCAAGGATTTCATCTCACTCAACGGGGAAAGTAGTCGATATGCTGGAGTAGAGATGTGCAGGGACTAAAACTATGATAACTCCAAAACTCGATGGCTTCATCTCACTCGAGGGGACAAGTAGCCAATATGCTAGAGTGGAGCTCGTGGGGGACTCAAACTACAACAACTCCACAACTCGAGGGCTTCATATCACTCGAGGGAGAGAGTAGCTAATTTGCAGGAGATGAGCAAGTGTAAGGACTCAGACTATGATAACTTCATAAGTCGAGGACTTCATCTCACTCGAAGAAGAAAGTAGTCGATATGTAGGAGAAGAGCTCGTGCAGAGACTTAGACTATGGTAACTCCATAAATTGAGGATTTCCACTAGTGATGAGGTAGAAGTGGTTGTGAATAGGCAACATCACTCGTGGGGTCCCATCAGACATACACATGCTCAAGGCCTACCTCCTTCCAATACTGAGGTCACTCGCTCTATTACTGAAGAATTCAACAAAGAGTTAATGGTACTCACATCTTTGATGATGTTGTACCTTTCTTTAAGTAGAGGACAATCTTCTCTTTGTCAAGTTGGGAGGTCAGCTATCTCCTGATAACATCTGTCACAAGATGAGAAGTGTGATTGGGGGAGGGGCTCGTCGACAAACATGCAAGGGAGAGAGTTGATCTCGACTATCAAATCAGAGGCTTAAATTTTGGAATACGCATTAAGATACCTGACACACCATCTCATTATCTATTATGAGTTTTATATGAGTCAAGCTAGAGATTCGTTTCCTAATTCACTCGTGGAGATTGACTTTTCCCACCTATATAAATTCTCACACTACTATTTTGTTACTAAGGACAAGGTGCATGCGAAAGGAAATGTATCTCGTGGGGTTCCTATAATATGCATATGCTCAAGGCATCCATCCTATCACTTTATGGGGAGTGGGAGAAACCTGGGCAAGGAGCGGCACTTGGGGGTCCTCCTAGACACATACACACTCAAGGTCTTGATCATGCCTTTGGCTTACTCCACTCAGGGAGGTTCATTGCCCTTCCACTTGATCACAACGAGGACCTACCACAATTGCCATCATAAACCCTGAGTGATTTTGAGTTATTAAAATATTTTAAGACAATCTATGATTGTGCGATGAGCTTATAGATCTTTTGCGGCTCAATAATGGCATTCATGATGGAGGATCCTTCCTCAAGGCACAACGACCATCTTTTCATCGAGCTAGATGTTGGTTCTGGACTTTCTCCTGATAACCTCTATAGTCGGGTGAGAAGTGTGATCGATGGGTAATCAACCAACATACAAGGGGATCTGATCTTAGCCGTCAATGCAGAGGCTTGGACTTAGGAGGGAACATTAAAATACCTGACATATATCCCATCATAGGTTTTGAGTATTACAAGAGTCAAGTGGGTTGATTGTTTCCCAACTCGATCGTGAAGATTGGTTATGTCTGCTTACCCGTGCTTGGATTAATACATCAGTAATGAGATAACAGTTTCCCCTCTTTCACGATATGTATATATTCAAATGCATAGTAATAACCAAACATATCCTTCGGGGTAGAACCTTTTCAGGTCTACGCCGCTCCAGGTATTACCGAGCAGTTCCCCTTCGTGATTTTGTAAGCAGTATCCTCCAATCTCTAGTGCCTCTTGAACGATGAAAGGTTCCTCCCATTTCAAGTTAAACTTCTTGATGGAGGTTGATCTTCCCGCAACATCCACCTTTTTCAAGACGAGGTTTCCTTCCTGGAATGCTTTATGTAGATGTGCTTGTAGAAGTGCATCACCACCCTTCTCTTGACCTCCTTTTGCCTGGCTGATGTGAGGCCTCAAAGCTCTTCAATGCAGTTGAGGGAAAGCTTTTGAGATTCTTCTTTCTTGAGGCACCACTCATCATCCCTTC
The DNA here is from genome assembly GCA_039583875.1 of Platanthera guangdongensis. Lineage (NCBI taxonomy): Eukaryota > Viridiplantae > Streptophyta > Magnoliopsida > Asparagales > Orchidaceae > Platanthera > Platanthera guangdongensis. The sequence continues at coordinate 72,236,671 of CM077158.1, read as the reverse complement.
TTTTGTCGTGACTACCCTTGTAATTCTTACCTCGAACTTTTCTGGGTTGAGATTCTCAGACCCGTGGGACAACTTAAAAGGTGTTTCCCCCATGGTAGAGTTAGGAGTGGTTCTCAATGCCCATAGGACTGAAGGGAGCTGCTCGGACCAGTTCCCTTTCAGATTCTCGACCATTTTCTTTAGGAGGTTGATGATGAGGTTGTTAACAGCTTCCACCTGCTCATTACTCCCGGGATGATGCCCTATAGCAAATCGAAGATCCATTCCCAATTGCTGAAAAATGTCGGTTACACCCGAGCTGGTGAAATGTAGAGCGTTATCTGTAATTATGGTGAGGAGAATTTCGAACTTGTAGATGATCTCTCCTCATATGAAGTTCTTCACAATCTGAGGTGTGGTATTGGATAGAGCCTTAACTTAGATTTGCTTTGAAAAATAGTCAATCATCATGAGAACGAACTTACGTTGCCCACTGGCTTGAGGAAAAGGATCAATCAGATTTATTCCCCAGTTGGAGAAAGGACAAAGGGTTGTAATGGAACAAAGCTTCTGGGTCGGCTGCAACTGAAGTAGAGCAAATAGGTGACACTTTGGGCACTTCTTCGAGAAAGCTTTGACATCCTTTTTGATGGTCGACCAGACGTAGCCATGCCTCAGAATTCTCTGCTCTAGAGTGTGAGTTCCAAAATGACTTCCATACTCCCTTGAATGAATCGCCTCCAAAACTCGAGGGACCTTAAGTTCTGACACGCATCTGGCCAAGGGGCCTGAGATGTTATTTCAATACATCTCTTCTTCATGCATTAGATAATACACTGCTTTGTACCTAAACTTCCTCTGATCTCCAGCTTCTGATGGGTGCTAGCCTGTAACTAAGAATACTACAAAAGGATCAAGCCAAGAAACCTGTTGTTCGATCTTCATCATCTCACCTTCCTCAATAGATGGTCTCCATAACTCAACGCGGTGATGAGAGGCCCAAGCAACGCAATGGAGAGATGCCCAAGTAACATGATGGAGATAAGCATGCTTACTATGCCAATATAAGGATGTTTCACCCTGTATAATCGAGAGCACAACGTGACCTGAAATTTTTGGCGCAGACCGTGAGGGGGCATGCTCTGGCAATATTAGGGCGTAGACTTATTGTGTTAGTGAAGGGATCTCCTATTTGAACCAATATCACTGTCTTATCTGAGTTTTTTGGCACAGATCGCAAGGGGTAGGCCCTAGCGATGGCAGGGCATAGACTTGATATGCTAGTGAAGCTCTCTCCTATTCAAACCAGTAGTGTGACCTTGGCAAACCCTGGATATATAAGGGCGTAGACTTGCTATGTTGGTGAAAGGCTCTCCTATTTGAACTAAAAGTGCATCCTTACCCGAGTTTGTTGGAGGCAAGGTGCATACCGACTATGCCGGTGAAGGGCTTTCTCATTCGAACCAATAATGCAGTTTTGGCAAGTGGGAGCAGACCTACTATGTCGGTGAAGATCTTTCTCATTAGAACAAATTGAGCGGTCTTGGTAACATGACACAGACCTACTATGTCGGTGAAGAGATTAACCGATAGCATTGTCTTTCCCAAGTTTGTAAAGTCAAAACATTTGTAATACTATTAAAGTTAAAAAAAGATACATGCCTCCCAAATTGTGAGGATGTTGAATAAAGAGCTCCCATGCAATTTTTGTTTATGGGTTCGGGGCTGCCTCTGGAGGAAATGGTAGCAGCTGGCACTATCTAGGAATGCATATAGGAGTAGGCGATTGAGTATGATGTTGTAGGTAGAGTCGTCATGTATGACGATGAATTGTATGTCATAGGTCACGCGTATGGTAGGCTACCCTAGAGTTACAGGAAGGATGATAGTTCCTAGGATTGGAATGGAGGGACTATCTGCGACATGTGCGCAGACTGCCTCTAGTTTGATGCTACCATTAGCAAGCTCGAGTTGTAGTAAAGTTGACATTAATAACATATTGATGGTTGTCATCGTCGAACAGAATCCGTCCTATCTCGATTTGAGGCTCTCCGATAATTGTGCTGATACTCAGTGGGTTGAGGCGTGGAGCACGTTCTTTGAAAGGGTTCGACTCATTTGTTATGATGTGAGCGTCTTGTTCCCATTCCTATCCCCATGCATCCTTATTCGAGTCTAGTTGTCCATGTGTTTGGGTTTACAAAATTTTTTCAAGGAGTCCCAGATGAACAAACCATTCAATTTCTTTCTTCAAAAGTATACAACCTTTTGTTTTACGTCTGCGACCTTGATGGTAATTACCGGACTTAGACTGATTCTCTTGATTTGGGGTGAGTGACTTAAGCCTTCAAAGAGCGGGTAATTGTAGATGGTGAGCAAAACTTCTTTACGAGAGGTGATTAGGGAGGCAAAGTTTTGATGTTGGTGGTGCACCCCCTGGTTAACGAGTGACGCAACTATTTCTGCAACTTCTTTTTGGTGCTGGTGGTAGTCCCTACTCTTTCTTTCTTTTCTTGCTTTTTTGTTGACATGATTCTTCTTGTGCGATTCCTCCATCAGTTTTCGTGGTGTTGGACAACTTGTTTTTGGTGGATACTTTGGTTCTTACGATCCCTTCGGGTCCAGCAGAATCCAAGATAGTGAAATTTGGATGCCTAGTATGGAAGTTAAGTAGGGGCGAGGGCCCTTAAATCCCTTAGTAAGGCGAGCGTCTGATCTTGACACACTTGCATCTAGCGAATGTGTTCTTCTAGGGATGTTGACAATGCATTGTTGGCTTCTTTGAGAAGTGGCACCAAACTTTTGACAGTCGTATTGTTGGATGCTTGGTTGGCGTATTCTCCAAAGAATCTCTCGCTAGGCATGTGAGTGCTTGATTTTTTACATCAGTTAGTCATGAGTACTACCATGAAGTAGGTACTGCCATCAAAAGATCTTCAGATTTTTGGGAACACCTTTACCATAGACGGCGCCAAACTATTGCGGGTCTCTTGATGACAAAGAAGATCTTTGAAGGGATCTTCGAGCGTCGAAGGAGATCTTCTAAGGGATTTTCAAGTGTCAAAGGAGATCTTCAAGAGCCGAAGGAGACCTTCGAAGGAATCTTCAAGCACCAAAGGAGATCTTCGCGCGCCAAAGGAGATTTTCAAAGGGATATTTAAGCACAAATGGAGAACTCTAGGAAATCTTTGAAGGAGGACTCGAGAGTCCTCTCGGGCATCGAAGGCAAGATTCTTTCAAATGAGAGCTTTGGGTTCCTTTTAAAGCTTCTGAGAGAGGCATTTTGGTAATTATATCGCTAGGTGTGTAACTTTCCACACACCCATGACAGAAGGATTTACTATCTCCACTCCAATGATAGGAGATTTTACTATAAGCACCCACATGATGAGAGATTTTACATTCGTGGCTTATGGGCAGAGGCCACAAGGCCTGTATGGTTGATGGCATGCAGGCTCTGGAGGGCATGTGTTGCGCGGCCGCACGACAGGGGCATCGCAGCCTGGCCATGAGGCCTGATCGCACAGCCTGCGCGGTAACAGCTACACGATGGTCGTAGGTCTACGCGGTAGCGGCCACAAATCGAAAAGACTTGGACCGAGGACACATGGAGAAAACCAACTTGACCGGACAAGTAGCTCACAAAAGTCCACACTCCCTTGAATGCTCGAAAACACCTGAGAAGAGGGCAAAGCCAAACACGCACCCTCAAAAGCAGCACATGCACGTGAGCGGCACACCCCCGCGCTAGCGGCCAGCTTGAGCATGTGGAAAGGCAATGCCCCCGTGGGCGCGGGAGCACGACCAGCCTGTGCGCGCCCCTTGTGTGTGCGTGCCGGCAGCTGCCACCATCTCCCGCCATCATCGGCCACCACCATTGTCGGGCAACTTACCCGGGCTGCCCGGAGGGCACTTTCATTATTTCACTAAATTTGGTGATCTAGGTGACCGAAATGGAGAGACGCCATTCGCCGACACAAACTCTATTATGGTGCAATTACTAGCATATCCCTCCAGAAAACTATAAATAGCCCCCACATACCTTCATTTGAAGAAAATCAACTTCAGCGGCTAGAAATAGCTCTGATGTTTTCTGGCGAGGTCGTGGACTTAGACCGATCCTCCGCTCAGGAATTCGCTCTGCTACCCTTCTAGTGCAAAGGCCCCTTCAAGATTTCGAGGCACGCCATTCTTCTCAGCGGGAGCACTCACATCAAGTCAACTCTTCAGCAAGAGTGCTTCCATCAAGGCTTCATGGACTTGAGATTTTTCCCAGCCAGAACGCTTCCATCGAGGTTTCGTATACTTAGAAATTTTCCTAGCCATAGTGCTTCCATCGAGGAGACACCGAGGACTTCATATCATTTTCGTAATTTGTATTTGTAATGGAGAGGTGGCATGTCATCCTTTGGGAAATCATCCCAAACTCATGTAAACTCTAAGGGAGTAGCGGATTTTGGCTCAACATAGATCTAACTACGTGATTTTTTACCCTTTTCGGGGTTTCCACAACAAAAAAGCCTTTTGTCATTTGTTGTTATTTTTCCTTGACAGATTGCGCTCCTAGTACGACTTCGAGCTAAGGCCATCTGATTCTTCGAATCGTGGAAAAATCAGGTGACCCGCAATAGTTTGGCGCGGTCTGTAGGAAAGTGTTCCCAAACTCTACAACAATATCATGGAAATCATGCTTGTATCACGCAAGCATGATCGACCAACAACAATGACAAAGAAAAGCGCATAAACTGCCAGTGACATGGCACTAGAGGAGTACACCAATCCAGCCCCCACTGACTTACCCGTGGGCAATGCCTCGCTTCATGAAGGATCCACCATAACCACATCCCAAGCATCAGGGAAATAATATAGTCACCTGATAAGGGTGATCCACGCAAGGCACGCATCTTGCTAAGAAACATAAGGGCTCATTGTGTTCCCAATGTGGATATCAAAATAGGAGATCAACCACCATAGATCCCAAGTTAGAAAATGCATGAAGACACTGTCTGCTCTAAGGATCCCATCGCAGACTAATTGTTTGGCGCTGACAGTTCCACACACCCCGCAATCTATCACAAACTTCTCATGTGTGCACATGAAATCTTTCATGTGACAAAAGGAGCTACCACTCTGACCGATAGAGGAATCACTTACGAAGAAGTGAGACTCATGATCAAGGAGGAGTATGGGCATGGGGGAACTATGACACAAAAGGGAAACCCCCTGTTCACAACATCTCCCCTCTAGCTCTGCAGGTCCTGGCACATTCCATTTCCCCCAGAATCAAGCCCCCTGACTTTGAGACATTTGATGAGTTAGACGACCCTTTGGGGCATGTTAGAAACTTTGTAGATATCATGTGCATCTACAACATCCCAGACCCATTCTTATGCCAAGTGTTTCCAATAACACTGAAAGGAGAATCTCACACCTGGTTCCATTCTTTGAAAGAGGGAGAAATTAAGAACTTGATGGAGCTAACTAAAAATTTCACATATCAGTTTATCGCCAACCAATGAATTGTTCGAAATCCCTCACACCTCTTGGGGATCTGGCAACCGAGGGGGAATCTCTTGAGGATTACTTTCGTCACTTCACTATGGAGGTACGACAAATTGCAGGGGTCAATATCGAGCTTCTACACAGTTCTTTTCTTGGTGGACTCTAACTAAGAAATTTCTACTCCAAGATAATGAGCAAAATGGTACCAAACTACCTTGACCTCATCCACCGAGTCAAGTCTCACATCACAATAGATAAGGAAATTAAGGCGCATCAGCTACAATTCGAAGGAGGTATAAAGAGGAAGAGGGATCTGGATCCACCCCGAGGTCCTGGGGAAACGACAAGTGTCAAGATAATCCACGTCAGGACCTAGGAACTCGTCCACATTTGAACTACACTCCCTTGAACACCACCAGAACCGACGTGCTCCTTGCTATCCAAGACAACGATGAGCTTCACAGATCTGAACCCCTTGCGCCAAACAGAGGAAATCAATCGCAATATTACAACTTCTATTGAGGATACAACCACAGGACAGAGGGTTGTAATCGGTTGAAGGATGAGATATGGCGCCTCATCCATCAAAGTCTCCTCGGAAGCTTTGTGTAGAACTCCACCCCAAACAAGCCTGCACCCTGGAACAAAAATCCAGTTAAAGGTCACTCCACAAACCGACACAGATAAACCAGAGACCACGAGCGGGGGGCCCCTCCCCTTGAATAGCGCGTACAATTCCCCCATCTCAACTTCATGCTTTTCCTTTAACATAATAAGCCACTTACGTGCAAGCTTATGTATCTCCTTTTTATACTATTGTAATTGCTTTTTTCCATCAGCTACACAAGACCCTCTAAAGCAAAATCCTGAGGAGAACACCACAAGCTCTGGTGCTGAATCTAAGTGAAAATAAATATAGAACATCTTTGAGGCAAAACATCCCGCTCCCACGCTGCCGGGTGTTTTGTCTCATGTTGCAGGGTATCCCACTCCCATGCTGCCATGCATTTTACCTCCGCATTGCAGGGCATCCCGCTCTCACGCTGCAAGGCGTTTCACCCCATTTTATAGGGAATCACACTCCTATGTTGTCGGGAGTTTCACCCCATGTTGTAGGGCATCTCGCTCCCATACTTCCAGGTGTTTCACCCCCCACATTATAGGGCACCCCGCTCCCATGCTATCGAGAGTTTCTCACCCGTGTTGTAGGGAATCCCGCTCCCATGTTGTCGGGCATTTTTCACCCGTATTGTAGGGCATCCCGCTCCCACACTGCCAGATGTTTTGACCTGCATTATAGGACATCCCGCTCCCACACTATCAGGCATTTAGCTCCCACGTAGGATATCCCACTCCTACACTATCAGGAATTTTGTCCCTGCGTTGCGAGGCAACCCGCTTCCAGGTGTTTCACCCCCGCATTGCAGGGCATCCAGCTCCCATGTTGCCGAGCGTTTCATCCCCATATTACAGGGCATTCCACTCACATACTGGCTGGTGTTTCTCCCCTGCATTGCAGGGCATTCCGCTCTCATACTGCCGAGCATTTTCCCCCGCGATGTAGTGCATCCTGCTGTAATTGTTGGGTGTTTTGCCCATGCATTATAGAGCATTCCGCTCCCACAATGCCTGACATTTTGCCCTTACATTGTAGGCATCACACTCCCACACTGTCAGGTGTTTCTCCCCCCACGTTGTAAGGTATCCTTCTCCCACATTGCTGGATGTTTTGCCCCCGTGTTTTAGGACATCTCGCTCCCTTGTTATCAGGCATTTTGCCGCCGCATTACATGGCCTCCTGCTCCCATGCTGCTGGGTGTTTTCCCCCACATTGCAGGGCATCTCACTCCCACACTGCCAGGAATTTTACCCCCACATTACAGGGCATCCACAACTATGCTGTCGGGACTTTATCCCCCACATTGTAGGGCATCCTGCTACCACACTGTCGGGTGATTCTCCCCCGCATTGCAAGGTATCCTGCTCCTATGCTACTGGATATTTTGCCTCCGCATTGTAGGGCATCTCGCTCCCACGCTATCGGGTGCTTCACCCCCCCCCACATTGAAGGGCATCCAGCTCCCATAATGCCCGACATTTTTCCCCCGCGCCATGGGGCATCCTGCTCCCATGCTGTCAGGCGTTTTGCCCCGCATTGCAAGACATCCCGCTCCCATGTTGCTGGGAATTTTGCCCCATGTTGTAAGGCATCTCACTCCTATGCTGTCGGGCACTCCGACCCCGCATTGTATGGAGTCTCGATATGGCAGACTTATGTCCTCCTAAAGCTCGATCTAACAAAGGTTCTCTGCCACCTCCATTCGGACGAACCCTAGTTCTCCTAAGGTGCTGATATGCCCAAAAATGGTTGTGTATTTTAAACATAAGTGCACGTGTCAGATCAAGTAATATAAAGTGAGTTAAGATCGTTCCCCCAGAGAAGTGATTAATTCAGCGCTTGCAAATACTACTTGAGCATTTTCTTTAAATCCAAGTAAATCAATAACGATGATTAAAATTAGTAAAAACTACAAATGAAAACTACTAATTAAAATAAACTACGGTACCTTGGAAAAAAATCTTTTTATCAGTTATGAGAAATAAACTTGTATCATGATTTGCTATGTCAAGTATGATGAATCTATGAATGTGACTTTGTGAAAATGAGTGATGAAATGTCTTGCAACGATTTCAGAATAGAAATATATATCTCTAGATATCAGAACTCCATAATACCTTATCTTCCTTGTCATCTCTAACTCAAGTGAAATAAAGAACCACATAAAGAATAAAAATCTATGTTGTTAACACCAAGAGAAAATCTCTTTCTCCCTTCGAAAGCTATATCAAATTTATGACTCACTTATGCAACATATCTATCAAATTATGAAGCGTCGTAAAAATACAAAACCTTGACCAAAAGTTACACAATAAAGATCATAAATTCAAAAAATAATATTCACTAAACAATCACAAAGAAAAATTTAGAACATCATCATTACATAAGATAGAGTACTCTCACAGTACAAGATTAAAGAAATTTAGTTCATATCGAGGGAATAAACACACCAAACATTCAGAAAGATCTTACAAGACATGATAATTTAACGTTTAATCGTTGCAGGATTCTCTTCTTGACGACGCTCGTTCATTCAGCCCGAGGTTCTTCTCTTCTCCTTGCTTTAACTGCCTCCTTCAAGAGGATTTTTCCAAACCCTAGATGAAGATCTCTCCTTCAAATTCAAAATTTCTCCTCTAAAAGATGATTGATTCTGTAGAGATTTTCTACTCTTAAAACGTCCTCCTCCCTTTGGAGGGAAGCATCCTTCCATTTTTGAAAACGGCGCCAATTGTGAAATTTAGAATTTGAAATTTGTCTAGATTATGTTGCAATCATATTTTTTTGAGGTTGCAACATTTTTCTAGATCATTAAATTTGGGTAGATTTCTTTCTTCAATATGATTTCTTTGATGTTTTTAGCAATACAACTTTGGGAAAAAACTGAATTAGTCACGAATAAAATAAATATGAATATACTCACATTTCTATATCATTTAAACTCATTTTCTTCATTTTGACAAAATTAAGACCGAAAATGGCTTAGATAACTTCTTTTTGAGAAGTTATCACATCTCCACACTTAAACCTTCATTAGTCTCTAGCAAAGACAATTTCAATCATCGAATTGAATGAGGTGATAGTCGCCAAAATATAAAACTCTCATGATCATTATTCTCAAAAATAATTAAAGAAAACCTACTCAAGAATTTCGATTTAACCAACTGAGAGTTTGTCGATCAATAACAGTTCAAAATATTCAAAAATTCATTAGCTTGATGAAAGATAAAGCTTAATTAAAATTTCCAGTGTGGTGTATGATATTATTTAAAATCATTTACTCCCATCAACATTTCCTATTGAACTTCCTCAATAACTAAGAAGGAAGAAAATAGGCTGAGTGTTTGACTTAACCTCCCCAAGAGTTTAGTAGCTTAATTTGAAAAGAACTCATGATAACTTACAGTGGAAATGACTTTGACTTGGTTAGAAATAAATAGAGATAGTGGAAGGTATTTCCCTAATTAATATTCTTAATAGCTCTCGAAACTATGTGGTTTATTTCTCAATCATCAAAATTCTAGTCCATAGTTAAGATTATTCCAAGTAGGTGTATACACTTAGGACACATATTACAATGACATTTTTACATTTTTCCCTCTTTTTTATAATCATAATTGGAATCATTCCAAGTATGGATATACATGCCTAGGCCGTATATCACTATGACATATTTTTTTAATCTTTTTTAATATAGTCATAGTAGGGATCATTCCAAGTAGGTTTACACACACTTAGGCCACAAATCACTATGACACATTTTTTCCTTTTAAAAATCACATATAGTTGAAAAGCTTACTAAGAAATATTTAATCATTCAAGGTTCAAGCTCAAAGGTAACTGGAGATCAAATCAAATTTAGTTAGTAAGACATAAAATGATCAAAGAAAAACCCTAATCATTCTTATAAATTAACTAGACATCTCCATGTTTTGGTTTACATCTCCGACTCAGTTCTTGTTCGCCCTTCAATCATTATTTTTAGAAGTCAAAAAGGATATATTTTTAGGAAGAAATTTTTTTTAAAGAATATTGTGGATAAGAGATATTTAAGAGAGCTTTTACCCATCTTACTAATCTTCAAATCAAAAATATGAACTTTTAGAATTGACTATCCTACCAAACTATAATCATCAAATAATCTTGAAAAATTTATTTGTTAATTATATCGAGAATTAGGATCAACAACTATCATTATAAAAGCTCATTCATCACCCAATTGGTAGGGGTTATAACACTCCCACCTCCACAATTTTGTCCTTTGCTAGTCCCTAGCAAAGAGACCTCATTACCCATGAAAATTCTTTAAAATATTTTCACTAATCAACACATAAAGAGAAGGACAAAAAGAAACTTGAAATTTAAATACTCCCTAAAACTTAGAGTGTCAACATAGTTATTCATGACTTCTCGATGATGTACCAAATTTACTTCTTTATGAGGTGATCTTCATCAATCCTAGCCACTTGTTGTAACCTGCATAACTTATATCTTTGGCATATACAGGGATTAAAGCACAAGATATAGTTTTTGTCTGATTTCATGTGCATCGTCAGAAGCAACCAAAAATAAAACAAGCTCAGAATGATCATCATATAAATATTGTCATGTATCAATCCTAATTGCATCCCAAAATATTTAAATCCAATTTCTTGTACATGTCCTAGGAACAATTATAGCAGTACATAATATCATTCAAATCAAAATCATGACACGGATATCATCATATGAAAATTATTTACAGATTAATTACGATGCAAGTGTCCAGATAGTGCAACATAAAAAAAACATAATAAAAGTGAAGCTCACAATCACAAAGAATAGCACAAAATATATAACACTTTCCATTTCCCTTCTTTTTTTAATACATGGAATAATCTAACAAAACTGAAATCAACACTGAAAAAATGAATGTCGAGTCGTTCTTTCTTGCTCAATTTCGGGGTTAAGGGATATACCTTCAGAAGCTCTTGCATCCTAGCCTGCAAGTGGTCTCACCCTCTCTCGTTGGCGTAGATTGTTGGAGGTCCTCGCCTTCCCCCTCGAAATTGAGAATGTCGGGCGTCACCCTCTCCCGCGCCCTAGAATGTGGGCGAAAAATGAAAATGAAAATATCGGGCCTGGACTGATTTGGGGGAGGAGATATTAATTCTCGGTGGTTAATTTGAGTGATTTTGGCAATTAATTAGGCCTGAACCTAATTAAAAAAAGCATCATTTGTTGGTATTTCCAAGGTGATCTGGAAGTAGTTAAGTATTTTGTCTCACTGCCAATGCGATATGAGCCTATAGGGTCGCACAAAAAAGCGTATGGAGAAGTTGGGGGATTGAATTGTGTTGGTCTTACTCATATTGGATATGAGAGAAGGACAAATCACTGGACTCATTGGAGTTGCTTGTTGGCACTATTCTGTGGCCGCCTCAACGTTAACGTCGAGTAGCTGAGAGCGTCTCAGTTGTACCACTGAGACAGCTGAGAGTTGTTGGATCTTACGGCGCCCTTAGAGTGGGGGTGAATAAGGGTTAATTATTTTTTCTTAAGTTAAACAAACTTTACTTGATGAATAAAACAATGCTAGTAGAAATTATGGAATTGAGACTAATTTTTCATAAGCAAACTTAAACACTCTGAAATATAGAAAAGCTAAAAGTGAATACAAGGTGTCTCTATAGAGCTAGAGACCAAGGCTTATGAAAAGTACAATATACTTTTGTTTTTGCCGGTCCTTCTACCAAGAACCGACAGGCTAAAGTGTATCTCTCCCTAGATCTTGCTACTAGCCTCCCCTAAATATACCTTGATCTAGATGTTGCACATAAGACAACCATTTCTCCCTAAGCCACACAAGGACATGGACGCCATGCACAAGGCAGCGATTTTCCCCAAAGCCACACAAGGACTTAGACGCCACGAACAAGGCGGTGATTTCCCCTAAGCCACACAAGGACTTAGACGCCACGCACAAGGCGGCGATTTCTCTTCTCAATTACAATAGGTTTACAATAGGAATAAGAACAAAACAAATTAAAAACCTCTGAATAAAAAAAGGGCGCTGCTATCCGCACCGCAGTTTTGGCTATTCGCACCGCACTTTCTCCTAGTTTTTCCTGTCTTTTGAAAATACGCCTTGTACATGCATTTTTAGGAAAAGTGTTCATCACGAAAGTTGTAGATATTGACGATATCTACAACGTTAGTGTTGAACACTTTTCCTAAAAATGCATGTACAAAGTGTATTTCCAAAAGACGCGAAATCTGAACGTATTTCCCAAGTACTCCTTGTACATGCATTTTTAGGATAAGTGTTCAACAAAAAAGTTGTAGATCTCGTGGAGATCTACAACTTTCGTGTTGAACACTTTTCCTAAAAATGCATGTACAAGGTGTATTTCCAAAAGGCACAAAAAATTAGGAGAAAGTGCGGTGTGAATAGCCAAAACTGCGGTGCGGATAGCAGCGCCCTAAAACATTTCCCTTCAAACAAAGTGTTGAAGATGACAACGAATCCTAGCCATGGTTGCTTTGAATGTTGCATACGTGCCATCAATCTTTTGTGCTTCGACCTTCTTGAGAGTATGGAGTAAATCTAGAATCTGGAGCTCTCTGGTTCGTCTAAATAGGAAGGTGTACTCCAGGTAATGAAAATTTGTGATCTCCTCAGAAAATTAAATGCCTTTTATACTTTCGCGATATCGCCTGGCGACACTGGGTATCGCCACTTGGCGATATCAGTAACAACTGCCACGTGTCCCACGAACTCCTCATTTTTGCATCGTAGATCCGTCGATCGTCGAATGTGCACTGTTGCCTGGCGACACTGGGTATCGCCACCTGGCGATAGTGATAACGGATCCCATGTGGACCACGAACTCCTAATTTTCACATTTGCAGATTCGTCAAACGCAATTCGTCTATCATCAAATGCAGATTCGTCGATCGCCGCTGTCGCATGTCGGAGATACTCAATATTACCTGGCGATATCTCCTATACTCATCTGTTCTGACCTGAAACATCACCCAAAAGCCATTAGAGCTAGACTTGTGATATCTGCACATCATAAACACCCAAAGATCAAATACAAATGAGATTTATTATTAGCAAACCAAGGAAGCATGGAACGTATGTTCCAACAAGAGCGTATCAGTTGTACCACTGAGATAGCTGAGAGCGTCTCAGCTATAGTGTTGATAGCATCTCAACTGTATCGCTGAGAGCATCTCAGTTATACCGTTGAGAGCATCTCAACTGTACCGATGGGACTGTCTCAGCTATACTGTTAAGAGCATCTCAGCTGTATTGCTGAGACAACTGAGATTGTCTCAGTTGTACCGCTGGCATTACTCCTTTGGCTCCTAGGTTTGCTGATAGCGACAACATGTGTCTATTTTATACTCCTAGGTATAAATATCTTCACCAAGCCGGTGTTCGCTTCTTTTTTCCACATTTGCTACAAGCTGGGAATGATTGATATCTATGCTCCAGCTTGAGGGAGAGTGTTGTGGTGTGGAGGTCGGGCGGCCTATTGCAGTTTGGAGGCCGGGAGGTCTGGCAGTTTATCTCAGCAGCTTGTCTGCCGGCCTATTGTTGTTTGGAGGTCGGGCGGTCTGGCGGTTTGTCTCTGGCGACTTGGAGATTGGCGGTCTAGCAGTTTCCTGTGGCGGCTTGTTCTCTGTGGCCTTGTTCTCTCCTTCTGGTGGTTGTCAAGCAGTTAGCCTACTTGTCTAACTGCATGACTTGTTCGGTTTGTTTATTTGTAAAGCCGCATATACTTGTAATTATTTAGTCCCACATTACTTATTTGTAATCTCTCTCATCTCCTCCGTTCTATAAAAAGGAGGCTATACCTTTGTAATACACACTTTGTTTGGATAATAAAATTTGTTACTCCAAATTTTTGGCCTATTTGTTTTCTGTTCGCACAAAACCCTAGATTTTTATGTATGCTTCCCTTTTGAGATCAGACGAAAAAGCATTTTCCCAATATCCAGAATCTGCAGCCTCCATGAGACCTGATTCTGGCGCCCGCTGCCACCTCTCCTAGAGAAAACCTAATAGTTTGTAGAGACGCAGAGGGCTTTCCATTTTCCATCCCAGATCTTATTTGACAAAGTCTTGGTGTTCTCCTCCATTTGTGTGGATACATGTAGAGCCACAGATCTATTTTCTGTGTGAACTTAGACGAGCTTTCTGGATCATGTTGGTTGATTGATAACTCAACCCCTCTCAGGTATATTGCTATGACTTTACTTCTTGATCAATGTTTCATTGCAAGATCCAGTTTCTCTTTATGGTTTTTTCGTACTATATTCCGTTGAGCACATATGATGCACAATTCCACTCTTGTATGGAAAACCTAACATCATTACAGGTTAAACATTTTAAATAAGTAAATTGGGTCGACGACAGGATAAATCATGTGCCGGTTTAGTTGAACCGATGCAGCGCTATTAACCGGCACTTTCTTATAAAGTGGAAAAAAAAGTTGCAACCTTCGATTTTTTGTATTGCAACATCCCGCTTTCATTCACAAATGCCCATCATAATGTAGTTTCCTCCCGTTTAAAACGAGTACTATTGTAGGTCACCCGGATTTCCCCAGTGCAAAGAATCAGACCACCTTAGCTCAGAGTCGAGCCGGGTGCGTAATTAATTAAAGAAAACTACAACAATGGCTAAGAGATGTTTTTGACATGGAAAACCCGAAAAGGTTGAAAAACCACGCAGATGGAACTATGTCAAGCCAAAATCTACTAGCTTCCTGGAGTGTTGCAAAGATTGGTTTGATCTCGGAGGGCGATAGGATGCTACTCCGTTACAAGAATGGTAAATGAGGAAAAATAACTAAGTCTTCAGAGCCTTGATGGAAGCGCTCCGTCCTTGAGACGACACTAAGCTCGCGAAACCTTAGTGGGACCATTCCGAATGGAAAATATTTTAAGTCCTCAGAGCTTCTAAAGGTTGAACTCTCGTTTATGAGGAGCCTGGATGGGAATGCTCTCGAACAGCCGGTTGACGTCACTTGAGGCATGAGGGAACCATAGCTTAGGGAGAGGTCTTTAGCTAGTGCTCTCACTGATGTGAAGCATATATATAAGTGCTCTTGCAGAGGCGATTGACGTCACTTGAGGCGTGAGGAGTTCGTGGCCCAAGGAGAAGAGCAGAGCAAATACCTGAGCGGAGAATTGGCCTAAGCCCATGATCTCGCCAGAAATCCTCAGAGCTCTCTCTTGCCTCTGGAGTTGCTTGGCTTGAAAGCACGGCCTGAAGGCCTATTTATACTTTTCTAGAGGGGCGTGTTAGTAATTGCACCGAGGAGTGATTTGTGTTGGCGAATGACGTCGCTTTGTTTCGATCACGCGGATCACTATTTTTGACAAAATGACATTAGTGCCCCCTTCCCCTCAGGCAGTTCGGGCGGCCCGACCGGCAGCAGAGGCTGACGGCGGGGGAGGGGCCCACCCCTGCAAGGGTCGGAGGGTCCGCCAACGGCGCGCGGGTGCGGGGTGCGTGCAGTGCGCGGGGTGCGCTCAGTGCGCGGCCGGCCGGGGCGTAGCCTGTGGGCTGGGACCTGACGTGTTTTC
The DNA here is from genome assembly GCA_039583875.1 of Platanthera guangdongensis. Lineage (NCBI taxonomy): Eukaryota > Viridiplantae > Streptophyta > Magnoliopsida > Asparagales > Orchidaceae > Platanthera > Platanthera guangdongensis. The sequence continues at coordinate 72,220,989 of CM077158.1, read as the reverse complement.
TTGGTCTTACCGAGTGCTTACGGTTCTCTGAGTGCCGCTGGATTGGTTGGGCTCACTTTCACTTGAACCGTCTTGACTCGGAAATTTCATAGGGACCCTATCAAGTACAAACCACCAAATTAACACATAACTTAATTTTATTTATTTTTGTACTACTATTATTATTATATATTTTTATATAGATGATGTGTTGCCTCCCATCAAGCACCTAATTTATTGTAGGATTAAAAAATAGACAAGAAAAAGTAAAACACAATATGCAGTAAGCGAAAGATAACTACTGGGTTTATTGTCTTCCCAACATGAATTATTCAGAAATTTTACGATTCTAAATTATTGGACGATGAAAAGAAAAATGAACGGGTAATTATTCTAATGTCTGTATCGATAGCATGTACCAATACGATAATAAAACAACTACCTATCTACCTAAATAATAATACGTGCACAACATAGGTTGAGGGAACAAAAAATAAGAAGAGGAGGAACGTTCCTCACTATTCTCACCATAAAATAAACCTTTGCCTAGCAAGGTATCATCATCAATAGGAAGGCTATAGGAGGAGAAGAAAATGAATGAGGCTTCCACTATTGAGGAGGAGTCAACCTTCTCACATAAGTGGATACCCATCTCATCAACTTGTGGATAGAGCTCAATATTCTCCTGAAGCATCTGTGACACATCAACTCGCTTTGGATCAGATAATGAGAGGAGATTAGGAAATAAAATAGAAGAAAGACATAAATGATTTCTATTGAAACCCATGGTCCGCATCTCTTTAGTTTGACAATATCAAATCCCAAGTTATATTTTATCATACTCTGTTGGGTATAGTGTGCAGATGTACAAGTATGAAGAATGAATGTTTTTGTGACCTACCGCCGGGAGCTAGCACTACCGCTGGCGCTAGTGTTGAAGAATTATTGTTGTGTGCAATGAGTCTCGATGACCTACCTCCAGGGACTAGCCATACCGCCAGATGCTAACTATTTCAACGACTGTCAAGTTAATTCGTCGAGAAGAAATTGCTACCGCTAGGCATTAGCCTTATCGCGCCATGGTATCCAAAAGTGGTGCGAATATTATTTTGCGATATTTTACCTTTCTTAATGGACAGTTGGTGACATCGCGTGAGAAGTCTTACCATCGGGCACTAGCTCTACCGCTATTAGTAGCTTATTTATAACGAGACTATAAAAGCGCGCATTTCTTTTTCTGAGGAGACAAGGAGAAGAATTACAAGCATAGGGTTCGATTACCGCCTTTATTGGTGCAAACCACCATCTCCAAGTAAGGAAAAGTGAATTTTCTCCCTCATGTTTGTGATCGAAGAACTCCAAAGAGCAATGGCTCCGACAACCATCAGCGGTTGATCGAGTGCAAGAAGAACAACATCCAAAAGCCTCGACTGCGCACCATTCTACAGAGGATTTCTTATTTGAGGGAGCAATAATTCCAAACTCTTTATTCTCTTGTATTTTCTTTAAATTTTTTGTATTTTTTGCAGAGAAATCATCCGGTGTGGTCGCCGAGTTCCTGGGAAGATTTTGTGAGAAATTGACCTGGGAGGCCGTCAGATTTCTAGGAGGAATCTATGGAAATCATCCTGGGAGGACGTCTAGATCTGGGAGATCTAGTAGGCTCTAAGACCCTTCCTGGGAGGAAGGTGAGGATCCAGCTTGTCGATATTCTTGGGAAGAAGAGAGAGCCAACCGGTCTTGGGAGGGTCGATATAGAAACCAAAATATTGTTTGATTCATCGCTTCCAATCTATGGCATCACGGAGATCTAGTTTTGTTATTGTAAATCACAATTTAATTTTGAATAAAATTATATTTATTTTATTTCATCTCAAATTCATGGTTGAATATTTCTAGGCATTGAGGATTGTGTGAGAAATCAGAAAGCAAATTTCTTACAAATAAAAATGGATTTGTGACCTACCGCCGTGCGGTAGTGGTCTATTGCCCCATGGTAGCTTCCAGAACAAGATGCCCTTGCAGAAAATTTGCTTTAATTCTAAATTTACTTAAAAACCTTATTCACCCCTTCTAAGGTTGGCCACAAGATCCAACAAGTGGTATCAAAGAGAGGTATTCCAAAACGGTTTCACTACCGGGAATAATGGCCAATATCGATCTGGAATCGACTAGTGGGGATGTAAAATTGTACACAGAAAATTCATTAGCACCACCTTTATTTACATGTGTGAACTATAACATGTGGAGAATACTAATTAGAAAATTCCTTATATTATTAGATATAGATGTTTGGAACATGACTTGTACTAATCCCCCAAATAATTTAAATAAGCATGAATGTTATTTAATTGCCAAAGCTATGAATATTCTATTTTGTAGCTTGGTAAAAAAAATTTCAAACTCATCTACACGCTTCCTACTATTTATGATATATGTAAATTTCTTGAGAATGCTTATAGTTCTCCTTCTATAGAGAAGACAGGAGACCGGGAGAATAGAAGAGAAGCAGCGGGGAGAGAAAAAAAGGAGAAAGTCGCGCAAACAAAGAAGGAGTCCGCGACAAGAGAAGGAGACCACAACGAACAAGGAGGAAACCGCAGTAGGCTAAAGAGAAGAAGCTCAACGGCACGGTGGCAGAACACCAGCGGCCAGGAAGCAGACCAAAGCATAGGGAAAGAGTTCGCGTGAACTGAAAGAGGTCGAGCGAACAGAGAGAAGAGGAAGCAAAGGGCCCGTGAAAATAGGTCGAGAAAAGAGGGAAGGAAGTCGCGCGAACAGGGCAGCGACAAGGCAAAGAAGTCGCTTGGACAAGCCGCGCGGACAGAAGAGCCAAAGAAGGATTCAGGTCGAATCGAACCTCCCTCTGATACCATGTAAAAGTAGCGAACAAGCAGCTAACAAATAGGCAGAAATTTGAATAATTGAAAGTTTTATTATCCAAAAAGATATCATTTACAAAGGTATGGTCTCTCTTTTATAGAATAGAGGAGAAGGGAGAGAGTATAAACAAACAATGTGGGAGTAAAAATTTACAGGGCTGAGCGGCTAAAAAATAAAGAGATCGCACAGTCCGAGCGGTTAAACAATGGGCTAACCGTTCGGCAACTCCAGTAGGAAGAGAACAAGCCACATTAGGAGACCGCTAGACCGCCCGGTCTCCAAGCTTCTGAGAGAGACCGCCAGACCGCTCAGTCTACAAACAGCAACAGTCTGAACACGAACTCGCTGGAAAGGAACCGCTAGACCGCGAGGTTAACAACCCGCCAGACTAGACCGCCAGGCCGCCTGGTATAATACTTCAACACAAATGAAGACCTGCTCTTGGAGGAAGACATGACAACCACATCAAGAAGAAGGGAAGATGAAAAATATATCTTTGGAAGAGGAAAGCCAAGAGAAAGATGACAAAGGAACCTTATGTTCAAATCATGCCTCGTCCAACAGCGTTGTAAAAAAAATTAAATTCCCTTCTTATTTGTAATTCTATTTCTATATTGCATGTGCTAGATGCTGCTAAACGTAGAATTAAAAATTAAAAAATATTAATTCAGAATTGCGTTTAAAAAATAAAAATTTAAAAGCATAACTAAATGTTGAACCAAAACTTGTTGTATCACGTACTTCTTCTTGCACTGTACTTGAAAATATTATACCTTGTTTTGATTGTAAAGAATTTAAAGATAAATTCAAGGTTTTTGAAAAAGAGTTAAATATTTCTAAAGAGCGTAATAACAAATTGAATAATGAAAATGTTGATTTGTCTCGTAAACTAGAATCATTATAATTGTTCATTCAAAAATTTTCAAGTAATAAAAAATCTTTTATCTCTAGTTTATCGTCAAAGCAATATAAGACTTCTATTAGTATGTTGAATCATAATAAACATACACATAGTAGATTATTTAATTTTAAAAACATGATAAATCCTAATCCCTATTTTGCCTCTCCCAATATAAGTTAAATGTTCACAAATTTCCTATAAATAATAATTTTGAAAATCATTATGGAAATTTGAAATATAAGAATATTACACATCCAAAATATGAATGAAGGCCCAAAATTAAAGATGAAATACTAACTCCAAAAATCAACACCCAGTATTTGAGTACCCAAAGGAACTGTTACACTAGGTCCCATTTGGATACCTAAGTCTTTTATTTAGTAGTATCCACATTTTGCGTAAAGTAGAATTTAAAACAAAATCCACAATATTCTACTTTACGATATGTTTAATCGACATCTCTTTTTCTTTTGATTTTGTTTTGCAATTCTGTTTGAGCCAAAATGCTATGGCTGCTTTATATTTTTCCTGAGATATATCATTCACTCTTTAATTTTAATGAATAATAAAATATCTGATCAAAATTAAAGAGAAAGTCATATCATATATAGCGACTATTTATCTAGCTTTTGTCCCCTTAAAAATCCATTTCCAGCAAATATCTTATAATATTATGAAAAATAAATTAAACAATGAATTTCATAAATGATATTATAAATACTAATAAATCATTTTCAAAATGGATTTGAAAAGGTGTTATTATGGGTCATAGGCTAAAAATATTAAACGTTTATGGATATTCTAACTTACCATTCTAGTTATATCATGCCATGCTATGCTAAACTAAAATTGAATGCTAACATTATCACTAACTTAATTCTATTATTCATGCTAGCTTTCTCATATTGTCAAGATGAAGTAAATTACAAAAAAGGGGTTTGAAAATCATGGTATTTATTTAACCGAGTGCTTGAATTCAAACTCTAAATGAATTTAAATAAACAATCCATAAATATTATAATAAATCCAAACACTTATCATGCATTAGTACTGATAGGGATTAACCCCATTTTATAGAAAATAAGGAGTGCACATAGCCACACCCCCATGATCTCCACCCAAAAGGAGTGGGGATCATGGGTTTGACCGCGCACGCGATCACCACACCTGATCCCTGCACACTGATTCCACTCCGCATGGTGGGGTAACCGTCGCACCTCACCGGCGACGGGCGGCCGGCCTCCTCCCCGGGCGCTGCCTGTCCACCCCTGTTCACATGGTCAGAAGGGGCGGCCGACCGGGCCTCCCAATCCTCGGCCGCCCGAGGGACCTAGGGGGCAGCCGACTGAGCCGCCCCCTCCTCGGATGACCCAAGAGACCAAGTGGGCAGCCGACCGGGCCGCCCCTCTCCTTGGCCGCCGGTGACCAAAGGGGCGGCCGCCCCGGCTGCCCCTTTGCTCGGCCGCCCGTGCGGCTAAGGGGGAGTCAACTGGCCGCCCCTCTCTCCTTGGTCGTCAGAGACCAAAGGGGAGGAAGCCCCGACCTCCCCTTTGCCCGGCCTCCCGTGAGGCTAAGGGGGCGGCCAACCGGGCTGCCCCCCTCTCCTTCGCCGCCGGCGGCCGAAGGGGCGGCCTCCCCAGCCGCCCCTCGCCTTGGCCGCCAGTGGCAAAGGGGCGACCGCCCCGGCCGCCCACTCCCTCGACTATCGGCACGCAGCCGCGAAGAGCGGCCGCTCCTCCCTGACTGCTGTCAGCGGCCCTCTCTCGCCGACGAACTTGGCGGCAAGTTCGGCAGCCGCCCGTGGAGGACCGCTCCCGTTGTCCGATCAAGGGGAAGCATTCTCAGTCATTCGATCTGCGTGTAACCACCTACTAACCACCAGGTTAGTGGGGAGGAATTTAATTAATATTTTATTATTAATTAAATGGTCTCCCCATAGCTGGATGCCCACATTTAAATCTATACTAAAATCATTTATGCGGGTGGTTACGGTGTGCGGATAACCGTGTAACCACCGTAACCACCCCCTGGAGCCTACAAAAGGAGCCTCAGGGCTCCTCATTTCCGAACTTTTTCCTTCGAGTCTTCTTATTCTTCAGGTGGAAGCTCTGTCGTATTCCTCCTACGAGCAGCACCCGAGCCGCACCTGAGTCGCACCCAAGCTTCCATTGGGCTGATCCAAGCCACCAGGAATCAGCAAACTGTTCAAGTCTCAAGAAGCCTCCACAAGTCCAAGTGCTCCCTTCCACATCCAGATTCTGCAAACTGCTAACGGCAGACCACCAACGCAAAGCGCAAGTTGTAACTATTCTCGACGTGACGGCTTGTCGTCCGCCGCACGCAAAGTACTCTCTCACCCCCAAAGTTATAACGAGAGGTGACCTATCACCCTCGACTTCACCAATAAACTGTAACAACCCAGTAATAGTGGACTTTGTCCGGCACAGATCCGGTCATGTGGTTTTTTACACATTTGAGGGGTTTTTCACGTTAAAATTGCTCGTGTACAATCAACTTACTCATTTTGCTGTGTGCGTGCTCGATCGTTCCGAGAGCTAAGATGGTATAGGTTTTATCAGCCTTACCGAGACGTCGAGTTAGTCTGCAACAAGTACCATAACGTATATGTGTGTCTATAGGATTAAATGCTTTAGTATGACCATGATCATTCACCCATTATTTGTGACTCATAATGGCAGGGGCGTAGGGTTTTGTGCATTAGAGACGCTAACATGTAAACCACTTGTCCTTAATCGAGGAGGGTTCCAGTAGGTCTGTGAGTGGCACTGGGGGAAAAAGTGTTAGGTTGAGTGGATTCTTTTGTATGCATATGAGATTAACACCCCAACCTACGATATTTGTGTAGCTCCTCATTCCCATCCGTCACTTAGTACGGGGATAGGGTGTATACATATTGCATGGGTAGTTTTTGTCTTCGACATACTCATGATACTCACATACATTGCATGGACACTATTTCACTTCTCATGTTCGTTAAAATCATGCACAATATTCTATCATGATATCTTGTGTTTGCATATTATATCTCTTTGAGCTTTCATGTGTTTGCATTTTTTTTCTCAGGTGTTGAAACCGAAAACTTGGTCTCTATGGAGTTCACCCTTGGGGAAGAGGTGATCGTACACTTCTCTCTCATGAGCCAAAGGACTAAGGAAAAATAATAGGTGATAGACCCAAGGGCTCAACATGGAGATCCCACCACACACCCGGAAGATCTTAGAGCGCTTTCCCTCCCTAGCCAAATGCCGAGCTGGAGGTATCTCAGAAAGTGCAAGAAGACCAGGGCACCAGTAAGCATGCCTTCTGAGGTACCCCCTTGGGTCTATTTATAGATTTCTGAAAAAGGCTTGCAAATATCCAACCTCCGCTATTTTGAACGGCTATGTGCAGCCCAACTAGGTATGCCAACAACGTAACTCCGCTGTTCTAGAAGGCTATAGACAGACCAGCGGGGGTAAATAGTAAAAACACATCACAAGTGGTTGGGCGAGTGGTCCTCTGGGACCTCCACTCGCGTGGCGTCGGTGAGTGCTCGATGGAGCTGGCACTCACCGCTTACTCCCGGCCTTGGGTGAGTGCGAGCCCGACCTGCCCCACTCGCCCGCTGCTCGTCGAGCTCCAGGGGAGAGTGCGAGCCGACCTGCTGCACTCGCCCCTCCCGCGATTCCACCCTGCCAGGGCGAGCCGAAGGGGCATTTAGGGACCTCACCTCCCTCCGTCTCTCCTAAGACCAAAAAAGATGGACCTTGGACGATCTGGCTCTGGTCGACCACTACTCGCCGGATATGGGGCTGTACACAATCCCCGCTCTTTGTGAGGATGGCCCAGGCTCGTAAAGAAACATCCAACCCTGCAATATGCAGCACGTGTGACAGGGGCCAGAGAATCTTTGGTGGGCTCCACCAGCGGATATAAATGTATGCCCGCGTAACTGGGTGGCCTCCACCATTCCCTTTACTCGAGTCTTGTCGAGATGCCTCTTTCCAAAGAGCTCCAAGAGAAGCATAGCCGTGCCCGCGAGCTCAATGTCGCTCTCGCCGACATGCTGGCTGGCATGCCTCCCAATAATGCACGCACGAGCCGACAAAATCCAATCCTGCCAAGAGGGCCAAGACCATCCCGAAAGATGTTGAATCCATCTACCTCGACCTGGAATACACCTTGACTCCCGGGCTCGCCTCCTCTAAATCAGTTGTTGAACCTAAGGGGAAAATGGTTGTTGACATCCCCACCAACCCCGAGAGCTATCAGACCGATGTCGAGTCCTCCACACTACGAGTCCACACCCCACACGATGACTCACAGCCTCAGACTCCCCCAGACACTGGCTTGCAGAGCAAATCATCTCCCTTTGGGACCATGGTATTGGGCTCGCTGAAGTCCAAGTCACCAGCTCGCACTCCTTCTCAGCAGCTGGCACCTACTCCAGCACTCGTGGGGATAAGGGCCAGAGACATCCAGGTTCCCAGCTTCAACCTTATCTCCCCAGGAACCCATCCTTCGGGTCGCGATAAGAACTTAGCCCCGCATCCTTCGCGTACCCCCCCCCCCAAGAACTGCCGAGCTCATCTCGTAAGTTCCATTTTTACTAGAACGTTTTTCCCAGGCATCTTCATTGTACTCAAACCCTTTTTCTACCAGTGTTGATTGTTTTTTGTAGGGCTCCCTTCCCTGTCTGAAGTCGAGGAATATTCTGAACATGCTGTCCACTTGCCACCCCCTGACCAGGGATGGAAAGTTTCTTGGATGACTCGTTGGATCCTGTCGAGCTAAGGCGGTGAATGGTTGATGTGCTAAATAAGTAGGACGCCGCCTTACGCAAACTTCGAGTAGACAACACATATCGCGAGAAGAGGCTGCAGGTTCTGGAACAGGACTTTGTGCTGCTCGCAGAAAAGGTGGAACACGGCTAGGTGAGAGAGGTGATGCCCCCACCCCAGTCATGGAGAGAATTGATGAGAACCTACAGACCTTCAGCTGGGACCTGGACCTGATTCGCGAGTTCCTCAACCTGTGTAGGCCTCCGGGGATCGTGGCGCGAGGCCGGGGTAGATGGAAATAGCTCCCTAGCTGAGCCTACCGGCCCTCGCCCCTCAGCACCCCCAGCTCGCGCGTGTTGACAGAACCTTTTTTCTGCTTGCTATGAACTTCTTCATTCTCGGGGCTGCAAACGTCCCTGTTTGTAATAACTTAAATAATTTTTTAGAACCCGATATACTATTTGAATTAATAGGATGTGCAATCTAGGTTTAGCTCGCGCTAGGATAGGCCAGGTCGCCAGGTTGGCAAGCTGGAGTCGGCGAGTTCAGGCTGGTGAGCTGGACTGACCGATTAGCTTGGCCATGAATTCGGTTTTCTATAAATAGGCCCCCTCACCAACCCCATGGGCCATCGCCTTTACTTCATTCATACCTCCCTATGCTGCTCTTTTCTCTACCTGCTCTCGCACCCCAAGCATTTTATAGACATGGGCAAGACGTGACCAGATGCTGACGGGCGGTCCAAGTGTGCTCGGCAGTTTGTCGAGTACCTATTCTTCGAGGGAAATACCAATGAGCACGAGCTCGCCAACTTCAGAACTGAATACGTGCCTCTGGGCTATGAGGCGTGCCGGCCCACAGAGGGGGAGACCATCAACACCTTCTACCGAGATGAGCTCGCCTTTCCCATCTCGCACTTTGAGCTGGGATTGCACTCTAGCCAGAAATCCACCAGATCCTCAAATACTTTAGCGTGGTGCTCGCGCAGCTGAACCCGAATGCGATCGTCATGATGGTCGCATTTGCCTGCTTCTTCTGCCAGGAGCGGATTGAATTCAACCTCGTCGTCTTCCGAAACTCTTTACCTATCACGCGACCAGCGACAGGGTCGCCTTCCTGATGGGCTCGCACATCAAGATTCGCAAGACCGCGAACAAAAACCACAACTGCTTTCCAAGGTCGTCTGCATCAAGGGCAACCTGGGCAACATTCCCTTCTCCCCCCCCCCCCAACAGAAGTGCGAGGAGGTATATTGGCCCCTAATGCTATCTGGCGTCGACACCGAACTGCACAAGTTCTTCTTGTGGAAGGACTTCGAGGTTGCCTTCCGTCGAAGGGGCCTCGACTCGCTCCTCCCAGTTCATCCCGACGAAGGTATACTTTTCCCTTTTCTTTCTATAGGCTCGCCTATGATTATCACTTTTCTAACTCTAAGTCATTTCCTGTAGGGTAGTGATCCATTCCTGAGCATCCGCCTCATGCAGGCTCGGGACTCCACCCGGAACTGCTCGCACGCGAGCGGGAAGAAGCGGCGGCCTACCAAGGCGAGCTGGACCAGACCCCTCCTCCAGCAAGAAACAACCTGGCCTCGAAGGGTCCAGCTCGCCTCGCCACCCCCTGCCGCTAAAGAAGATGAAGGGTCTGGTCTCTAAGAGGGGACAACAACAGCAACCATAAATCTACATAAGCTTGTCGGAGACCACATCCGAAGGGTCGCCAAAGAGCTCGCTGAAGGGCTCGCCGGAGAAAGACCTGGAGGATGGAGAGCCCTCCGCCTCCCATACTGCAGTGGAAACTATGGCCCGCGAGCCAAGCATGCCGAGGAGCCACCACCTTTTCTGCTTTGGGGGAAGTCAAAAGACTCGGCCGGCGAGCCGATGGTACGATCGGATTAGCATACCCACAGGTTTTCCATCTCATCACTCCATCCCTCCTGGTTGGGGGGGTCAACCCGCCTCTGGGCATGCATATGCGCTGTACTTCAGCCTGTATGGGTGCGAGGATACCGAGGCCTACAAGGGACTGACTCTTCAGCAGTTTGACTGTGAGGGTCTGCAGGCCCAGATGCGGGCCTTGGAGCTGCATCACATGGTGGTCTGCTGTGGCTTCAACCTCAACTACCAGCTGCTGAAAGCTGAGCAGGAGCGTGAACTCACCAAGTACAGTGCCGACGACCTGGCAAAGCAACTACAGGTCGTTGAAAATATTCTCGCAAAAACTGCCAGCGGGATGGTAAGTGGCGGTTACCCCCTTCCTTTTTCACTTGGGATTTTTCATGCATGTTGATCTTACCTTACCCTTCTTCTCAGGATGTCGAAGCTGCGAGCGAGCTGTGTGCTCGCATAGCCGAGCTGGAGACTCGCACCTCAGAGCTAGAGAAGGAGAATGCCAAGCTGCAGGAGGAGAACAAAGGACTCCAGAGCGAGCTGATCCGGCAAACTAACATCTTCTTCCCCCAGTCCGGCGGAGAGTCGAGCATTCCTCCCAAATGGACCAAAGTCTACAGCAAGGCCGAGGTCGCCGAGAGGTTGCAGATCAACTCCATCAGCACCGCCGACAACACCTTGCAGATGATGAATGACATGGAGGTGTTGGGGGAGGGATGCGAGGAGATCACCTTGGACCTTGTGCCGAACCTGTTCCCGTTGGCCATCCCTCCTAGCGAGTGGGAGGAGAGTTTTGAGTCGCTCTTCAAGGATGTCAAGGGTAGAAGGACAACCACACATCTGGAGGAGAGGGCGAGGACCATCCGTCAGGAGGGGAGGGCGAGTGCTGACTCGCATCCCCAGCTCATTTTTATTGTAATCCCCCCTTTTTGTAACCACTCCGAGGCAAGCTCTCCCATTTGTAAAATATCATTTGCTAATGAAAAAGAATGATTTGGATCTCAACTTATCTCTTTTTTTGAACTTACTTACTGCAATGCACTCGCCTGTGAGATGCCCTCTTCCATAGAGTGACCTCGCTAGCGGGTCGCTAGAATGCATCTGAGTTAGGATTTGTGCCTGTAATGAGATCTTAAGATCTTGTCGTCCCTTAGATAATCTAGAGTTAGGATGCCCGCCACTCTAGGCTTGCGACGACCCTGCTCGCCTGCTAGTTCTCCTTCTCTCTTGCTAACATCAAGCTGGAGTTGTTAGAAATTTCCAAGTAAAATTTTAGGTGGGTAGAAATGTGCCGCCGAGGACCGCTTCCTCTTGACTTCCTCAGCAGATGCCGAGACCCCAGCTCTCTATCCCCTTTACCTGCCTTTTTGATATTTACTTGATGGCATTCTGGTTGGTCGCTTGCCGAGCTGGGCCCGCGAATGCCCAGCTCGCCTATGATGGCTCTTCTTTTTTAAGACTTGGCAAAAAAGCCAAGAATCTTCGAAGTAAACTTTTGGCGGGGTGTGAAAGATGGGGGTTAGATCTGATTTACTCTATAAGTGGGGTGAATATAGTATTTAAAACTCTTTGGCTATTTTATATTTTTATCAGAGTATATCAGTGACACTAGTAGAGTAATGAAAGGAAATGATGTTCTAATCTACCACTGCAAAATATCACAACACAGCTAGCCTAATACAGCCACAGCAAGAACAATAAGAAAAAGGGCAACCAGACAACACAAGAAATTTTATACTGGTTCCACAACCTGGGTACATCCACTCTTCTGGTAGAAATCCACTAGCAGTTTTTTGATCAGGTGACTGCCACCTATGAGCTTTTGATCAGGTGCCCAAAAACCAAATAAACTTTTGAAGGGAGTTAATAAACCCTTTTATACAGGAGGGGGAGAGAGATTGATGGTGTCTTCTCTTTATCAAACAACTGAGAAGACAAGTGGATTGTTGTTGTCAAGGCTTCTCCAGATCACTTGAAGCCTTGCACAGGGTGTAGTAGGTCTTCAGCCTTGATTTATGATGATCCAGGAACTTCTGACTGGTAGGGATTAGTTGTCCTTGAAAGGTCCTGGAGTGGAAGTTGAAGAAGACTCTTGATAGTAATTGTTGTTGTTCTTCTTCTTCAGAATGATCAAGGAGAAAATAAAGTATTTTCTTCACAGAGAATGTCTGAATATTATTTTTGTATTCTCTGGTTCTGTATCACTGTGTCTCTATTGCTTATCTCTATCGACTGAGAAGAAAATCTTTTTTATGTATCTCTGTCAAATTCTCCTTTGAATTTTGAATTGTCTGCATTAATTGCTGAAGGCCTGGAGAATGAAGAATCGGCTGGAGAATATTTGCATTGATGAGTTTCCCCAACTGTCCAATTAATTAAGCAAGTAATTAACCTGATGAAGACTGTAATCTGATGAGTTTCCCCAACTGTCGACCTGAGCTCAGCTAACTGCATTCTGTGAATAACTTGCCAATTCTGTGGTCCAAGTTCGTCGAGCAGAGATTTTGTCTTCATCGAGCTGAGTTCAGAGAAAATATTCTGTGTTGAAGTTGAAATCCAGACTTCGTCGACCTGAGCTCGAATATCGTCGAGCTCAACTCAGAGAATTAACTCTGAGTTCGTCGAGCGGAGCACGACTATCGTCAAGCTGAGTTCGACGACATCGAATTCATTTTCTGAACTTGATTTTCTTATAAGTCTTGAGTCTTCTGCTGGTTGGTCCATATATGGTTGAACCTAAAGACTTAGCCTAAACTCTAGGACTCAAAACACATGACCCTGGTTATACATTATGGGTCAGACATCCTAGTTAGTGAATCTAGCTCAAATCCAACTAGGGATCCAACAATCTCCCCCTATTTGGGTGAGGTCACTAATAATATAAAAAAAAAACATTCACAAAGCAGGAGAAATATATCTGGCAGAAAATTAAAATATTCAGCAGATATGTACAATTAGTAGCTTTATGATAGTTAACAAATAAGGTTCAGACAATCAAAATTAAACAGAGTATATCATTTCTTCTTCTTCTTTTGCTTGTCATCTCTTTCTCAGAGAGCTGTGTAAATTTGATTTCTTTATTTGGATTAGCTGTTTCTCCTGAGTCATCAGATATCATAGAATCTTTTGCTGCTTATGCTGCTGCTGTCATAATTGGAGCTTCTTCATCACAGAGCATATCCCCCTGACTGGTTTCAAAGGGTCTTGAAGCCAGTCCCCCAGAAGAAGGGACAGGGGACAAAGCAGCAATTTTGTAAGAAAGAGATTGGATGGAAGCAGAAAGTGGAGCTATAGCATCAGTTATAAGTTTATTAAGGGTGGGAGAAATGAATGCTAGAAGGTCTTTAGCTATATCAGAAGAGTAGAGAGAGGGATTCTGGAGCAGTGGAGGAGTAAGGAGTGTGATGTCCACAGTTTGAACATACAGAGAATAGACTTAAAATATCTGTATGTGTGGAGTCTGGAGCAGTATGTGGTATGTCAGTGTGAGTGAGTGGAGGGATGGGAATAGAGGGAGTGGAAGTAGTAGAAGGTTGGACTGAGGTTGTGGGGGAGGAAATGGGTTCCTGATGTGGAGATGGTGTAGGAAATAGTAGATTGAAGGTGTGGGATGACATAAATGTGTCAGGGTGTATGCCATTTAAATGAGGTGGAAGTGGAGATTGAGGTGGAGTGATCTGCTCAGGAGATGGAACTGGGGTTGATGATGGTGTGGGTTGATGTTGTGTGTGAGTTAGCGGAGTATGAATTGGAGATTGAACTGGTGATGGAGCTGGTGTGGGTAGATGTTGTTGTTGTTGTTGTGGTTGAGGTTGAGGAGGAGAAGGAATGTTGGTGGAGGAAGGAACTTCTGGAGGAGGAGGAGCGGTTGTTACGGCGCTGGTGCTCTCAGAAGTCCTTGTAGAGGATGAAGCCTTGGATGGCTTGGTGATTTTCCTCTCCCATCTGCCGAGCAGGGCAGATGTAAGCCTTTTAGAGGCATTTATGAACACTGTCGTGGAGACCAGATGTTCAGGAGCCTTTTCTTGGAGGATGATTCGCAGAATCCGTCCAAAGCACACTTCCTTCTTATTTTTTTTCTTCTTGATTAAATCAAATAGCAGTTAGCCCCAGTTTACTGCTCTCTTCTCAACCGGGGCACCCATCACCAAGAACTGGTGTCTGGTGATGTAGTTATGGGCGGTGTCTTTTCCCAGCAGCACTTTGCCAACTATGTCGGCTAAGAACTTGTATTCAGAAGATAAGTTCTTCTTCAGCAGTTTGTTCAGGTTTTCGCCAGAGTGACCAATCTTGATCAGCATATTCTCATACTCATCACTTTCTATCTCTATTTCTTCATTTCCATTTAATAGACCGAAAACATCGGTTAGTATAGCGGGGGAAAGGGCAACTTGATTACCAGATATTGTTCTCGTTAGTGTATCTTCCTCTAATGTTGTAGATGTAAAGACCCATTCCTTAATCTCAGTCATTGCTATCTTTATTCGTTGAGTCATGAACTTCTTCAGATTTTGCTCTTCAAATAGTTTAAGAATTTCCATAAAAACCTGGTTGGAATGCTGGAAGGATTCGAAGTCAATATCAAATCCCATGTCAAATTTCATCGCAGCAAGGATGTTCGCTAGAATCGCCATTGTTTTCGCCTGCAAAAGAAAAACAGAGATCAAGTGCAAAGGAACAGAAAGCGCGGGACGGAGTTCAAAGAAAACCTAGATATATGGTTTTCAAAATATGAAGAGGCAGTCTCAGTCCGACGAAATAAATAAAATTCTTCGATCTCAGTTCGACGAAATATTTTATAGACAAAAGAGTTCGTCGATCTCAGTCAGAAGAAGTGAAAACATTTTGTCGATCTCAGTTTGACGAAAATTTTCTGAAACAAATTCGTCGATCTCTGTTCGACAAAAGAACTTCACTCACAGAGAGTTCGTCGATCTCCGTTCGATGAATATATCTAGAACTTTTCACGGTTCGTCGATCTCCTTTCGACAAACTCTGAAAAATTTGTCGACCACAGACAGAAATTAAATTAAGGCTTCTCCATTGATCATGCCAAGCTGATTTATAAAAAACAGATGGTTCCCCTCATCCAAGGGTTTGATGAAGATATCTGCTCTTTGCAAATCAGTGTAGATATAGACAAGCGTAATTTTATTTTTGTCCACACACTCTCTAATGAAATGATGTCTAATGTCTATATGTTTAGTTCTATTGTGATAGACTGGATTTTGTGCAATGGAAATTGCACTAGTGTTGTCACAAAGTAAAGTTGAATTATTTAAGTTGAACTCATAATCCAGGAGCTGGTTATAAATCCACAGCATCTGAGAACAACAACTGTCTGATGATATGTATTCTGCTTCAGCAGTTGAGGTAGACACAGATAACTACTTCTTGCAAAACCAAGAGACTAATCTCATACCAAGGAGCTGGCATGTCCCTAAGGTACTTTTTTTGTCCACTCTACATCCAGTAAAATCAGCATCTGAGTATCCAGTCAACTCAAACTCTGACTCAGTTGGATACCAGAGTCCTAGACTAGGATAACTCTTTATATATCTTAAAATCCTTTTTAAGAAAGTAAGGTGAGATTCTTTGGGTTTCACCTGGAACATAGCATAAAGACATGTAGCAAACATTATGTCAGGTCTACTTGTTGTAAGATATAGTAGGGACCCAACAATATCCCTATATAATTTCTGATCAACAGATTTCCCATGTTCATCAGAGTCAATTACAGCATTTATAGTCATAGGTGTTTTTTTGGCTGAGGCATCTAACATCCCAAATTTTTGATAAGCTCTTTAGCATACTTAGATTGGGATATAAAGATGCCATCAGGTAGCTGCTTCACTTAGAGATCAAGGAAGTAGGAGAGATCACCCATGCTACTCATTTCAAACTTTGAATGCATGAGGTCAGAGAACCTCTTGCATAGTTTGGAATATGTAGACCCAAAAATAATATCATCGACATAGATTTGTAGTAATAAAATTTTATCCTTATAGTGTCTAGTGAACAATGACCTATCTACTATGCCTCTAGAAAACTTATGCTCTATAAGAAAGTTAGCTAAGATTTCATACTAAGATCTTGGAGCTTGCTTTAAACTATAAAGAGCTTTATGCAATTTAAAAACATATGAGGGATAAGTAGGAGAGATAAAACCTGGAGGTTGTCTACATAAACCTCTTCTTTAAGTTCACCATTCAGGAATGCACTCTTAACATCCATTTGGTAAACCTTGAATTTCTTGTCGACAGCATATGCAAGGAAGATTCTGATTGCTTGTAGCTTTGCAACATGTGCAAATGTTTGATCATAGTCAATCCCTTCCTCTTGCTTATAGCCTTGAGCAACCAGCCTTGCCTTGTTCCTTATTATGACACCTTGAGTATCAAGTTTGTTCCTAAATACCCATTTAGTTCCAATGACTGGGTAGTCTTTTGGTATTAGAATTAAATCTCAAACTCTACATCTCTCAAATTAATTGAGCTCCTCTTGCATTGCAACAATCCAGTGGGGATCTTGCTCTGCATCTTTAATGGATTGGGGCTCAATTTGAGATATGAAGCAGGCATGCATCAAGTCTTGGTTGAGTTGATGCCTGGTCTGCACACCAACTGAAATTTCTCCAATCACTTGAGATACAGGATGATCTCTAAGTGTGACAAATTTAGTAGGTGGAGTTGGTTGTACAATAGCTTGGGGAGTAAATTCCTCTTGTAGAATTATATTAGCTGTTGGAGGTTCTTCACTGACTCCATTATCTTCATCTTCATTATCTTTAGCGATTTGTGGAGAAGGATAGCTAACAGCCTCTTTGGTGAGGGTTAAATCATTCATCTTTTCACACAAATATGGTTTCTGCAAAGAGTTACTGGTAGAAATTTTTTTCTCCTTGTAAAACATGTTAGTTTCATCAAATGAAATATGTACAGATTCTTCAATTTTCATGGTGGAATTATTAAAGACATTATAAGCCTTGCTTACTTGGGAATATCCAAGAAAAATTCTCATTTCGACCTTGTCTTCAAATTTTCTAATGTGTTTCTTATTGTTGTTGTGAATATAACATAAACAACCAAATATTTTAAAATTGTCTACTTTAGATTTCTTTCCTTTAAGTAACTCATAAGGAGTCATATTCTTAAGTTTGTGTATAAGACTTATATTCAGTATATAATTTGATGTGCTCACAGCCTCTGCCTAAAAGGATAGGGGAAATGAACATCTACAAGTAATGTGCCTGCAGATTCAATCATGGTTCTATTCTTCCTTTCAGCAACCCCATTTTGTTGAGGTGTTCTAGGAGCTGAGAAGCAATACTTGATACTTTACTTCTCACAGAACTCTTGCATAAGAAGAGACTCAAACTCAGTACCATGATCACTTCTGATCAATGCAACTGGAGTAAAGTACTCAATCTGCATGTTCTTGAGAAAATTTGTAAGAGCCTTGAAGTTATCAGACTTAGATCTCAGAAAAAATACCCAAATGAATCTAGAAAAGTCATCTACAATCACTAAAGTATAAGATTTCCCTCCTAAACTTTGTACTGCAATAGGGCCAAAAAGGTCCATATGTAGCATGTACAATGATCTAGGTGAGTCACTTTTATTCAATCATTTAAAACTATTTTTAGTTTGCTTGCCTAGTTGACAAGCCTTGCAAAAACTTTCCTTCTTGTAGGGGAAGACAATCCTCTAACAAGGTTGTCCCTAGAGAGTCTAACAATGTTTTTCAAGTTTATATGACCTAATCTCTTATGTCAATGGTCATTGTTATTGCTTGTTGAATTAAATAAGCATATTTCTGTTTTGGCAGATTTAAAATTAACTACATAAATATTTCCTACTCTAGTGCCAGTCAAAACTACATGGTTATCTAGAGAAGTAATAATACATGAAGTTTTAGTGAATGATACATGAAATCTTTCATCACATAATTGACTTATGGAGATAAGACTATGTTTCAATCCACTTACATATGCAACATTCCTGAAGGTGACAGCTCCAATCTTGACTTTTCCGTAGCCTTCAGTCTGGCCATAATTGGAGTCACCAAATATTATCTTGGGTCCTATCTTTGACTTGTGATGAGTTAGGTTGGCCTTATTTCCAGTCATATGTTTAGAACAGCCACTATCCATATACCACTGTTGCTCTGTGGTAGGATAGTATTTCACCTGCAATAAAACAGATTAGCTATTTTTGACCTAGGTTACCTTGGGTCCTTCTTTCTTCACATAATTGAAACTAGAACTGTATGAATATTCAGGTTGGCATTTATAACCTAAAGGCTGATATTTCATAGGTGGTATGATCTATTGATTAAATTGATTATGAGAAGATCTTGGTTGGTTATAAGTTTTGAAAGAATTAAAATTTTAGTTAAGTTGAACTGGGTTCGACGAATTCAAGTGAGTTCGTCGATCTGAGTTCGACGAATGGGGGTGAGTTCGTCGAACTCCACTCAGAGAATGAGAATATCCATTCTCTAGGCCCCAAAATCGTCGATCTCGGTTCTACAAACCATACTGGTTTCGTCGATCGTAGCTCAACGAATTATTATAATAGAAATCTATGTTCGGAGTTCGTCGGCTGGAGTTCGACGAACTGTACACACTTCGTCGATCTGCGTTTGACTAAATCTGTTGAACATTGTTATAGTTAGGATTTTTCTTTTTATTTTTCTTTTTCTTATTCTTAGGTTTTGGTTCTGTTTGATTAACATTGTTATTATTGTTTATTTTTTTTCTATTTTCTGATACAAATTTTATAGGTGTAGTTAACATATTTTTCTGAATTTGTGGGGGTTGGCTTGATGAAGCACCCAAGCTCAGCTTGCCATTAAGTCTGACATTGACTGTACTTATGATGTCCATAAATTTGATGCTTCTCCCATTCAGGGATTCTTCAATTTTCCTTGCCTCAGCTAATTCAGTCTTAAGTGATATAATTTGTTCATTTGCTAATGTCAATTCATCTTTTAATTTAATGTTTTCTGAAACCAAGTTTTCTTGATCAATTAACTTTTTCCTAAGTGATTTAATTTCCATTTCAGAATTTATTAAATCTATACACATGGATTTAAATTAAGTTTTTAAATTTTCTGAATTATAATCAAAAGATGATAATACCTGATCAGCCTCTTAATCAAATTCTTCATTATCTGACTCTTCTGTTTATTCCTCAACATCTGATGGGCTGCAAGAGGCATTGATAGCCATGCGGCAAACTTCCCTTGCCTTAGCTTCTTCATCTTCACTGGAGCTGGAAGATGAAGATTCCTCTTCAGTATCACTCCAGGTCTCAGCCACAAAGCCCTTCTCCTTCTTTTTATGCTTGTAGAGGAAGGCCTGCTGTAGTGCTGCTTTCTGGAGTTCTTCTCTCTTCTTCTTTCCTTCTTTTGATTCTCAAGACATTATGAGATGAAATGTCCTGTCTTTCTGCACCCAAAACACACAATTTCCTTAGTGGGAGTTTTATCATACATGGGTTTGTCATCATGCCTGAAATCCTTCTTTGCCATTTTGTAGAATCTCTTGGCTAAGAGACTCAGGAGTTCTTCATTTGATATTGGAGCTTCAGTTTATTCAGCAGCTTTAAAGTCTATATTCTTCTCCTTTCTTGCTGGTGGAGGAGTCCTTTGTTCTGTAGCTTCTCTGGACTTGATCAACTGTTCATAAGATTTGAGCTTTCCCATGAGAGATTATGTGGAAATCTCATTCAAACTTCTGGCCTCCTTAATTGACCATATCCTGGAATCCCATGAGCTTGAGAAGTACATGAAGATCTTGTCATTGATCCCAGTGAGAGAGATGTCTTTGTCCAAGGTCTTCAGCTCACTGATGATTGTACTTAATCTGTTGTACATATCACCAATAGATCATGTCTCTTCCTTCTTGAAGTTCTCATACTGGGAGATGAGAGTTGATCTTTTATACTTTCTTTCATCAGCTGAGCCAGCAACCATCTTGTTTAGATAGTCCTATATTGCTTTTGCAGAAGTGCATTCAACCACTTTTTGGAATATGTCATCTGACATAATTTGTGCTAATATGTTCATGCCTTTAGCATCTGCAATCTTTGCCTTTTTTGTGCATCTGTCCACTCAGGTGGTGGAACAACATGAGTGCTTGATTTTGATGTAGATGTAGATGTAGCAGCTGTTGGTTGAGGAGGACCTATCAAAACAGAATCGTAGATGTCCTTATCAATAGAATTCATATACAGCCTGATTCTTGCCTTCTAGATTGCAAATTTACTCAAATTGCAGACTGGAGGTCTGGTGCTTGCATAATCTTTGTTTTGTATCATGCTGTGTAATAAATAAACTAAGATCAGATCTAACAAAGGATCTTTTGGTTCAAGAGTTAGCTTATACAACAAAAGTAACCTGCTCTGATACCAATTGAAAATGGGGGTTAGATCTGATTTACTCTAGAGGGGGGGTGAATATAGTATTTAAAACTCTTTGGCTATTTTATATTTCTATCAGAGTATATCAGTGATACCAGTAGAGTAATAAAAGGAAATGATGTTCAAATCTAATCTACCACAACAAAATATCACAACACACCTAGCCTAACACAGCCAAAACAAGAACAACAAGAAAAGGGGCAAACAGACAACACAAGAAATTTTATAGTGGTTCCCCAACCTAGGTACATCCACTCTTCTACCACCTTGGTAGGAATCCACTAGTATTTTTTTGATCAGGTGACTGCCACCTATGAGCTTTTGATCAGGTGCCCAAAAACCAAATAAACTTTTGAAGGGAGTTAATAAAACCTTTATATAGGAGGGGGAGAGAGATTGATGGTGTATTCTCTTTCTCAAACAACTGAGAAGACAAGTGGATTGCTGTTGTCAAGGCTTCTCCAGAAATCACTCGAAGCCTTACACAAGGTGTAGTAGGTCTTCAGCCTTGATTTATGATGATCCAGGAACTTCTGACTGATAGAGATTAGTTGTCCTTGAAAGGTCCTGGAGTGGAAGTTGAAGAAGACTCTTGATAGTGATTATTGTTATTCTTCTTCTTCAGAATGATCAAGGAGAAAACAAAGTGTTTTCTTCATAGAGAATGTCTGAATATTATTTATGTATTCTCTTGTTCTGTATCACTGTGTCTCTATTGCTTATCTCTATCGACTGAGAAGAAAATTTCTTTTATATATCTCTGTTAAATTCTCCTTTGAATTTTGAATTGTCTGCATTAATTGCTGGTGGCCTGGAGAATGAAGAATCGGCTGGAGAATATTTGCATTGATGAGTTTCCACCGATCTTAGCCCTCCAGGGTCATAACGATGTCACTTGAGGATCCTGGCCCTGCCAGCTAGGTGGAAGCCTGGCAACGGGAGCGTCTCGGGACCAAACCCCAGAGCGAGTAAACTTTCCATCACTTAACTTCGGGGGCTACCACCGGCCCAATCAGCTAGGTGAGAGCCTGACGGCGGGTGTTGATCATCCACCGGATTCAGCCCTCTAGGGTCATAATGACGTCACTCGAGGATCCCGGCCCTGCTAGCTAGGTCAAAGCCTGGCAGCGGGAGCGTCTCGGGACCTAACCCCAGAGCGAGTAAACTTTCCATCAAGGACCCCTGCCCTGCCAGCTAGGTGAGAACCCGACAGCGGGAGTATTTCGGGACTTAGCTTGATAAAGACAACTTGCAACAAACTTGATCTGCAGAAGAGTTGGAGGATCAAGGATTTCATATTTATTAAAGGAGAGTATGTACATGTTTTTACAGATAGAAATTTTTTAAGTCATCACCACTCCAGGTGTGACTGAGGGTCTCGCCCTCTATATTTTGGAGGTGATACCCCCCTTACCTTAGAGCTTCCTGGATAATGTATGGGCCTTCCCAGTTAGGGTTGAGCTTCCCAACTACCCTTGATCTCTCTACCGCATCCACCTTCTTCAGGACCAAGTCCTATTCCACGAACTATTTGACCCTGACGTGCTTGTCAAAATATTTAATCATTCTTCATTTCACCTCTTCTTGTTGGATGGCGGAGAGATCACGCAGCTCCTCCACCATATCAAGGGAGAGTCGTGTCTCCTCGTTTTCAGCTTGTCATTCTTCCCTGCCTGCCTCTGTCTCAACCACCCGAGGTGTCCGGACCTCGAACTCTATTGGAAGTACTGCCTCACATCCATGGGAGAGCTTGAAGGGGGTCTCCCCCGTGGCCGTGTTGGGAGTGGTTCTCAGGGCCCAGAGGACCGAAGGAAGCTGCTCCACCCAGCTACCCTTCAAATTCTCCACTTTTTTTGAGGAGGTTGACGATGATTTTATTTACCGCCTCCACCTGCCCGTTGCTCCTGGGATGGTGTTCTGAGCCAAACCTGAGTACAATCCCAAGCTGCCCGCAGAAATTGATGAACTTGGTGCTGGCGAATTGAGACCCATTGTCCGTGACGATGGCCCGGGGTACGCCGTATCGGTAGATGATCTCCCCACAAACAAAGTTCCTGATTACCTGGGAGTTTACCTTGGCCAGCACCTTAACTTCCAAACACTTAGATAAATAGCATGTCATAACAAGCAAAAACCTCCTCTGGAACTATGGCAGAAGAAACCAACTCGCTGAAGGGGCTGCCTCCACCTGTTGTGCGAGCCGGAGGATCTCGCGCCCCCATCTCACCGAACCGGCCACCACTCGCCGTGCCAGGGAACAGCACTCGCCCGGGGAGATCTCGCTCCCTCCACTCTTCTGCAACCTCCTTCCTAGCTCGCCAAGCCGGGGCACCCTCCCTTATAGTCGGAGCGGCGGCGACTGGGACTGCCGGTGTCGAGCACTCGGCACGCGCACCAAGTGCGAACCTAAAGAGGCCGAGCACCTCTTGCCTGAACTCCTCAAACTTCCCCACTGTGGAGAGAGGGAGAGGGGGTGGCGAGTTAGCCCTGTCCAAACCTTGCCCTTTTCCTCCAGTAATCGAGCCTGCTGAAGATTTTATGTGTTGACCACGCTCCACGCTCACCGCATAAAAAATGTTAAAACCGAAAATTCAGTCTCAATGGAGTTCACCCTTCGGGAAGGGGTAATCACACACTTACTTCTCTCTCACGAGCCAAACGACTAAGGAAAATAGAATAGGGGACAGATCCAAGGGCTCGGCATGGAGGTCTCACTACACACCCGGAAGATCTTAGAGCACTTCCCTTCCCTAGTCAAATGCCGAGCTGGAGGTATCTCAGAAAGCGCAAGAAGACCAGGGCACCAGTAAGCATGCCTTCTGAGGTACCACCTTGGGTCTATTTTTAGATTTTTGAAAACGGCATGCAAATAGCCAACCTCCGCTGTGTTGAATGGTTATGTACATCCCAACTAGGTCTGCCAACAGCATAACTCCGCTATTGTAGAAGGCTATAGACAGACTAGCGAGGGTAAAATAGTAAAAACACATCACAAGAGGCTGGGCGAGTGGTTCTCTAGGACCTCCACTCGCCTGCGGTAGGCTAGTGCTCGATGGAGCTGGCACTCGCCGCCTCCTCCCGGCCCTGGGCGAGTGCAGGCCCAGCCTGCCCCACTCGCCCGCTGCTCGTTGAGCTCCTAGGGCAAGTGCGAGACGACCTACTACACTCGCCCCTCACGCGATTTCACCCCACCAGGGTAAGCTAAAGGGGCTTCTAGGGACCTCGCCTCCCTCCGGCTCGCCTAAGACCAAAAATGTTAAACCTTGGCCGATCTGGCTCCTGTCGACCACTACTTGCCGGATATGGGATTGTACATCTGGCATAGAAGATCTGATAACTAGAATGCTCATTAAAGAATTCTATTTTTTTCAGAAATCTATTTATTATAAAATATTTCAAAATCATTTAAAAAATATTAATCCCCAAAATCACAAAAATATGTTTTTACTTTACCTTTGTATTTGTTTATTCTTAAACAAAATTTTAAAACATAACAAATAAAAATATACAATAAAATGATATCATTATTATTAGGGCATGCCTGACTAGAACTTAAAACACAAAGATTACGTGCAATGTTTGATTTAGGATTGATAATCTCTATTTAACAATGTATGTTTCATCATGTTGTGTCTAATCTATTGGTACGTAGCTACTGAATGTTTTTTGATATGGAAGTATATGTTTAATATGTCTCTAGGTATTTGTAAGGATTTAGCTAGCAAAATGACTTTTCATGGTTCATACATCCCTAGAAAAATGCATTGTAGTAAAAAAAATTCAAAACTTACATATTATAACTCATAATATTGTGTCTAACATGCTAGAAATGACTTGAAAAATCAATGTCACGTTATTCCTTTTTCATATATTGTGTTTAGAGCATTGAGCCAAAATTAAAATAATAAGGCTTTTGTATAAAAGTTAAAGTGTATCTATCTATGTGGGTAGATTTTGATTGATTCAGGGACCTTGAACTAAACAAAAATATATATATAATTGATAGTAAAAAAAAAAGAAATGAAAAAAAAATGTGTGTGCATTATTTCTATGCTATCAAAGTAAGTGTCAAAGATACCCCTCAAGCACCACTCATTTCTCCTGATAAGCCTCAATAAGCATTGTAATAATGAGCACCTTGGTCAATAGAATCGTTTCGATCTTGTGCAAAGACAGTAAATTGAGTTTGGGCCTTTTTTGTTCTACTCTAGGTATATTGTAGATAGAATCATGACATAATTTTTCACTTCATAACTCTTTTGTTAGCATATTGATTTATTGAGATAAAACACGTATTAATGATTATTTCTACGTGATGTTTTTTTTCTTTTGATGCTACACGTACACCTATCATTATTCTGTCTAACTCTTCCATGCATAAGAATTAGACTAAAACTTCACTGACTATCTATCGCACAAGTGCACTAGTACACACTTAATATTCATGACGCTTACAATGTTACATTGCATTAACTCTATAAATCACCTGACATTGTACGCCAAATCTGTGTATTTAGTTTCACATGTTGTGTCCAATATTTCATATGCTGTGGCAATATATCTATATATATTTATTTATTATATAATACAATAGTCATATTTGGATCACACCATGAAAAACATCTGGACCGTCCGATCTCCAGGAAATGAATTCTGGTCATTGGATTCATCAAGTGTGGCCTGCAATTAAAAAAATCCCCAAAGCTGTTACTGTTCATCCCCCGATTTTTCCCGATACCCCCGATTTTGGATTTTTTTATTTTTGTTTTTTAAAAAATAATAAGTTATTATTTAATGAATTATTAAATTATAAATTGATTTAAATAATAAGTTATTATTAACTGATTTAATTATTTATTAAATTATTTATTAAAAAATAATAAGTTATTATTTCAGAGACGGACGAAGACCGCCGGAGGGGACGGGCGAAGCGCGCCGGGGGGCGGGCGAAGCGCGCCGGGGGGCGGGCGAAGCGCGCCGGGGGGCGGGCGAAGCGCGCCGGGGGGCGGGCGAAGCGCGCCGGGGGGCGGGCGCCGGGGGCGGGCGAAGCGCGCCGGGGGGCGGGCGAAGCGCGCCGGGGGGCGGGCGAAGCGCGCCGGGGGGCGGGCGAAGCGCGCCGGGGGCGGGCGAAGCGCGCCGGGGGGCGGGCGAAGCGCGCCGGGGGGCGGGCGAAGCGCGCCGGGGCGGGCGAAGCGCGCCGGGGGGCGGGCGAAGCGCGCCGGGGGGCGGGCGAAGCGCGCCGGGGGCGGGCGAAGCGCGCCGGGGGGCGGGCGAAGCGCGCCGGGGGGCGGGCGAAGCGCGCCGGGGGGCGGGCGAAGCCGCCGGGGGGCGGGCGAAGCCCGCCGGGGGGCGGGCGAAGCCCGCCGGGGGGCGGGCGAAGCCCGCCGGGGGGCGGGCGAAGCCCGCCGGGGGGCGGGCGAAGCCCGCCGGGGGGCGGGCGAAGCCCGCCGGGGGGCGGGCGAAGCCCGCCGGGGGGCGGGCGAAGCCCGCCGGGGGCGGGCGAAGCCCGCCGGGGGCGGGCGAAGCCCGCCGGGGGGCGGGCGAAGCCCGCCGGGGGGCGGGCGAAGCCCGCCGGGGGGCGGGGGGGTCAAGCGGGCGAAGCCCGCAGCGACGCATCGAGAACGGGCGAACGTCCGGCGGGGGCGGGTCAAGCCCGCCGGGAGGTTAAGCGGGCGAAGCCCGCAGCGACGCATCGAGAACGGGCGGAGCCCGTTTGAAGATGCTAGTATATATATATATATATATATCTATATATATATATATATATATATATATATATATATATATATATATATATATATATATATATATATATATATATATATATATATATATCTTTATTATATAATACAATATACATATTTGGATCACGCCATGAAACTTATCTGCACCGTCCGATCATCATGAAATCTCATCTAGCCATTGGATTCATAAATATATACCTGCAATTTAAAAAAACTCACCGAATTTTATTGTTCATCCTAGAGGATTCCCCGATAGCTGCCCGTCCAGCGTCCCTCCTCTGTCGCCGGCGGCCGAGAAGATCGGACTGCGTGAGCAGGCCGATGCGCGGGGGGGGGGGGGGGGGGGGGGGGGGGGGGGTTATTTTTTTATTTTTTAAAATTATATAATTTATTAAATTTATTTATAATTTATAAAATTTATAAAATTATTAAATTCGTATTAAATTTTCTATAAAATTTTCTATTAAAATATAAATTAATTTTCGTCCGCCGGGGGGCGGGCGAAGCCCGTTTGATTGCGGGCGAAGCCCGCAGCGACGCATCGAGAACGTGCGGAGCCCGTTCGAAGATACTAGTATATATATATATAGATATATAGATATAGATATAGATATATATATCTTTATTATATAATACAATAGGCATATTTGGATCACACCATGAAATGCATCTGGACCGTCCGATCAAGTTCCATCAAATACGGGCCGTTGGATTCAAAGCTGGAGGTCTGGCAATAACCAAATCAATTTTTAAAACACTGTTTATCATGGAAAAAATCCTGATACGCAGGTCTACCTCCCGCCCCCTCACCCGCTCACCCCCGCCGCCGCCGGCGGCATGCCCGGCGCCCACCGGCGGGTTCGCCGGCCTCCGGCGAACCCGCCGGGAGTTGTCCGGCGGCGAGCGGGCAGGGCCACCGCCGGCGATGGCCCTGCCCGTGAGCTCCTATTTTGGAGCTCACGGGCGGGGCCACCGCTGCCCGCTCGCCGCCGGACAACTCCCGGCGGGTTCGCCGGAGGTCGGCGAACCCGCCGGTGGGCGCCGGGCAGGCCGCCGGCGGCTCCGCCGGCGGCGGCGGGCGAAAGCGGCGCTGCCCGTGCGCCGCTTTAATTTTTTTTTCCGGTTTTTTATTTTTTATATATTTAATTAATTTATATTATTAATAAATAATTAAATAATTATTAAATATTTTTTAAAAAAATCAGAAAATTAAAATTTTAAATTAATAAATATTTTAAAATTTTAAAATTGTATGTCGGGCCAGCGAAGCCCGCCGGGGGGCGGGCGAAGCCCGACGGAATGCCAAGCGGGCGAAGCCCGCTTGGTTGCGGGCGAAGCCCGCTTGGTTGCGGGCGAAGCCCGCAGCGACGCATCGAGAACGGGCGGAGCCCGTTCGAAGATGCTAGTATATATATATATATATAAAAAGTGATTTTCATGTGATGTCTTGGTCCGTAACCATGGTGTCCTGCTTGTATCTTTGACCCATATTCATTATATTCTCTGATTTGTTGTTGGTCACCCCTATGTTTTGTTCCATGATTATCTGTATAACATGCATTGTGTTTTGTTTTTCCATGCTTGCTTAAACTGCATCTCTCTACTTTGTCTTCCATGCTTGCTATTTCAATCATACACATCCCTTTCAATAATACTAAAAGGGGGAGAAATGACTGTTCATGAGCTAGTCCTATGCTAGTCATGTAGGGGAGATCACATGTTGGGGGAGCCATTAGGATAACATGCACATAGATTGGGGGAGCACACATGTAGGGGGAGTTGTACTTCGTACTTCTATTTATATTTCATACTTATTATTACACGTTACTACTAATTTATATCTCATGAACATGATTTTATATCATCAAAATGAGGAGTTTGTTGGAACCCATGATCCGCATCTCCTTAGTTTGACAATATCAAATCCTAAGTTGTATTTGATCATACTTGTGTTGGATATAGTGTGTAGATGTACATGTATGAAGTATGAATGTTTCTGTGACCAACCGCCAGACACGAGCACTACCGTCGACGCTAGCGTTGAAGAATTATTATTGTGCGCAAGAGTCTTCTTTATGACCTACCACCAGGCACAAGCCATACCGCAGGGCGCGAGCCATTTTGACGACCATTGAGTCAATTTGTCAAGAAGAAACCGTTATCACTAGGCGTTAGCCTTGCCGCGCAGCGGTAGCCAAAAGTGGCGTGAATATTATTTTTAAATATTTCCTAATTTAACGGATAGATGGCGACAACGCATGAGAAGACCAACCGACGGGCAATAGCTCTACCGCCAATGGTAGTTTATTTATAACGAGACTATAAAAGCACGAGTTTCTTTTTCTGAGGAGATAAGGAGAAGAATTATAAGCATAGGGTTCGGCTATAACCTTTGTTGGTGCGAACCACCGTCTCCAAGCAAGGAAAAATGAATTTTATCCCTCCCGTTCGTGATCGAAGAACTCCGAAAAAGCGAAGTCTCCAACAACCATCAGCGGTTGATCGAGTGCAAGAAGAACGACATTCAAAAGCCTCGATCGTGCACCGTTCTACGGAGGATTTCTTATTTGAGGGAGCAGCAATTATAAACTCTTTTATTTTCTTAAATTTTCTTTAATATTGTTTTATTTTGTACGGATAAATCGTTCAGCGTGGACGTCGAGTTCCTGGGAGAAGTTTGTGAGAAATCGGCCTGGGAGACCGTCGAATTTTTGGGAGGAATCTGTGGAAATCATCCTGGGAGTACGTCTAGATCTGCGAGATCTAGTGATCTCTAAGACCCTTCCTGGGAGGAAGGTGAGGAGCCGACTCGTCGGTCTTCTTGGGAAGAAGAGAGCCAACCGGTCCTAGGAGGCTCGATATAGAAACCTAAAGATTATTTGATTCATCGCTTCCAATCTCCAACGTCACGGAGATCCAGTTTTTTTATTATAAACCACTGTTTAATTTTGAATAATTTTTTTTTGTTTCATCTCAAACTTATGGTTGAATATTGCTATGGCATTGAAGGTTGTGTGAGAAATCGAAAAGTAATTTTTTTACAAGGAAAAATGGCTCAGTGACTAACCGCTGCGCGGTAGTGGTCTAACGCCCCGCGATAGCTTTCAGAACAAGTTGCCCTTGCTGAAAATTTTCTTTAATTTTGAATTTACTTAAAAACCTTATTCACCCCCCCCCCCTCTAAGGTTGGTCACCTGATCTAATATGTCTAATCATAGGAGTGATCCTGATTTCACTCTCAGCAGATTCCGAAACTTGATCACTGTCGATATTGTAAGTGTCGTAGGAAGGGGGACCCGAGAACTCAAAGGCCTCGGTGGTGAGTTGGACCTCCTCATCCAATGAAGAAGTACAAACCTCCTAATTAGAAAGGATATCCTCGTCATCCCACATTGGCGCGTCATCGTGCTCCAAATAATTATTCCCACATCGGAGTGAAAAATATATTCATCCCACTTTGGCGTAGCCTTATGTTCCGGGTCATCACCATGTGCAATATATTTGGCATGATCGATAAAATAGGTGTAGAAATGTTTTACAAAGAAGATGAAAGAACATTATTAATATCTAATTCAGAAGATATTTATTCAGGTTGCTACGCGGGTGAATCAAATTTAGGTGTCAAATATTTATGGGGAGGCGACACATCAATATCAATATATGGGCCCACAATTATGTAGGGCTTATCCGCAATAGTCCGGCATAAACCTGGTGGTACTGTGGTAGTAGACAGGGTCTGGATGTCCGATTCGTAATTTTTATCCCTCTGTCTTTTGTAAGCGACACGATACTTCAAGACGTGGTCCGTACTATGACAAAATAAACACTTCCTAACATTACTGTTCGACAACCAAGGAGTCGAGTCATAAGGGCGCAAAAACTATTTGACGTATTGATGCAGGTCGACGCGTAGGGTTTGCGCGTCTGTCGGCTTTTTCTAGAAAACCTTAAATGTGTGCAATGAAATATGGATTTTTCAAAAATAATTTGAGCGGGCGTTGCCCAGACTTTATGAAATTAAGCAACGTTTGTTTTTTGTAAAACTCAAAAAAACTATTTTTGTTAAAAAGTTGATTCTCTTAAAATAATGGTTCAATTCTGAATCCGAGAAAGGAAGTTCGCAACTTTCATTCTGTTCTCCTTGTCGTAGAAAAATGAAAATCATGTATTATTCCAAATACATTTTTGTTTAGAGTTTTTTACGTAGCATTTGTTGACAAAATTCGGGAAAAACTCAATAATGAATATAATTATCCTAAGAGAAAATGTAGACACATGCAAAGGAAGAGATAAAAGTAAGTTACCCACGAAAAGAGACGTCTTTCCGCAATCAAAATCGACGGCGAACCCGCGAGGAATTTGCTCGTCACCTTCGATCTCCCGCTCCGAGGTCAGTCGTTATCGCACACGGCACCAGAGTGAAATTTTACTCACTCTCACACGAAAGTGGTCCCACGGAATCTCAAACACTCAACAGTGTAAGGAAGCCACAAACTAAACAACCTAAAAATTTCACTCGCTTTCACACAAGTGGCTCCACGAATTCTCTAACACATAAGTTTATTCCTAATCTCACTCACAGTAGGGTAGTTGTTATCCCCTACAAAACAACAAGCTCTCATTGTACTTCTTCAACCTCCTCTCAACGGGAAGCCAAACTGCACAACATCTAAATATTCAACCGATAGCAAACAATAGTAACATCAACTGATTACTGTTCATCTGCACACGTACGGAAGGAAGACATAGTAGTACTCAATCTTAAACAACTACAGGAAACTATGTTTGAATCAGTGAAATCAGATTCAATTCCACTATTCATCATCACCTACATCAACATTCCTCCCCTAACGGAAACAAACACACATACTGAACAACAACCTTCAGTTTTTTTTCATCATTCTTCAATTTCATCAACACCCAAATCCAAATGATTACATGGAGCCCCTTTTATAGGGTTTTGAAAGAAAAAATAAGAATAACCTCTATGAAGCCTGAAGGTGCGACCATGGCGGAATGATAGGGGGCATGGAGCTACAATAGCCGGGAGCGAGGGAGACGTGGCAGAGGTCGTGGCCAAATTTATCGGAGAAGATACGCATCGCCCGCGTCGTGGGGCGATTGGGCGAACATGAGGTTGGAGGACCTTTATCTTGCGTGCTTGGCTGAACCGGGAAGAAGATGTTAAATCTATAAGCTAAACTTATATGTAATAATGTTTTGTTACATAACTTTCATGTTTAGTTTTAGGTGATATTTGGCTTCTATCAGTTCCTCCTGTTTTTCCTGTAGTTATCCCGAACATTTGGTATCAAAGCCCGACAACAAGAACGGCGCCGACGGTGAACGACATCGGAAAAGCGACATCGACCGCGAGTGAAGAAGACGGCGATCGGAACCCTCGCTGCCGCTGGAAGTCCTGGGTTGCGAGCGCATCTTGCCGGCCCTGTTTCACATCGAAGGTTAGGGTTACCCGGATCTCTGGTGTTGCGATTTTGCCCTGTTTTCGGTTTTTTGTTTGCTGGAATCCGCCATTTCTCTGTTTTTGTGGGGGCAAGGGGTGGTGAAGCTTTGAGATTTGAAAGTTCCAGCTCCCGTTCGGCTTGTTCGGATTTTTGGGGTTTTTCCATTTCTTTTGATCTTGCGTGGAGCTCCTTCGCAAATCGAAGGTCCGCTGGTTGTGCTGTGAGAAAGAAAGTTTTTGTTTAGAGTTACTGCAATTTGGGGACTTCTTGTGAAAAGGAAAGAAGAAGAAGAAGATGGAAGGAACTTCAAGTGATTTGACTAAGCCACAACTCCCTCGTTTTGATGGGAAGAATTATCACAAGTGGAGTGTGATGATGAAGGTTCTCTATGAATCCCAAGATCTTTGGCATCTTGTAGCGGATGGCGTTGAAGAACCAAAAGACGTTACTACACTTTCGGCAAAACAACTTACGGATTTGAAGGAGGCACGGAAGAAGGACAAGAAAGCACTCTACTTTATTTATCAATCGGTGGATGAGGTAATTTTTGAGAGGATTGCCTCGGCGAAAACTTCAAAAGAAGCTTGGGATACTCTTCACACCGCCTACAGAGGTGAAGATAAGGTGAAGTTAGTTCGCCTACAAATGCTTCGATGCGAGTTTGACACGTTAAAGATGAAGGATTCAGAATCGATTGAAGACTTTTTCAATCGTGTAGTTGCTTTGACAAACAAGATGTTGGTGAACGGAGAAGCGGTGGAGAATAAGAAGGTGATTGAGAAGATCTTGCGGAGTCTACCTCGCAAGTTTGAGAATGTCGTGGTGACAATAGAAGAGTCAAAGGATTTTTCGACTTTGGCTTTGTAAAGCTTGATGGGGTCTCTTCAGTCTCATGAATTGAGAATGAAGCAGTATGAGACTGTTCCTGATGAACAAGCTTTCCAGACTCAGTTGTCCATGAGGGGAGGCAACAGAGGAAGAGGAAGATCTTCTTATAGAGGAAGAGGAGGTCGGTCCGATGGTGACCGAGGCAAGCAGCAGCAGCAAGATTCTCATAACAGAGGTGAAGGGTCCAACAGAGGCAGGGGGAGAGGAAGACCACTGTCGCAGATTTAGTGCTTTAACTGTCAAAAGTTTGGGCACACGGCAAAGTTCTGTTGGAAGAAGCATCCTGAGGAAGGAAAGGCATCTACTTTTATGCATGAGAAGGTAGATGAATATCAAGGTGACATGTTCCTGACCACGGATGAGAAAGAAGGTGGTTCCAGTGAACTCTGGTATGTTGATAGTGGTTGTAGTAACCACATGACTGGGAACAAGGAGTTGTTCGTGAAGTTGGATGAGTCTCTGCACAAGGAAGTTCGGACTGGAGATGACAAAAGGTTACATGTCAAAGGAAGCGGAAACGTATCTGTGAAGACAAAGAAGGGCATAAAGACGATCCCTGATGTCTATTATGTGTCTGGGCTGAAGCACAACCTGATCAGTGTGGGTCAGTTGTTGAAAAAGGGACATGATGTCCATTTTAGAAGAAATGTCTGTGAGATCCGAGATAAGGATCATGTACCTCTCGGCAAGGTGACGATGTCTCCAAACAAGATGTTCTCTATCAAGTTTGGAAGCGATTTAATGAACTACTTGAGTGCAGTGGCGGATGACAAGTCTATGTTGTGGCATCATAGATTTGGACATTTGAATTTTGGAGCTTTGGCAAAGATGGGAAGATGTCACCTGGTGCGAGGACTTCCAGCTGTTGATAAGGTGGAGAAAGTGTGCGAGGGATGCATCTTTGGGAAGCACTCTAGACATTTGTTTCCCAAGGAAGGAGCATGGAGAGCCTCTAGGCCTCTCCAACTGGTGCATTCTGACGTGTGTGGACCAATGAAGATGACATCCATTGGTGGAAGCAAGTATGTCCTGACATTTATCGATGATTTTAGCAGGAAAACATGGGTGTACTTCTTGAAGGAGAAGTCTGAAGTATTCAGATGCTTCAAAGAGTTTAAGGCAATGGCAGAAAGGCAGAGTGGCTATGCACTGAAGTCACTCAGAACTGATCGTGGAGGAGAGTACCTTTCTAATGAATTTAGAGGGTATATGAAGAATACTGGGATCTTGCACCAGCTGACCGCTAGGTATACACCGCAACAGAATGGTGTGGCGGAAAGGAAGAACAGGACAATCATGGAAGCAGCCAGAAGCATGATCCATGCTATGGGGATGCCAGACTCTTACTGGGCAGAAGCTGTTGCCACTGCCGTCTACCTGCAGAACAGATTTGTGATGAAGAGTGGCCAAGGAAAGACGCCTCATGAAGCTTGGAGTGGAAAAAAGCCAGGTGTATCTCACCTAAGAGTATTTGGATGTGTGGCTTACTCTCATGTACCTGAGAAGATGAGAGGGAAGCTAGATGGGAAGTCAGAGAAGTGCATCTTTGTAGGGTATAGTGAGCAATCAAAATCTTACAATCTCTATAACCCGGTGAAGAATTGCAGCGTGATCAGCAGAGATGTTCTGTTCGATGAGAAGACCAAATGGGATTGGGACGGTAAAGGCAAGTCTGTGGTCTATGAAGGAATTCAAGAAGAGGGGGAGAAAGACGCTCAAGAGACTGAGACTGTGGAACGACAAGCACCTGAAGAAAACGGGTCGCCCATTTCTACTTTCTCTCCTGGTTCATCATCAACAACTAGTGGGTCATCTGTCGCCCCTGGTAAGACCAGATGTTTGAAGGAGATCTATGATAAATCTCAGCCTATCTTGAATGAAGAATGGGCAGACTTTGCCTTATTTGTGGATGCAGATCCAGTCGAGTTTAAAGAAGCTGTTCAGGAAGAAAAATGGAGGAAAGCCATGGATCAGGAGATCCACTCCATTGAGAAGAATAATACATGGGAGCTGATTGAACTTCCACCAAACCATCACTCAATTGGGGTAAAGTGGATTTTCAAAACTAAGCTAAATGAAAAAGGAGCAGTGGAGAAGCACAAGGCTCGCTTAGTTGTGAAGGGGTATAAGCATAAATACGGGTATGACTATAATGAGGTGTTTGCTCCAGTCATACGCTTAGATACGATCAGATTGGTGCTAGCATTGGCCGCTCAGCATGATTGGAAGGTCCATCAGATGGACGTTAAATCTGATTTCCTGCATGGCGTTTTAGAAGAAGAAGTTTACATTGATCAGCCTCTAGGATATGTGAAGAAAGGTGAGGAAAATAAGGTGTGCAAATTGAAGAAAGCCCTATATGGGTTGAAGCAGTCTCCTCGTGCCTGGTATGGAAGAATTGATAGCTACTTTGAGAAGAACGGGTTCAGAAAATGCCCATATGAGCACACTTTGTATATCAAGGAAGAAGGAGGTAAATTTCTGTTCGTTTGCCTCTATGTTGATGATTTGATATTCACCGGCAACTCTGAAAGTCTATGTGAAGATTTCAAGAATATGATGAATAAGGAATTTGAGATGACCGATCTTGGTCATGCTCACTATTTTCTGGGGATTGAAGTTAAGTATGGTGTTGGGAAGATCTCTATCTCCCAAACCAAGTATGCTACAGAAATCTTGAAGAGATTCAAGATGGAGAACGCGGTTCCCATCAGTTCGCCCATGGAGTTTGGGTTGAAGCTGAGTAAGGATGGAGATGAGAAGACTGTCGACTCATCATTATTCAAAAGCCTAGTTGGAAGCCTCATGTACCTGACGGCAACAAGGCCAGATCTTATGTTTGATGTTAGCTTGATCAGCCGCTTTATGGAGAACCCGAAGCAAAGCCATTGGGAAGCAGGTAAACGAATTCTTCGTTACTTGGCTGGTACACTTGATCATGGAATCGTGTATGAGAACGTTGAGACTTATCAACTGGTGGGGTTCAGTGATAGTGATTGGGGAAGCAGTCTTGATGATAGCAAGAGAACATCTGGATACGTGTTTAGCATTGGATCTGGTGCTATAGCATGGCAGTCAAAGAAGCAGAAGGTAGTTGCCCTCTACACAGCTGAAGCAGAATATGTCGCACTCACCATAACAGGATGTCAAACTGTTTGGTTGCGAATGATCCTTGAAGAATTATTGCAGTCACAGAACGGGCCGACGAAGGTGAATTGTGACAATCAAGCTGCAATAGCCTTGACAAAGAATCCTATGTTTCATGGACGAGTTAAGCACGTGAGGATGAAATATCATTTCATTCGTGAGCTTGTCAAGGATGGGGAGGTTGAAGTTATGTTTTGCAGCACAAAAGACCAAGCCGCAGATATGTTTACAAAAGCATTAAAGCCCGCGGATTTGTGTAAAATGAAGGATAAGATCGGAGTTAGAAAAGTTTAGCTTAAGGGGGAGTGTTAAATCTATAAGCTAAACTTATATGTAATAATGTTTTGTTACATAACTTTCATGTTTAGTTTTAGGTGATATTTGGCTTCTATCAGTTCTTCCTGTTTTTCCTGTAGTTATCCCGAACAGAAGATTAGCGCATGTCTGGCTGAATAGGAGGGGTGGACCGTGTCAACCACAGGTGCGCCTTTTAACAACTCACAGGGGAAGCTGCACCCTTTCTTCTTCAAAGGCCGGCTGGACCTCTTCTTCATGGGCTTTAATGAAGATACTTCTATATATACGAGCATCTTGGCACGGGCTTCGCCCGCCTGCGAAAGGGCTTCGTCTGTGCTTGATGCTTCGGGTAGTGTTTGGCTGCATAGATCCACCATCTCGCCGCCCCACCCGCCACTCGCAGCTTCCGGAGCTCTATGGTTATTTGATTTTGATCTGGCGTAACCCGTGCGAAAATGCTCGTTTTATTATAAGAATATGTTAGTGGGTATAGATTATATCTGATATGAATACATAATTAATGTTACTGTGATAGGAATATATAATTAATTTTGCTGCTAATCGTCTCCACCATGCTTCTGCTGTCCCCCGCCCGCGAGCTCTCCGCCGTGCTTCCCCGCCCTCAAGCTTTCCGCCGTGTTTCTCCACCAGTGAGCTGCCGCTTTTATGTGATCTAAAATATCTGCGTTGTCAGGGGCGGATCCAGAGGGGAGCCCGAGGGACACTGGCACCCCCATTATTTTTCAAAATGGTTAGTGTATTTGAATTCCTCTCATCGAGGCAATGGATTTTGACTACTTAAACGTCAAAAACGGTGGCCAGATAAGGGAAATACAGCTCCGATACGATTGAACCGTTAAAATTTTTTTTAAAAGTTGATGTCTCGCCCCCCATATTAAAATTTTTAGAACGTCACATTCAAAAAAAATTTGTGTGCACCCCCATTATCAATTTGTGCACCCCCATTATTAATTTTCTGGATCCGCCACTGTGCGTTGTATATTGGAGGAGACGCCGTCGAGATGTCGAGATAAGTGGCATCATAAAACAGAGGATAGCTGTTAATGTGCATCATAAAACATACATTATCTGATAATAATAATAATCACAGTGATTAGAGAGATAAAGCTGAGGATTGAGAATAAGGAAAATATAAGAATAAGTACATATTATAAAATTAACCGAAGGGGCTGCGACTCCAGAGAAGAGAGCTGTCGGGGGAAGGCTCGGCAATGGGAAGAGTTTGCCATGAGGCGTGAGACGTGAAAGATGGCCGGAGTTTTGGAGGAGATGCCCGAGAAGCTCGTGGAGAAATGGTCGGCCATGGTGGTGGCGGCCATGGCTGCTTCGAGGAGAGCTTGCTAGAGAGAGATCTATAGATGTGGATGCCGGAGTTGAGAGCTCACCAGAGGAGAGGGGGAGATTGGGGAGAGAGAATGTAGAGAGAGAGGCAGAGGCTCGTGACTGCGCAACCGGAGGAGAGGCTCGTGAGGGCGCAACCAAAGGCTCTTCCCGCCGGCGCTGCCGGGCACCACCGTGTCCCCTGACTCTCCCGGTCTGACTCTCCTGGGTACCACTGTGTCCCCTGACTCTTCCCACCGGCCATAGCTGACTATTATAGGAGAATAAGGAGGGGGGCAACACGTATGTTGTCCAATGGACTGCGCGCGAAGCCATGAGTGGAGAAGCCCCAGAGACGAGCAGGAGAAGCGCAGGACGACGCGGGGCCTGCGCCGCCTCCAGCTCCTATGGAGTTATCAATGCTTCCATCATATTGCCTCCTCTTATGGACAATCTCGTCGGAGGCATCAGGGCGGCGGTCGATGCTTCCGTCATATTGCCTCCTCTTATGGACAATCTCGCCGGAGGAATCAGGGCGGCGGAGGCAGCGGAAGGAATATAGACATGCTCCCGGTCTCCCCTGACTCTCCCAGTCTCCTTTAATATATAAGAATGTTTAAGCGGCGGATGAACAGCTGTTCTGTCATCCGCCGCTTTATACAATAACATATCAAAAAATTTAAGCGGCGGATGAATAGCTGCTCTGTCATCCGCCGCTTTATATTAATATCATCCTATAATATTGCTGAATAACGGCTGAACAGCAGAGCACAGAAAGGATAGTTTGGGAAAATCAAGTATGTGACGGAGAGAATACAAAGGGCCTTATTAATATTATATATATATATATATATATATATATATATATATATATATATATATATATCACAACACAAATATTATAAATACACATTCATACTTTGTAAAAATTATAAAATGACACAAATAAAAAATAATGCAAGATTCAGGGCCGATAGAGGTCCGGTTAGGAGTGGCATCAGACATTTTTCATCGACCTGATCAGTGTTGGTCTCCACCAACTCTCCCCTCTCAAAATCACTCATCTCTAGTGAGTGCTCCGAGTAATGGTGTTGTAGAAGATCAGCATCCATACACTGTAACTCCTCGGTCAAGTCCCAGCTGCTCTCAGTCTCTAGTCTGTCATACCAATGAACTAAATATCTCTGAAAACCACCATTAGTAGTGGTCACTGTCTCATTATCCAATATCTGCTCGGGAACTATGATCTGTAGGAAAG
This sequence comes from Platanthera guangdongensis, assembly GCA_039583875.1. Classification (NCBI taxonomy): domain Eukaryota; kingdom Viridiplantae; phylum Streptophyta; class Magnoliopsida; order Asparagales; family Orchidaceae; genus Platanthera; species Platanthera guangdongensis. The sequence goes on along the minus strand of CM077158.1, from coordinate 72,181,995 downwards.
TCTATCAGTAGCTCTGCAGAAAACTATCAGTGGTAATAGGAGGAACTACAGTGGACGTGTTAGTAACTGAATGACTGTCGGTATGTATTGAATGTGACTCCTCACCCTCACTCACAAACCCAGAAGAATCAAATGGAGAAGAAGGAAATGGAAAATCTAAAGACTCATGCGAACAATTATGGAATAAAGTCAGATTAGTTACGTTAAAAACAGGATTTGCTCCCCAAACGGAAGGCATCTCAAGTTCATACGCATTTTGCCCAATCAGTTTTAATACTCAAAAGGGTACCAATTCTATGGTCAGGTAGCTTATTTACGGTACCCAAAGGTAACTGTTCCAGATTTAGCCGAACCATCACCAAGTCATCCATTTGAAACTAGTAGCTCTTTCATGTTTGTTAGCTTGAGTTGCATATAAGTCATAAGTAGAATATAATTTCCGCTCATTTTCGCTATACAAATCTTGCAAATGCAAAATGAACTACTAACACGACTAACTCCACAAACCAGAGGTTTAGATACTAAAAGAAACTCCTAGGATAGGTGCATGATCAGGAGGCTCGGAAGGTGGATCATAAAAGAATTTATCACGGGGGCGATGAACACTCAAGTGAATATCAGAGGCATCAGTGCTAAGATATAAAATCAATGAATTAGTGAGTGCACCCACAAACTCGACTGTGCTACTAAGGATGGGTACATCCCAAATGTGCGATGAACCCATATATGATTTATCTGGGGGTTCACCGGGAGGGGTATAATAAAATTCGTCACAAATACGATGCATACAGACATAGGCTCCAAAACATATGGAGTGCTCTCATATAAATGACAATGTACGTGAAGCGTGTTAATTGTGATAAACTTACTAAGGGAATGTGAGACATCAGGAGGCTCACGAGGTGAGACATATGAAAACTCATCGCGAATACGTTGGTCCTCAAATTGATAACCATATTCATTGATAATAAGACGCGACTATAGACTGAGGTGAGTACTCATCACAAGAAAGAACGCATTTGATAAGTCAACATATGGTACGTCCCATAACTCATCTAAAGTGCGAGTGACCAGATGGCTATGATCAAACCCTAATATATGGATGTTACACCCAAAATCATCTCTCTGGAGCACTATAGACATCATGAGCGATAATGTAAAAGGTGCCAATGTCCTAAAATTTATAAGTGCGTTACTCACATGAATTTCATCTACACAAGGATGAGGTGGCTCATCTGAAAGCTCAATAAGAGGGTTGTCAAAGAAATCATCAGTATAGTGATGGTCCTCCAAAAGTAAATTATCAGAAGGGGTTGTGTTCTCGAAAAGGGAAGAGGTGGCAACCTCAAGATCACTACAAAACTCTCTAATCCCGATCGTGATGTGAGTCGGGGCTCTATAAGGTGAAGTGTATGAAAAGTCTTCACTCAATGTAAATATAGACTCTAGAGAAGATTAACTAAGTGGAACAGACTCTCGTGGGGTTTGACTCCACACTTCCTATATTAGAATATCAGATAGAGTGGATGAAGTTTCCCTGCTTTGGGAAGAGGAGTGCTCTTGTCGACCTTTAATGACTACAATCACGTTTGTTTTTGGAACACTAGGAGAATCACTAGATGTGATGCAATCTTGACGAAAGTGACCTTTATACGTATCTTGAGGGTCATCATGATGATCGTCCATAACATAATCATGACGTGATCGTGGGTGGTCGTGAGTCCTATGAACGTGTGTTGGTGGTCGCAAATATACAGACTCAGATTCCTCATAAAGAGGAGACGTGTAGATTCGATGACTGGACTAATGATGAACTCTATCAACATAATTGTTGGGTATTGTATCCACAATTACCTGGATTTGAGGAAGCCACCTGTCAAGCTAAGATGAATTCACAATGTATTTGATGAAACATCTTAAGTTGTGCTTGCAGCTCTTCCACGCTAAGTGCACACCAATGTCAGGGTGAAGTAGGTCAATATACACGGGTCTGCACGACGTAATCCCTCGTTGAGCAGATCAGTGTGTTGGCCTACGTGTACTCTCTTTATTGGAGTGCACTAACTTTCAAGTACAGGGCCATGTTTATGCAAGAGAAGACAAGGAGCAAGGATGGGTCAAGGAGCAGCTCTTGAGTGGAATGACGAAAATTCATCTAAGTGAAAGTCGACGAGAATCACCAAGTGATTCTCGCCGAATCGTCGAGAATCATTAGTGATTCTCGCCGACTCCTTCCGGCTACCTTAAAATGGTGCCAAGTGAGATTCGGCGAGAATCACTAATGATTCTCGCCGAACCCGTCGCTGAGCAGGTCATGAATACCAAGTGAAAATCGTTGAGAATCAACAAGGGAATCGTCGAGAATCACTAGTGATTCTCGACGAATCGTCGAGAATCGTTAACTGATTCTCGCCGATTCGTCGAGAATCACCAACGATTCTCGACGAATTTTACTTGGCGTTTTCTCGGGATGTTGCTGGACCGGATTCTGCCGCTGGACTATTTTGAACCGGATTTCGGGATTCTACTGGTGGGTCCCACAACAGTCAAATTGAATCTATCTACAGTATATATATACGGGTATTTTGAATAGTAGGGAGTACAGAGAAAAGAAACACGCGAGCACGGAAAAACCCTAAGTCGCCGCTTCCGCTCCGTTCCGCCGCCGCCGCTCGCGTCAAGTGGTCGCTGCTGTTGATCGCGTTTCTTCTCGATCTCCTGCGACAGAAGCTTAGCCAAGCTTAGAGTCTCACGCGTCTATCTAGAGATCTCTTGTCTCTCGATTTGTAGATCGGGAAAGTGTTCCCCATCCGAATCGATCGAGACGACCGATCCTTGAGTGACCGTTGGTAGACCTAGCTAGCTTCGCTACGAAGTTTGGATCTCAAAGTACTGCTGCTGCGCACCTTCGTTGCCGCCGATCCCGAACCAAGCCGCCGCTCGGATTGCCGCCGCCGGTTCCGGGGAGATCCTCTCCAAGAGAGACCAAGGTTGTAGACTCTTCGTTGACTTCACGAACACGTCGTCGAACGAAGAGGAACATCGTAGTCTCCAAACGAAGTTTGTATCTCGTGTATATTCTATATTTACTTTTGTTGTAAAGGAACGTTTGTTCCGTGTTGTAAGGGTTGGGTGCAACCCGTTTTGTGGGAGTGTTGACTCTCATGTGTGGAAGGGTTCCTTCCGATAGTGCAGGGATTGGATTTCAATCCTGTTGGAGAAGAGACCGAGTCGTCCCTTGTTGGGAGATAGGTCGAAGGGGGAAAGTGGATGTACCCAAGTCGGGGAACCACTATAAATTGTATATGTATTCTGTGTGCTGTGCTTTTTATTTTTATTGTGCAGGTACATTCGTAAATTCCGCAAAAGCGCTACACGTCACCTATTCCCCCCCCCCCCATAGGTGCACATAGCTGACACTAGGTGGACTTTCAAGTGGTATCAGAGGGAGGTTACTCATCAAAAGGTTTACACCTTGAGTAGTATCCTGCCACCAGTGTCAGAAGCATGGAGCTGGATTATGAGATATCGCCACTCAGACTCCCCGCATGTACAAAGGAGTTTTATCCAGTCTGGAGGATGAGAGTGTCGTATCACTTGGATGCCATCGATCCTCGTGCATCTTTCATCCTGGATGAGGGTCCTTTTATACCTATGAAGACCTCCGACTCTGGAATTCAAGTGCCCAAGTGCATTGCTGAGATGTCGGAAATGGAGCTTTCATTCTTTAATTTGGATAAGAGGATTCGTCAAATTATCATGGATATCTGGTCTGGAGCTTCTCGCTCTAGATTAGAAAAATGTAGGACGGCTAAATCTCTGTGGATGATGATCTCAGAGCTGATGGGGGGGTCAGAGAAAGCTGGAATCTGCTGTCAATCAGAGGATGAAGCGTATGTTGGGGTCCTCACTTCTGAAGATGAAGGCAAGGATCTCTCGGACTGCATCAGAGCTCCAGTGTCCATGTCTGAGACTGAAGAGGCCAGCGAGGAAAGCAGCTCTGATGAGGATGACACATTGATCACTGGCTCTAATGACAATATCGCTGAGGAGCAGGTAACCTCTTCGTCCTGCCCTGTATCTCTTGAAATTTTTGAAGACAGGAACTGCGTTCCTCCAGAAGATTCTGATTCTCTGAAGAGAGCCCTTCAGTCGAGCAACCTACTTGCTGAGGAGCAAGCTCAAGAGATTGCTCAACTGAAGATCTTGTTGGTTCTCCAATTGGCGTCCAACAAGGTCAAGGACTCTAAGATCTCAGCTCTAGAGAGTAGTCTAGAGAATGAGAAACGTATAGTATCAAACTTTTCCAAAGTTGATGCTATAAAGAGAAAGCAAGAAAACGGGTGGATCTCTCGGATTATCAATGTGTGGAGAAATGGGGAAACGGTGTTCCGACCCCCCACTCCAAGCAGGAAGGCACCTCATCATGCCTTCAGGTATGACCACAAGAATAGTCGTGGTCACTGCAAGGGCAATCTGTCCCCATGTGGAGACACCAAGAGTGCAAGGGCCGTCGTGGCCACTCATGAGAGAATACCAAAGGCTCATTCTGAGCCCTTTGTATTCACTGTCACTGCCTCAACTCGATGTGAATCTGCATGTCCTAGCTCACAGAACATTTCTCACCACCCGAGGACACAGGATAGGGAGGTTAGAAGTCATGATGTAAGTTTTCATGGGGCCTCGGAAAGGGGGATGCCTGAAAGGAGGGCACCACCTTCCCGGCTTCATGACGCTCACAACATGCATTCCTTCCACCCTTCCACGTGTCACGATGGAAGAGAAAATTTTGTGAGGAGATCATGCTATATCCCGTTTAGACCTAGGACCGTGACTACCTCAGTCACTAGATCGGGTCGGAAACGGCGATACAACATTCGCCCATGTTGGTGCTGCGGCAAAGTGGGACACTTTGTCATCGACTGTTGGCACAACCCCTCTGTGCCAAGGGCAGGGGCTCATCCACACTCACGGAACAGAGGTAGTCTTCCTGACAGGTTTTCTGGAGGAAGGCAGTTGCGTGCTTATGCTAACAGGAACCTAGGACCCAATATGATTTGGGTTCCTAAGGTAAAATAATTCTTTCTTGCAAGGTAGTCTAGGTTCCCATGAATATGATGGGAACTAGACAGTAGGTGGCTCAAGACTAAATTGGAACAAGCGTCTGCAATAACAGATGTGATATCTATTTGAGCATACTCACATTGAGCCTCTGATATGTTCTACCTGTGGGACTAAAACGATGACTCTCAAAATCCCAGGTACTCATGATCCGTTCCAAGACTTGAGTCGTTTTCAATTGACAATTACATATATATGTATATATATCTTTATATATAGATACATCTTTGTATATACGTGTATGTATGCACATCCAAGGATGGGTTTACTCGATACATGCAAACCTTTTTACATCAATAAAGAGTTATCAAAGCAATGTCATTGTGAATCTCGACAACTCACAATTGACATCAAAAAGTTTTTGGAAAAGCCTCGTTCAAACCCAAATAGATTGGCTTTAAAATATATCTGTATTTATCGTCTTTTTATTGACTTGACATCAGACGAATTCAAAAATGTTGCAATACTTCTTAACGTGAAAATTCCTAGTCAAGAAATCTTTCAATTTCGACTTAGACAAATCCCGCCGACTTTTTATAGACTTGGAATCTCGCCGACCTTTCAACTTCTTTACGGATCCCGCCGAAGGAGCAAGCTACACGAGTCCCGCCGACTCTCGCAGAAATCACGCCAAATCGCAAGGTTTCTTCCGTCGGATCCCGCAAGGAAGCTCGTCGAATCTCTCAAAGTTCCCGCAAAGTGTCTCCTGTAGGAATCGCACAAAGCTCTCGTCGGATCCCGCACCGCCTTCTCACAAACCCGCAGGAAGCTTGTCGAATCATCGTCTCGCAAGAGCTCTTCTGCCGAATCTTCCCTTATCCGCCGACTCGCCGAAACCCGCAGGAAGCTCGATCATCTTCTCGCAAGGTACTCGTCGGATCCCGCACCGTCCTCGCTGTTTCCCGCAAGGCCTACACCGAAGGTCTTCCCTAAGGACGCTCAAGGAAGATCTATCGCAGGAAGCCCACCAACTCATTTCCGTCTAAACCCTTAGGTAACCTCTTCCTCACCCATACTTGGACGTTATCACTTGTGACGCATTCCTTTTGATTGATCATTATAGCTTAGAGTAGGGATTCTCTCTCTAGATCTGCAATGGCCCTAAGGACAACTGCTGGGTTGGTCACTGGTTGCGAGCTTGTTCGGACTGGGTTCTCTCACGCCTCGGACGAATTCCGCAACATCATTCTGATGCTGGAAGAGGCTGGGCTAACATTCGTCCTGGAGCACCCTTGCAAAATCCTGGACAAAGAGGTGCTGGAGTTCTTCGCTACCGCAAGACTCCGAAATGGCGACTCCCTAATCAAAAGCAAGGTGGCTGGGGCAAAGGTCAAGATGTCTGCCAGCAAGCTGACCCGCTTTCTGCAGCTTTCTAGCTCAGAGCATGAAGACTATCTGGAGGACGATGACAAAGCCAGAACTCTCTCATTCTGCGGTCTCCCACGAGGAACTAGGTCCATAAAGAGAAAGGATATGAATGAAGAAGGGAAGCTCCTGTCTGACATTATTGGAAAGGTGCTCATCTGCAAGCCGGGCTCTCACGACCATATCTCAGCGGATATGTTCAAGATCCTGATAGCTGTCGTCTGCCGTAAAAGGTTTAACTGGGGGGAGTTGTTGTTCGAGAAGATCAAGGACACCTTGGGCTCTCCGAGTTTCGGCCGCATCATAAGTCTATATCTAAACCAGCTAAATGGAGACAAATTTGACATGAGTAAAGGTGTCCCTATCCACTACTTGAAGAAGATGGACTCAAGTGTGTTTGATCGATGGGAGAGGCGTATTGGGCAGACTGCAGTGGAAGAGCAACAGGGAGTATCTTCAGCAGTCACCCCCAATGAAGTTCCTGATACCTTGAATGCAGGAATCGAGGGGGAGCCTCTACCCCCTCATACTGAGGTAGTATCTGACATCTCCCAGGTGGCCAGGGATGCGGTGGCCGAAATTCAAGAAGAAAGTGACACTGTATTGGAGACTGCTGACAAAGAATTGGAAGAGGCTGCTGATGAAGATGAGTTCATGGATGATGACGAAGAGGATGAAGGACATGCGGGACATGAAGTATTTGAGGCTCCGGATCCTGTTGAACCTCCATCTGACAAGCCTGCACCAGTGGAGGGGGAGTCAGATAAATCTACAAAGGCCGTCAGCATTCCTCCATTAGAGACTGTTCTTGTATCCAGCTCTACAGATGTGTCTGCTGAAGGGCAAGGCCCACAAGTGCCTCCGGTTATTCCGTTACGAGATGAGCTAGCTACTCACACTGTAAATGTCATTCAGGGGATTGTGAATGAACTCAAAGTCTCCTTTGATGAAGCTCAGAATAAACTGCTGAAAAGGATTAAGACATCTGAAAAGCTCATGCTCAAGAATATGGTGGAAATCAACCATAAACTGGACGTGATGGAGAAGAAATTTGAAGAGAAGTATACCGCGGCCGGCGAAGCTGTCATACTTCTTATGGTCGGCTTGAAGAAGAACACCGACACTCTTGCCGTCGTCAATCAGAATGCACATGTTGTAGCCAACAACATTCAAAAGTTTGACGGTAATATGGTAACTCTTAACGCCAATCAGCAAGCCCTAGTCAATGAATTCTCCCGGACCACCAAGCACATTGATGACTCCTTGCACTCCTATGCAAACTGCATCGCTGTTGAAGCCAAAAAGGGGGAGGAGGACTACATAGCTAAGATGGCTGAGCTACGAGAAGTCATGATCACAAACTTCGAACAGTCAAACAAGTACGTCTATGACAGCAACTGGTGGATGCTCCACCAGGCGTTAGGCATCCCCTTTGCTGACAATCCTGCAGATATTCATCCTCCTGAGACTTCTACGGTCGCTGAGGGAGTAGGTGCTGCTGAAGGAATAAGTGCAAGTGCTACAGATGTTCCCACAAATGAAGCTGATGCTAGGGCTCTCTCCAAAGCTAAACTGAGGAGCATGTTTGACCAGGAGGCTTTAGCAAAAGCCAGGGGAAAGAGAAAAACTCAAGAAGGGACCTCCAAGGAGACACAGGCTGAAAAGAGAACTCGAATGAGTGAGGAGGAAGTTCGAAACGAAAAGTGGAGTCCAGTTTCAAAGAACATCATCTTGGACACCTTCTGGCTACAAGATCAGGGAGAACTCAATCGGAACGAAGTTTACAGCCAGTATGAATGGGAGAGGCATAAGACGTATGAAGCCAAAAGGAACATATTCTTCAGAAACAACACGGATGCAGATAAAGTTCCTCCTCCCAGATATTACCCGAAGCCTAAGGAGTACATGGAGAGACAAAGGAAGAAGTTTTTGGCGCAGAAACTCAAGGATGACTTAGCTAAGGAAAGATAGTCAACAACTTGTAGCTTGTCATTCTCTCCTAAAAACATTTAATGATTATTGTTATGATATGAACAATTCTGAGATTATATATATATATACATTCGTATTTGAATTTGTGAATGACTCAAGTCCTGATCTGGTTGCATATATTCTCTTGTGCTGCATGTTTAATTTCTGAATGCTATGTTTATTATTTGATAGGTGTTATTCATCTTAGCTAGTAGGGTTTTGGCTTCGTCAAATAGGGGGAGATTGTTGGGTATTGTATCCACAATTACCTGGATTTGAGGAAGCCACCTGTCAAGCTAAGATAAATTCACAATGTATTTGATGAAACATCTTAAGTTGTGCTTGCAGCTCTTCCACGCTAAGTGCACACCAATGTCAGGGTGCAGTAGGTCAATATACACGGGTCTGCACGACGTAATCCCTCGTTGAGCAGATCAGTGTGTTGGCCTACGTGTACTCTCTCTATTGGAGTGCACTTACTTTCAAGTACATGACCATGTTTATGCAAGAGAAGATAAGGAGCAAGGATGGGTCAAGGAGCAGCTCTTGAGTGGAATGACGAAAATTCGTCTAAGTGAAAGTCGACGAGAATCACCAAGTGATTCTCGCCGAATCATCGAGAATCATTAGTGATTCTCGCCGACTCCTTCCGGCTACCTTAAAATGGTGCCAAGTGAGATTCGGCGAGAATCACTAATGATTCTCGCCGAACCCGTCGCTGAGCAGGTCATGAATACCAAGTGAAAATCGTTGAGAATCAACAAGGGAATCGTCGAGAATCACTAGTGATTCTCGACGAATCGTCGAGAATAGTTAACTGATTCTCGCCGATTCGTCGAGAATCACCAACGATTCTCGACGAATTTTACTTGGCGTTTTCTCGGGATGTTGCTGGACCGGATTCTGCCGCTGGACTATTTTGAACCGGATTTCGGGATTCTACTGGTGGGTCCCACAACGGTCAAATTGAATCTATCTACAGTATATATATACGGGTATTTTGAACAGTAGGGAGTACAGAGAAAAGAAACACGCGAGCACGGAAAAACCCTAAGTCGCTGCTTCCGCTCCGTTCCGCCGCCGCCGCTCGCGTCAAGTGGTCGCCGCTGTTGATCGCGTTTCTTCCCGATCTCCTGCGACAGAAGCTTAGCCAAGCTTAGAGTCTTACGCGTCTATCTAGAGATCTCTTGTCTCTCGATTTGTAGACTGGGAAAGTGTTCCCCATCCGAATCGATCGAGACGACCGATCCTTGAGTGACCGTTGGTAGACCTAGCTAGCTTCGCTACGAAGTTTGGATCTCAAAGTACTGCTGCCGCGCACCATCATTGCCGCCGATCCCGAACCAAGCCGCCGCTCGGATTGCCGCCGCCGGTTCCGGGGAGATCCTCTCCAAGATAGACCAAGGTTGTAGACTCTTCGTTGACTTCACGAACACGTCGTCGAATGAAGAGGAACATCGTAGTCTCCAAACGAAGTTTGTATCTCGTGTACATTCTATATTTACTTTTGTTGTAAAGGAACGTTTGTTCCGTGTTGTAAGGGTTGGGTGCAACCCGTTTTGTGGGAGTGTTGACTCTCACGTGTGGAAGGGTTCCTTCCGATAGTGCAGGGATTGGATTTCAATCCTATTGGAGAAGAGACCGAGTCGTCCCTTGTTGGGAGATAGGTCGAAGGGGGAAAGTGGATGTACCCAAGTCGGGGAACCACTATAAATTGCCTGTGTATTCTGTGTGCTGTGCTTTTTATTTTTATTGTGCAGGTACATTCATAAATTCCGCAAAAGCGCTACACGTCACCTATTCCCCCCCCCCCCCCATAGGTGCACATAGCTGACACTAGGTGGACTTTCAATAATATTATGTTGAAGGACCAATAAGATCCACTCGAGGGCGGGGATATGAACGACGACAATCATTATACTGATCATATCTAACATAATGCGATCATATTGGTAGATCAACACATTTTCTGTAAGTGATGTACTGTGATCGAGGATAATTATCGAAGTATCATAAAGATCTCGTTAATGGGGCTCTATTGGAGCGGGTGTAAGTGGATTCGTAATCCTCAAATAGTGGATTCCTCTTAAATGTAAATCTTTCTATATAGTGTGGTGGGTCATCATAACATTGATGGACAAATTGCTCATCTCGAGTTGGAGGTGACATTAAAGCTCTAGGGGAAACTTTTAGACTATTCACCCTACATTAAGGTTTTCGAACACTTCTTGCACTTGGTGTATATTTTTGGCTAACGTCGTCAATTGGTGGGAAAAGGGTAAAAACCACGGGGATGGTTCATTCCCTTCGTTACCACGACTCGGTTGACCACGTTCAACTCGATGCATCTCTCTAACCTATCACTACACAGATGAATGCAAGACAAGCAATAAAATGCAAATGATTGAGTGTGCGGATTTTTTTATTCAAAATTAAAAAAAGGCTATGCATGGTTCCAATTTTACGCAACTTGGAAAAATTTTGGAACCTGTCACTGATACCAAATTGATGCAGGTTGACGCGTAGGGTTTGCGCGCATGCCAGCTTTTTTCTAGGAAACCTTAAATGTGTGTAATAGGATTTGGATTTTGCAAAAATAATTTGAGTGGGTGTTGCGTAGACTTTATGAAATTAAGCAACGTTTGTTTTTTATAAAGCACAAAAAAAACTATTTTTGTTAAAAAAAATGGATTTTCTTAAAATAATGGTTCAATTCTGAATCCGGGGAAGGAAGTTCTCAACTTTATTCGGTTCCCCTTGTCGCAGCAAAATGAAAATCGTTTATTACTCCAAATACGTTTTTGTTTGGAGTTTTCGACGTAGCATTCGCAGATAAAATTCAGGTGAAACTTCACAATGAGTCTAATCATCCTAAGAGAAAATGTTGACACACGCAAAGGAAGAGATAGAAGCAAGTTACCCACGAAAAGAAATATCTTTCCGCAATCAAAGTCGAGGGCGATCCCACAAGGAATTTCCTCATCACCTTCGATCTCCTGCTCCGAGGTCGATCGTTATCGCACACGGGCACCAAAGAGAAATTTCACTCACTCTCACACGAAGTGGTCCCCCGGAATCTCAAACACTCAACAGTGTAAGGAAGCCACAAACTAAACAACCTAAAAATTTCACTTGTCCTCACAAAGGTGGCTCCACGAATTCTCTAACACACAAACTAAAGTTTACTCCTAATCTCACTCACAACAGGGTAGCAACTATCACCTATAGAATAGCAAGCTCTCACTATTCTTCTTAAACCACCTCTCAATGGGAAGCCAAACAACACAACATCCAAATATTAAACCTATAACTAACAATAGTAACATCAACTGATTACTATTCATCTTCACTCATACGGAAGCAAGACACATCGGTACTAAATCTTAAACCACTACAGGAAATTATGTTTAAATCAGTGAAATCGGATTCAATTCCACTGTTCATCATCACCTACATACACATTCCTCCCCATACGGAAGCAAACACACATATTGAACAACAACCTTCAGTTTTTCTCTCATCATACTTTAATTTCATTAACACCCAAATCCAAACGATTACAGGGATCACCTTTTATAGGGTTTTGAAAGAAAAATAATAATAACCTCCATGAATCCTAAAGGTGCGACCATGGCGAAATGATAGTGGGCATGGAGCTGCAACTGCAGGGAGCGACGTTTGTGATCTACTTCTTCAGTAGCATCATGGCCCCCAACTACTGACATAGGTACTTGGGATCTACTTCTTCCCCATGCCCAATTGCCTACAATAAGTCAAAAAATAGGTCCACGGGTATGTATCCCAATGAGATTGTTCACTGGTACAAGACCCCTGTGCCGCTTGACTTGGTTCCATTGCCTCCAACGTACAAAGCAAGTCAGTTTGCACAATCCTTCGCCCAACACATTCATGACCTACACGCACGTATACGAGCTACCTTGACTACTCAATACGGGTCTTATCAAGCGCACGCTAATCTACATAGGAGAGCGTCACAATTTAAGATTGACGATCTGGTCTAAGTCCGGTTAGTTCCCGAACGACTGCCAACTGACACCGTTAAAACGTTAGCACCAAAGCGCGCCGGCCCTTTTCGGATTATAAAGAAGCTAGGTGACAATGCTTTTATTTTGGATTTTCCTGCTGATTGGGGTATCTCCCCCATTTTTAATGCCTCGGATTTGACGTTGTTTGTTTCGCCTCCACACGATTTAAATTCTTTGTCATCCTCTTCTTCCACTGAAATTTCTAATGGGTTGGGGAGCGGTAGTTCAGATGATCTCTCTCTTACGGACCCCACAGGTATATCATCAGATGGTGAGTTGCATTCCTTTATTCCTACTGCTAACATGTTCCCCAGGTTTCCCAAGACGTTTCTTACTCCAGATAGGATACTTGCGGCTAAGCCACTTGCCACTACTGATGGTGATACCTACCGCTTCCTCATCCGTTGGCGTGACCACCCCCCTTTGGACGACTCATGGGTACTCGCAACGGAGCTTAGATGCTTGGATGCCGCTCTTCTCCACCGCTACCTCTTGGACCACGCATCAGAGATACGTGATTTTGAGCGGCGGAGGATTGATGTCGCGGCATCGCCGCCACTACTTGATGATGATCTGGTTGCCGAGGCGCTACAACATAAAGACTTTAGGAGGCATGATGATGCTAATGGAAGGCAACGTTACAACCTCCGTCCGCGGCGTGCTATGCCCATTTGAAGATTCATTTTAAAATCATGCTCTTAGTTACGTTATTTTTTTTATATTTTATATTTGAGAATATAAAATTATTCCATGCTTGGGTAATAATTTTATATTCATGTGTGAACTTATTTGTTTATTTCCTACATTTAAAACATTTGGTGTGTAATTAACCACCCGGATGGATGAGATGTCATCTCCATTTTGGACCGTTAAATATGTGTTTGTAACTCCTATATAAGGAGACCTCTTTATGAGAATTGATAGACAAGAATCAATTGAACCCTAAAAAACTCCCAAGGAAAATTTCGGCCAAGAGGATTCCTCCTAGCCGCCCCCCTAGCTGGTGTGAAGCCATCTCTTGCTTCCTCCACCCCTCTTCGGTGCGACTCCGGCGTGGATTCCTTCAGTGCGACTCCAAGGAAGAAGGTTGCAGCCCCATTCGGTGTGACGCCGGTGGATCCGTGGAGAGAGTGATTCTCCCACCATATCTTGTGTGTACGGTGAATCCGGGTTGGGTAACATACCATCCCTTCTCTTGTGTTTTCTTGCTTTAGTTTTGTGGAGATTGAGCAACCGTTGTTTCCGTGGTTTTGAATAATATCGCTTGCAATTTCCGAGTCGTTTCATTGTCGACAAATTTCTTTACAAATCCGGATCGGGTAGGTCCTATTTGCTTAAGCGGATCTTGGTCTATAGCCACGGTTCGCTCTCAAAAGAGATTGGCAACCATTATGTTAATTTTGGGGAACAATCCGACTCTTTTCTGATCGTTATTTTAGAGTCGATCCTTCCTCCTTGTCATTTATGTGTTGCGTTAGTGTCGATCTGTATTGTGGCAATAGATGCTTGTGTAGGTGTCGCGGATCAAGCGTGCGTTGATGGCGAATTAGGGGCGTCTCTCGCGTAAATCTCCGTTAGCGACTTACGCTACGTCAATATATCACAACACAAATAAAATAAATACAATGCATACTTAGCAAAAATTGTAAAATGACACAAATAAAAAATAATGCAAGATTCATGACCGTTAGAGGTCCGGTCGGGAGCAACATCAGACATTTTTCGTCGACCTAATCAGGGTTAGTCTCCACCACGTATGGACACAATGTTATAATGATTTGACGCATAATATTAGAGACATAAATATTTGTTGTGTTTTACGAGCCATGAATAATACCCAAAAATCTTCATATAACACACATTAGTAGTATGACTAAATGATCAACATCACTCGCATCTCACATGTGTATACATTTTTTTGAAACAGATGATGATAAAATAAAATTAAATCTTTTTTGTAAAAATAAACTACACATAAAAAAATTTTCTGACACGGATAAACTGATTTATAAACTTTAAAATAGATTATGACAAAATAAAACAAAAAATGTTATTTAAAATTTTTTAAAAAATAAGGACATGCACTAGACAATACAAATAAACAAAAAAATAAAATAGAAACTTGAGTTCTAAATATTTAGGATTTACTAATATTGTAAGAAATAAACACCAAATTTGTTGCATCTCCTTAGTAACGGCGCCAAAAACTTGATACGCCCAAAAACAATTGTGTATTTTAAACACAAATGAACGTGTCGGATCAAGTAATATAAAGTGAGTTAAGATCGTTCTCACAGAGAAGTGATTAATTTAGCACTTGCAAATACTAATTTAGTCTTTTCTTTAAATTCAAATAAATCATTAACATTGATTTAAATTATTAAATACTATAAATGAAAATCCTAATTAAAATAAACTACGGTGCCTTGGGAAAAAACTTTTTATGAGCTATGAGAAAAAAATCTTATATCGTGATTTCCTATGTCAAGTACGATGAATCTATGAATGTGATTTTGTGAAAATGGGTGATGAAATGTTTTGCAACGATTTTAGAATAGAAATATGTATCTCTAGATATCAGAACTCTCTAATTACTTA
Source organism: Platanthera guangdongensis (assembly GCA_039583875.1). Taxonomy (NCBI): domain Eukaryota; kingdom Viridiplantae; phylum Streptophyta; class Magnoliopsida; order Asparagales; family Orchidaceae; genus Platanthera; species Platanthera guangdongensis. The sequence continues at coordinate 72,166,894 of CM077158.1, read as the reverse complement.
TCTCCCTTGTCATTTCTAACTCAGGTGAAATAAATAATCACATAAGAATAAAAATATATGTTGCTAATAACAAGAGAAAATCTCTTTCTTCCTTCAAATGTTATATCAAATTTATGACGCATTTACACAACTCATCTTTCGAATTATGAAACATAGTAAAAAGACAAAACCTTGGCCAAAAGTTCCACTATAAATATCATAAATTCAAAAAAGAACATTCATCAATCACAAAAAAAATTTTAGAATATTATTACACAAGACATAGTACTCTCACAATACAAGATTAAAAAAAATAGTTCATAGTGAGGGAAGAAACACACCAAACAATCAAAAATATCTTACAATACATGATGGTTTAATGTTTAATCGCTGCAGGATTCTCTTCCCGACGTCGCTCATTTGTTCAGCCCGAGGTTCTTCTCCTTGCTCTTGCCGTCTCCTTCAAGAGAATTTTCCCAAACCCTAGATGAAGATCTCTCCTTGAAATTCAAAATTTCTCTAAAAGATGATGGATTCTGTAGAGATTTTTTACTCTTAAAACGTCCTCCCTCTTTGGAGGGAAGCATCTTTCTATTTTTGAAAACGATGCCAATTTTGAAATTCATAATTTGAAATTCGTCTAGAATATATTGCAATCATTTTTTTCTGATGTTGCAACTTTTTTCCAGATCATTAAATTTGGGCAGATTTCTTTCGTCAAGATGACTTCTTTGGCGTTTCTAGCAATACCACATTGAAAAAATACTGAATTAGTCATGAATAAAATAAATATGAATATACTCGCATTTTTTTTTCATTTAAACCCATTTTCTTTATTTTTGACAAAAAATAAGACTGAAAAATATATACTCACATTTCTATTTCATTTAGACTCATTTTATTTATTTTTGACAAAAAATAAGACTGAAAAATGACCTAGATAACTTCTTTTTGAGAAGTTATCTAGTGGGACCGAACAAATGTTCCTCGTCACCTCCATTCAGGCAAACCTAGGTCCTCCTAAAGCGCGATCGAGCAAAAGTTCTTTGCCACCTCCATCCAGCCGGACCCATATCCTCCTAAATCGCAATTGAACAAAGGTTCTTCGCCACCTCCATATAGAAGGACCCAGGTCCTCCTAACGCGCGATCAAACAAAGGTACTTTGTCACTCCATCCGGATGAACCCCGGTTCTCCTATGGCGCGATTGAACAAAGATTATTCGCCACCTCATTCAGACGGACCCAGGTCCTACTAAAGTGAGATTGAACAAAAGTTCTTTGCTACCTCCATCCAGACAAACCCATGTTCTCCTAAAGTGTGATCGAACAAAGGTTCCTTACTACCTCCATTTAAAAGGACCCAGGTCACCTTAAAGAGCGATCAAACAAAGGTTCTTCGCCACCTCCATCCGGACGAACTCCAGTTCTCCTAAGAATTTTTTGAACAAAGGTTCCTCGACATATCCATTCGGACGGACCCATGTCCTCATAAAGAGAAATCGAACAAAGGTTATTCTCCACCTCAATTCGGATGGACCCAGGTCTTCCTAAAGCACAATCGGACAAAGTTTTTTCGCCGCCATCCAGACGGACCCAGGTCCTCCTAAAGCCTGATCGAATAAAGGTTCATCACCACTACCATACAGACGGACTCTGGTCCTCTTCAGACAAAAATGAGCAAAGAATCTTGGCCAAATCCTAGGTCCTCTCAAAGCGCGCACGAACCAAGGTATGTCGCCATCTCCCGAAATAAACAGACCTTCAAGTCCATCTGCACCGCCAAGGAAAGGCGGACAAGTGTCCTCCCTCATCGCGCTTAAGCAACAATCTCCTGCCACTACACCCGACGACAAATTTCCAGCGATAGCGCACTACAAACAAGGAACGTAAAAGCGCCAAACACTCCCAGGTCACCGCAACGCTTGTCTCGACACTAAGTCACCGCCGTGTGGGCAACAATACAGAATAGTTCAACGACTATCGAGATCCCCTCCTAATAACGACAACGAGATCTTCACCACGCAAGGATACCCGAGGGGAGTCACAATCTCAACACGTCATGCAAAAACTCGCGTGACTAAGCAAAGGAAGTGACAAAGGCAATACACAAGCCAACAATACCAAATGTGTATTTGGCGCAGATACAATCAAGTGTTCCCCCGTCGCCAACACCATCTTTCAAGGCAGCACCTGCTTAGGGGGCGGAACTCCCTCGCGTCCTTTACGCTACAGGAAAACACTTGCCAAGTATAGGGGCAGAGCTTAATAACGCGCACACCCCGCCACAATAGAGTTACCTCTGTAATCAGGGCCTGCTCAGCCATCCGACACCGCTCTACTCCAAGGCCCCAGGACTCCCTGTATTTTGCAAACGTGAAAGCTTTTATCATTGCAACATCTCAAGACACAGATGCCATCAATGGCCTCCACCCCCAGAAGCACTGCCCCAACTCCTGACAGGAATGGATATCGAATGATTCTATATTGCAGTACGAAAACGAACACCATGTCGTTCCACATCTTCCAGTGGCAGCCAGGAACTACTAGTTCCTCCACAACATCAAGACAAGGGGCAGGAGATCCCTCCACGTCATGTCCGAGAAATCGCCACCAGTGCTAACAGCTCGCGGTAACCACACCGGCTAGTGCACAACACCATACTCGCACATTCACACGAGGAGAAATGTGAAAAATGTCGCGCTTCCACACCAGTGCAACACGCAAAGTGCAATTCAAGTGGACGTTCCTGCAACACGCCGCAAGCATTGCACGAAAGCAAGAATGATGTATGAACGGTCAACCCCAAGGCAAGACAATCAAGCTTAGAAATTTTCGGGTTCGTCGCTTTGCGTTTCACGACCCGCAAAAATTTAGGGGCATTTGATGTGGTTCCCCCTGAAATTTCTGATCCAAACCAGAAAGACTTGAACCGAGGACACATGGGGAAAACCAACCTGACCGGACAAGTCACGCGCAAAACTCTGCTCTCCCCAAGGCTCGAAAACACCCGAGAAGCGGGCAAAGCCAAACATGCACCCGCACAAGCAGCACATGCACGCGGGCGGCTAGCCCACGGACGCGCGAAGGCAACGCCGTCGCAGGCGCGACAGCAACGCATTCGCGGGCGCGCGGTCAGGCTGTGTAAGCGCCGCCAGCTAGTGCGGGAGTGCGCGGCCTGCGAGCGCACGACTAGCCTGTGTGCACCCGGCTTGCCCCGCGCGTCGGCGGCGGCGGCCGCCTCCTACCTTCATCGCTACTGCCACCGTCGGTCAACCTGCCCAGGCCGCCCGAACAGCCTGAGGGGCACTTTCATCATTTTGCTAAATTTGGTCATCCAGGTGACCGAAACGGAGCGACGTCATTCGCTAGCACAAATTCTGCCCTAGCGCAATTACCAGGATATCCATCTAAAAAACTATAAATAGCCCCTACAGCTTCATTTGAAGACAAACAACTTCAGAGGCGACTCCGAGCTAGAGCGGTCCGATTCACATCAAAAAAAGCCTTTGTCATTTGCTACTATATTTTCCTTGACTGTTTGCGCACTCGGTCCGACTCCGAGCTAGAGCGGTACGATTCTCCGAACGGGGAAAACCAGGCCACCCGCAACACTAATAAATATTTATTTGAATAAATATAACATTAAATAGACAAGTAATTATTAATTAAACTGGTGGGTCTACGAGTGGAGCCTCCAAGCTGGGAGACCTGTAGGATCTGCATAAGCTCTGCCATCTCAGAGCTTATGCAGATCCTAAAGGTCTCCAGCTTGGGAGGCTCCACTCGATAGACCCACAACTTTAATTAATAATTACTTGTCTATTTAATGTTATATTATTCAAATACAATATTTATTAGTGTGCGGGGTGCCTGGTTTCCCCGGTTCGGAGAATCGTAAC